>NQII01000377.1:313236-485147 GCA_002778355.1 Clitarchus hookeri
GAGTGGGGAGAAACATGCGCCGGTAGGCCAGCACGGGACGATCAAAGGCGTCGAGGGACCACGGGAGCTACGATCGTCTACGACAGAGAGAGAGAGAGAGGCAGATAGAGAAAAAGGGATACACACGTCTTCGTCGGCTTCTCTGAAGGAAGCCGACAGTCGAGTACCCCGAGTCTCTTTTCAGCCCCGCCGAGATCACTCCATCTCTCGGGCGACTATCGTCAAAGAGGAGTGAGTGTTTATGCTGGGAATATTATTCGAAACGGACGGCACACAGTTCGCGACGAGCTTAAACTTCACTTTTAAGCGAGCGAGCTCGGGAGAAACTTATGCTTACCCAAAATATTCTCCGGCCTTTTATATAAGGTAGACGCGTCAGTAAATTTCCCAATTTTTTTTCTCGTTACCCGTTAGAGACTTGCTTTAAGAATTTGCGGAGTTGTTCATTTCGGAAGTTCGTGTACTGACAACTTTGCGCCGATTACACGGAAAGTTTAATTGCAGTATTACAATTGTGGATGAGAAGTACAAACCGTTAATAACTAGGCCAAGGATCACTATTGAATTTTTTTCCAAGTATCTCAAAAATAGCCAGGAAAATTTTCATATCATCAAGCAAGCGTGCGGTGAAGAAGCAACAGGTAGATAGGCCGTATTGAAGCTGCAGAAATTACTTCAAGGAAGGCGAAAACAGCACTGCATGACCAGCTACATCTATGAATGATAATTGTGTGAAAACGGGCATTTTTGAAAGAAGAGAGACGTTTATCGATTCATGAACTTTCAGATCAGCTGATATAGCTTGGCGCTCCCTCTTCGGCTGATCCTGCTCGCTGCTTTCGCCTTCCTCAAGATGCTTCCATTACTTGAATACGGACGATCTGCCCATTGATTCTTTACCGTACACTTGTCTGACGTTCCCTGGCCGCTTTAGCATGGCTTGACACAATATTCAAAAGCTATCTGGTTATTAGCGGTATTTTCTGCTCAACCGCCTCAGTAACACAGAGTACGTTTAGGTATTATAGCGAGTAAACAAACGACAACTGCACGTTGAGTTTACTCACATAAACAAAGCATGCCACATGCTAACTTCACGTACTCTATTCCATTGAATTGACATAGTATTGCCAATCCACATTCAAAAAAATCCCTGTGAACTTCCTAAATTGAATTGTAAGTATTAAACCCATATATATCGTATGGAAATAATACTACGCATCTGGCTACAAATATGGGATTTTTAGTGTTGCTACTATACAAAGTTGGGAAGTTTCCTCCCCATTGGACTGCTTCCTGAGCAAATTTAGGAACGCTAGCATGAATGTATGGGAAATAACTTTACCATTCGCGCTTTCTCACCCTACGTGTACACTCATATAGCAAAGTTGCGAATAATTTCTCAGAGTGGGCCGACTCACACACACACACTCTCTCTTTCTCTATATATACATATATATATACACTCACTTTGTAGTCCATTGTAGTTTACAGTACTAAACCAGAATGCCACGTGATGGTTATACATGAGTGTGCACGCTAGAACAAAGGCTAAATCCTACTCAGCTACGGAAGTCGGAGGTGGTGTACGCAAGCGCCGGTCGTCCTACAGACTGACGTGGATTAATGAAACGCTATGATGTAGCAGCGACGTAACTTGGAGGGTGAAGGGAGTGAGTAGATATATAATGGGCGTTTAGGCGCAGAATTTAGAAGTCGGACGTCGAACCCTACCAACTTGGCTGATGTCACAAGCGGCCTGGGGCGGTCATGTTATAGACAAAATTACCTGTCTCACCCGAAAATCACTTCGTAAATTAATCATTTTGCTTAAGTCGGATTCGAGACTCCTAGCAGAATGAGTCACTTAGTCCTCAGAGCAGTAAAAGTGGATTCGACGCTCCGAGCCAGGTCCAGTGAATCGGGCGGATCAGCGGTCACTGCCATCTCCCCCATCCTTTATTCTGCATTCCCTACGATCGACCACCACCTCCTCACCAACAACCATTGTCCACCACACCACTCGCATTGCCAATCGTAAAAATCCTTAAAAATCGAGAAAAAAAACCAAAAAAGTGAAAAACATTATATGATGACACCGACCACCATGTGGTATGTAGACGACCTTGACCCCAATGTCCTTGAACTAAAACTTGAGAAAATGATTGTAAACTAAAAAGAAAGTCGTAAAAATTGAGGAACTTATTACATCAGTGACTCCGACCCTCATGTTGGATGTTGGGGACCTTGACATTAACCCCAATAACTTTGAACTAAAGAAAATAGAAAAAATCATAAAAATCTAAAAATTTATAAAAATCTAAAGAACATATTATACTAGTGACTCCAAAATTTATGTTGGATATGAGTGACCTTGACTTTAATCCCAGTAATTTAAACTTAAAAAAATAACTAATAATGGCAAAAAAATCTAAAAGACTGTAAAAAAAATATTGAGGGAAAAATTACATTCCTGATGCAAAAAAAAAAAACAATTTGGATGTGTGTGACCCCGACGGTTCGATTCTCGTAAAGATGGCAGGGCAAAGCCACTCCCTGGCATAAAGATCAGCTGACGACTAAACCTCCATCTATACCATCTATATTCCATTGCTTACATAACCGATCAATCTGCCAACCCCCAAAGCGAATTATTGACATTAGGTAACACATATACCCTCACACTTCCTCCTCCACCCACATCCCCATCATACCTCTCATCGCTCCACTTCCCTCGCCATTTATTCACCATAGCTCGACACCCATCAACATTTACACATGCCACCAACCCACCACCTTGACACTCGTCACTTATTCATCATAACTCTTCCTCCAACCACCCACTAGAGCCATCAACCAACCACACGGCTCCCCCCACCCCCTCACTGACCGAATTCTAAACCCCTCCATACTACCCACCGACACACACCACCTTCCTCTCCCTCCAGCCAGTTTTCACCACTGCATTTACTCAATATAGTTCGACCGATTAGTCGGTTCTACTCCACCCTCACCGATGAGTTCCCATACCTCATCTGATAACTCCATTAAGTTCGACACCCCTTCCCAACTATTACCACGTCAAGCACCCCCCCCCCCCNNCCACCCATACTTCCTTGCACTAGAATAAATTCCGCCAGTTCTATTTGCTCACTATAGTTCGACCTCTTCCCCAACACAACAATATTTCATTGATTATCTCGTCGGCACCCACACCCCCTCACTATCCCTAATGATTGGCTCAGACCACAAGACTTGCCATTACTAGGTGGCCATAGCAAAGGACCCTACCGACCAGCCATACTAGCGAACTACTGACTGCACACAAGAATGACTCCACTCAAGACTGAAACAACCCAAGACTGAAACCACCCAGGACTGAAACAACCCAACACTGAAACCACCCAAGACTGAGGCCACCAAAGACTAAAACCATCCAATACTAAAACCACACAAAACTGGCACCACCCAAGAATGGCGTCCCCCCAAGACTTACTACACCTAATACTGGTTCTTACCGAGACCATTCCAAATACTTGCTCCTATCGAGACCAGTTCCTGCAAAACTGGCTACAACAATGGACAAGACCAACCAATAAGACCAACCGAACATAACACCCATCAATAAAAACCGACAATGATGGCCAATTTCGAAAAAAAAAATCGCCTAATACGAATCTTGTAGCTTATATTTTCGCACCAAAATTTCGAAAAACTTCTCAAAATCTTCACAAATCTTAGCAAATTTTTTTCGAAACTCCGCAAAAGATCTAAACTACAGTAAAAAATACAACAGTACAATACGAGTCCACCAGAACAACCACCCAGACCGACCAACCATACAGCCTGACCATAAAAGCCATCCATACCAGCCAACCATACGAACAAACCATATCAGCTGATTATACGAACCATATATACCAGCCGGCCTTATGAACAAACCATACCAGTTAGCCATATGAACTAAATATACGAATAATCCATACTAAACAACTATTCCACCCAACCAGACCAACCGCCTACTCAACAAGACCGACTGGGGATACCAATGTGCAAAACCGATCATAATAATCAACCAGACCAGCCAAACATATGATCCAGCCATACCAACGAACCATTCGAACCGACCATACCAACAAGCCATACGTTACGACTATGCCACCCAGCCGTACGAACGGACCATACGAACCATCCGTCTGGAGCAACCACATGAGTCATTAATACCAGCTGACCACTTCAAACAGCCATACAAAGCAACCATATGAACTACTCATACTAGCCAGTCATACCAACCATACCAGGCAACCAGGCGAACCAACCATATGAGCCAACCATACAAGACAACAATATCAGACTAAAATTCCGAACTGACCATGCAAAGTCAACCACACCCCTAAACCATGTGACACCCCCATACCATACAGCCATTTCAGCTGACCAGTCTAACGACCAATAAGATCAGCCAAACATAACACCGCTAATGCCTATCAGCCAACCAGCCCCAGCCATACAGACTGACCATTCCTGGCAGGTCATAACTTAGAATCATACCAAAGGACCATACTAGCTAACCAGGCCCACAAATCAAACCAGTCAATCATACCGATTATATATACTAGCCAACCACCGACTGTACCTAAGATTGACTCCACCCAAGACTGGCTCCTGCCGGCACGAATTACTGCTAAACTGACAACAAAAATAGACAAGACCATCAACATGTACCAATAAACGATAACGACCAATCTCGAAAAAGTATCATAATAATAATTTTGTAGCTAATCTCTTCACACGAAAACTTTGCAAAATCATCGCAAACCTTTGCATAATCTTCGCAAATATTTGCCGAACTTAGCAATAACATCGCAAATCATTGCAAAAACTTTACAAAACATCTCACCCACATGTGACCAAACAAAAAGGCGATACCGGCAGCTCACACCAAGCGACCGACCAGACCACCCAAACATACCGATTGACCATTACTAACTGGCCATAGCAGAAGACGATACCAGCCATCAGGGGCAACCAACCAACTAGACCAGCCAACCACGTCGACCAACCACTGGCCAATGACTGTCTCCACTCAAGACTGATCTTCCCAAGACTGACCCCATCAAAGACTGGCTTGTACTGAGACTATATCCTGCCAAACTGACTACAACACTTTGCAAAAACTTCAAAAATGTTTTGCAAATCTTCAGAAATCTTCTCAAAATATTCGCAAATCTCTGTAAAAATTTTGCAAATGATCTCATTCACAACTGACAATACAAAAGGTACATACCAACCGTACCAACTAACCATATTGGCCAATGACTGACTCTGCCCAAGACTGACTGGCCAAGACTGAATACACCCAAGACTGGCTCCACCCGAGACAGAATTCACCCTAGAATGACTCCACCCGAGAATGACTCCACCCGAGAATGACTCCACCCGAGAATGACTCCACCCGAAAATGACAACACCCAAGACAGACATCTGCCGAGACCAACTCCTTCCAAACTGTGGCAACCACCCGTCTAAGTATAACAGGGGGAATAAAAAGTGCCCCACTCGACAAAGTATTGTACAATAAACATTTCCTCCCATTCTGCATGCATGTAAGCTGGTTGTTTCGTTTGGTGAAGTAATTGAGAGTTTTCTTAATAAATGTAAAATCAGTAACTACCATAAAAAGAAAAATTATTTTCATTTAAATAAATTTATTTTGGTGACAAATAGATTACTGGTTACAGTACATCTGCCGATAAGTAATACATTCCACAAAGTCATCAACAAATGATTATAATGCATGGGCCAGCCAGGCAGAGGGCTCAGAACGTACTATCATTACTGATTGCAATATTTCGTTAATGTCTTGGCACACAAAAAAGACCACGTCGACACCATACCTGTCAGCTCGGTGTTGTAGAACAAGGCGTTGTAGAACGACGTATTCAGTCTGCGCATTTGCTACTGCTACCTAGTTGAACGCATTGAAACGGGGTCCCGCCAGCGCTGCCTCCGACGTGACGAAACAACCCGGCCCCCAGCTGAGGTAGGGCAACATCCGGTTCCACTCAAGTGATACTTGCACCAGCACGGAAAATAAAACCTAGCAGGCCTTAATTCCAATTTCCAGGCGACGACCCCAAAATATTTTCCGTTCAGACCAAAATGAATTGTGCCTCCGAATGCACAGCCCACGCAAGGGCGTCAGGTACAGAACACAAAACTTAATCGCCTACCAGGGTTACGTCAGCTATCGTCGTATGCGGCGTTGTGAAATGGCAGGCGTTACTGCCGAGCAGCGCGATTAGCTGTTTATTTCTTGGGCGCTCGAAACAGACTCTCAGCGCAATACCGTCAAACACCCGACAAAGACGCTTTAACTCCCCGGCCTAGCAGATAACAAATGAAACCACAATATTATAAATCTACGTTTATAAAACAAATAAAATACAAATATAAATACAATTTATATCTAAATAAAATACCAATGACAATTACAATTTTACAACCCATTGGAAATTAATGCTATAAACATGATAAAATTGATTGATTTAAAGTCTATAAAACGCTCATGCTTCACAGCGCCGTTGTCACAACAGGACTGCTAACCTTGGCATTTAGACACTAAAAGTTCCTAAAATGTCACTGACCACATACGTGAGACGATCAAATCGTCTCACTGTCTAGAATAATGAACAAGACCAACCAGCAAGACCAACCTAACATGCCAATCAACCATGGTTAGCGGGCTTTCTCGGGGATCTCAAATTTCCCCCTCCCCTTCATTATGGCGTTTCTCCATACTCATATCGCTTCACCCTCATCGGTTCAGTGTTACGAGTTGCCCAGATCTCTTTATTCATTCACTCACTCATGCAAAACTTCGCTAAAGTTCGTTAAACTACGCAAAAACTTCGCAAAAAAAATCCGTAAAACATCACACCCACCACTATCATGCAGCGAATCGATAAGTGAGTATCGGAAATTATGAGACAGCGCTTCGCGAGTCAAGTTGTTAGCCGAAAATCTTGCTATGTAACATCCCTCAAAGTGTGTCGCGAAGAATGCCTCAAAACATGACGAGAGCTGCGAAGTATTTCTCAAAGCATGTCGTGAGCCACGTCATGAAGCAATATGTGACGAGGCTCGGTTGAACGATGGATAAATAAATTCTCCTCAAAATAATTATGAGACCTCATGGGTGAAGATGGTGACGACGCTTTCATCTTCAGCTTTGTCTCCACCCCAGGCAGCTGGCCGCGACCACCGCTAGTGCAGTCAGCTGTGTTGGCAGTTGAGTTCGATGTCCGACTCCTGATTCCTGCACCCGAACGCCCATTTCATATCTACTGGGGTGCTCCGAGTAAAGCAAGCGGCCAGTGGCAACGGCAACCTCGTTGAGCCTCCCGGGAATCGAACCCAACTCGTCATGGTGTAGGTATTTGGGGTCGGACTGGTGTGCTATCCACACGAATACTGCAGCTGCATGTTGGTGTAGATTTACTAATTTGGTTTTTGTGACGATGAAAACATATATTAGAAGATATCAACGACGCAAGAAGTTAAAAATCGGTCGAAATTTCAGTGTCGTTAATGTCAACAACTTAGTTTATTCACTGTTTCGTCGCACTTTTTAAAATAGATCTTTGAAAAATTACCCCCGAGAGTAACATGTTCGCCGGTTTTTTAAATAACTCATTTACCACAAATATCTAACACTTGGATTACCTTTGAAGTATTAAATTAATAACTAAAATTTAACTGATATAGCTGCTATAAGTTGTAATATGTATTTTGTATTCAATATTAATTAAAACATTCAGAAGAGCGATGTGTTGGCAATAGCCAAAAATAATAAATAGTTTAAATGTTGTAACATAGTTTTTGGTATTGGTATGCTGTTTGTAAATTAAACATTTCCTATTGAAATATTTACATTTTAAGGTAGCAATGATGGAAACATATTTCATTGTCGCTGTTTAAATTACCAACGCAATTAGGGTGCGTAAGCTCTAGTGACCTGGTGTTTTTTTTTCCATCCTAGAAATAAACTTGAATAGGCTAAGCGGAGTGTGTCTTTTTTTAAACTCTACAAGTTTTGCAGCACTAGTAGTTGAAAAATGTTAAATGTTTTAAAGTTTAGCATATTTCGTACTTATTATAGCAAAAATTATTTTGAATTCAAACAAAAACGAGATTTTAATGTTTGGATACTTCTTATAACATTTAGATGTCATGGTAAAACTGTTAACTTTTGGAAGTTGATAGAAGTGGCAACATGACATGGCATGATGCTTTTTGCTGAATCAAGTTGTTAAATTTTCTTATTGGGAAAAATACTTAAAATGACCTTATCAAGTTTGTACATTTTGTGTTTTTTTTTTAACTTACCTAAGCAAGTTACGCGTTTGTGATAACTCTGTTTTTTCCCAGCAGGACTAAATATGCTTTAATTTGTGTCATGTCGTTTGCTAGTTACGTTCATAAAATATAAATGGCAACTGTCTTGTCAGCGTCGTGGGCGTCATGCTGGCACTTGTATGTGTGTGTGTCATAGCAAATAAATGGCAGTACGAGATTTAAACATTTAAACTGTAAACAGTTTTTATTACTAAATTAATTATTTGAAAGTGAAGTCTGTTTGTTTATCGCAACTTTATAGATTTACCCTAGATGTTTGAAACACAATTGTGGAACGTGCTTACATTTCTGTGCATTAAATGTTTGCCACATTCCCAACATATTGCTAAATACCAGCCAAAAAACTTTAAATAATAATTAATTAAACCTAGTAAAATCTAAGCATGCAAAGAAATTAGCGGAATAAAAGTTACGGTAGGCCTATTTCTGTACATTTTCGCCACTATCTTTAAGTTTGACTGGGTGTTCCTTCGTTTAAATATTTATTTCAATTGTGGCCGTACTTTTAATGAATTAACCCAACACACATCAATGGCAAGAGCTTAAATATTACAGTTGTAATGGGTTTTAACACAGTCTGGGCAAAATATTAATGTGTATTATGTGCTATGTTGTGACTAATACAAATATTTTAGTAATATGAAAAATAATAACCATAGGAACTATCTCACCCATGCATTGTTAAGCTGGCCTTAATACAGTTACAGGCTTAAATTTTGAACATTTATACGTAATGCTTTTTGAAATATAGCAGCATTCTTTGGACAGCTGAAAACGGCAAACAAAGCATATGTCAGTTGTAATGTAGAGTCACAGAGTAGGGTTTTTGTTTACATGTAGTGGAAGGATACTTTATCACCACCTGGAAGTAGAACTTTAGCAGGGCTTCAGAAAAGTGTGAAGTAACCGCGAATGGCCCTTAGATGAGGTGGCAACTTTTGAACGGAATAAATTATACCCCAGGTGTAACATTTTCCGTATCAGAAGTATGATATTTTCTTTCAAGTTTCCTATAGTTTTTTATAACGAACTATGCTTGACAAACAATGATTTGTTACGTTGTCGTGAGATTTGCCCAGTTTGTTTCTGTTGAAAACAAAATATCAAGGCGTGTGACAGTTTCCCTCAAACACGTATATATACTTACTGGTGAAGTAAATAAGTGAAAAAACGTATATCAGTAGTCTGCAGATGGAATTTCGTGGTTATTGTAAAAACTTCTTGGATATGATTAAAATATCAAAATACCTTGAAATAAATATGATTGTTCTCCATGAAGGAAGATGCTTCACTTTGCAAATTTGAACTGTCTTGGTTCTCAAATTCTCTCAAAGTTTGGTAATAAAATCTTTCCAGACAACAGAGCAAGGATGCGCAGGGTGCTCGCCCGGATGCAGGCAACCCGCCCCACACATACACACGAGCGCGTGTGAACTGTACAAGCACACGCGCCCTTCCCCCGAACCAGAATGGACCTGACCATGTAGACAGGA
Source organism: Clitarchus hookeri (assembly GCA_002778355.1). Taxonomy (NCBI): domain Eukaryota; kingdom Metazoa; phylum Arthropoda; class Insecta; order Phasmatodea; family Phasmatidae; genus Clitarchus; species Clitarchus hookeri. Next base: position 323,148 of record NQII01000377.1, read on the forward strand.
GTGCCTAACTAGTAGGGGCCAGCTATACAGAGCAATAAACCGTGTGTTTAGCATCTCGCGTTATCTGCCGCAGCCAGACTGCCCCATTATCTTCAGCTCACTCGCTCGGGAGCGAACACACGCACACACCCACGTAACACACTCGCGTAACACACCAGCAGCCAGTGTCTTCTGTGCTGAGAGAAAGTGTTAATCTAACCAGCTATTCACCATGTGCAGTTTTGTGTTATGTTATTATTCCTCTCTCAAAGCAAGTAAGCAGTAAGTGTACCGCAAAATAATAAATATAAAGCTCGAGTATAAAAGGGTTTTTATTTAATTTTTATTTATGGCTGCTCAAGTTCCCCTTTTCCAAGCATACATTATTTTTTATCAAATAAGATTTATTCACAACGTATATACCGTAAAAACGAAGCATCTGGGGAAAAAAATGTGCAAATTCCCCTCTTGAAAAAGTACCTGGTTTAATCATCCTGAAAAAAACGAATTGCCCCCAAGGGTTATTTAAAAACACGTCGGAAACTAACTGAAATGAACGTGTTTTACATACACACGTCCTAAAACATGCCGTAAAAATAGTTACTGGGGGCCCTATAAAACACGGTAAAAAATCGAACCATATATTCGCCCCCGCTCCCCGACCCACTTCTAACCACCATCACGGGCGATGTGTGGATTGGGGATGAGGAAAAAAAGCGAGTTCTGCTCGCATACCTACCCCCTCCCTGCCCGAAAACTCTCCCGCTGGTAGGACCTGGATATATCCCACCTTACCCGAACATACATTACACACATGTAGCTAGCTCCCTTCTCCATACAGGGGACTTGGAATGGCCTATAAAACAGAGCATGAAATACGCTTCATTAAAGCACATTGTATTAATCCCGCGAGTCGGTGCGCGGCGCGGACGAGCCGGCTCACAAATTCTGCTCTACTTGTACGAACTCTTGTAGCGCTTGAGCAGCGCGCTACAAAAACCGCGCATGTCCGCTCCTCCACCACCGCTGTTCTCGCAGTAGGGACGTTGCGATATCCAATTATATCGATATCTCTTTCGATATCAATATTGAATAAAAGTATCGATATTCCGATATTATTGGAAGAAAATATTGATATCCCATAATATCGAATGATATTTCCAAATTTCCATTGATACACAAATGTAGGTCTACTTAGGAATGTTTCAGTATCGTAAAGTATCTATATTTCATCAAATATTAAAATAAATAAATACATTTATAATAATACAAAATGGCAACACTAACAAACATAACATTTTTTAACTGTTTTTAAAATTCAATTTATACACTGTTAATTACAATTAAAATACGGCATTTTGTACAACAGAAGTCATTGAAATTTGTCACATCATAATTATTAATTACAAATGTGGCAAAATATAGGTTAAATATAATGATAACAATATAAATATCGAAACACAATATCGTTACCAATATATCGGATATCTAAAGAAAAATATCGATATTTACTCATATCTCTAAAACCGCGATGTCCGTATCTGGGAGACCTAGACGTTACTTTGTATCTGATACCCACGCATCAAGCATATACTGAAGATGAGGTAGACCACTTATNCCATATACTGAAGATGAGGTAGACCACTTATTCGTCTTCTGCGCATGTGTCCAACATTGACCTACCCCAAAGGAACACAACTGTCAAAGTTACATGGTGAACAGTGATGAACGCGTTTGTTTATATCTAAATTTTTCCAAAGGACAAGCAATTTTCTGTAAACAAGATGTATTTACCAATTTGAATTTAATCAAACTGCGTTCCAAATTGGTTAGNCTCATATCTCTAAAACCGCGATGTCCGTATCTGGGAGACCTAGACGTTACTTTGTATCTGATACCCACGCATCAAGCATATACTGAAGATGAGGTAGACCACTTATTCGTCTTCTGCGCATGTGTCCAACATTGACCTACCCCAAAGGAACACAACTGTCAAAGTTACATGGTGAACAGTGATGAACGCGTTTGTTTATATCTAAATTTTTCCTAAGGACAAGCAATTTTCTGTAAACAAGATGTATTTACCAATTTGAATTTAATCAAACTGCGTTCCAAATTGGTTAGNAAGGACAAGCAATTTTCTGTAAACAAGATGTATTTACCAATTTGAATTTAATCAAACTGCGTTCCAAATTGGTTAGAGAAAATATTCAAACATCTAAAAGCTCTTGTTTACTAAACAGTGTCCTAACCTCAAACCAAACCCATGCCGTTTTTACTAGTCGTATTGGCAGAAAAGCTGTTCAATGTTGGGACACGGAAATTGGTTGTGCGCAGCCAGCGAGATCGGTCTACCACATATTCAGTCTATGGTATCAATTACTGTAAATGAGTACACTGACAAAGTATTAGATACAATCAGTATCAGTTTTATATTCGCCAGTGTGTTGCCTATGCTGTTCCATGTAATACTGATACAATAAAATTTTAATTGTATTTAAAAATTGTGGTTAGTAAGAAATTCAATTTCTTTTTTTATATTTGGAGTCTGTACATTTATTACGTAATTTAGCAATACAAATTAAAATAAAAACGACGTTAATTAATAACTAAGTTTTCGTTTAAACCTTAATTTAAATATAGAAAGTTATTTATCTCCTATTTAATTTTTGTACAAATTAAGACTTTAATTATTCTCTTGTTGTTATCCCTACTTTATTTCACTGTAACATATGTATCACAGTACACAAACTCAAAACACGTACTTGATAACGCGCGTACTCGATAACGCGTGTACCTGATACAGTGTACTTGACAACATGCAATTACATGGCTACTCGAGAAACTGGCGAAATAGCGACGCACTCAAGAATTCCTGTATCTGATACCGAAAGTATGACATACTTCGTATCGGAAACAACTCTATATCTGTATCAGTTTGGAACAGGTGCAGAAACCAAAATCGTAACGACCCATCTCCAGGGCGTTGGAATTCCAAGCGCCTCATTCCTACTCCACCCGCTAGAGGCGCCTCGCGTGAAGGTAACGCAGATGCCGTGCTGCGGCGAGTATACTCCATTCACGGTTACTTCCTACTTTCCTGAAGCCTCGCTAAAGTTCTACTTCCAGGATATTCCTCCGCCTCAGGCAAACAAAGCTTAACCGAGTCTGGAAAATTACACCGAGGGGACAACGCATTGCATTCGTGCGCATTCAGTGTAACAATATTTTACATAAGAACCTTCTCTCGGTAGGCACTACCATAGCACCTATCTTATCCCTGTTTTAATTCATATTAATTATAAATTAAATATGATAATTTTTAAACCAAATATAATTAAAAGTATACTGTTTAATAAAAACAAGGTATTTTTATCTTAACACAAGTATAAAAAGCTTGTGATGGATGACATATTTAGGAAACAACCAATCACGCCATTCACAGGGTAATTTTCAAAGGTTTTATTCAAAAAGTGTGAAAAAAATCGTGAATAGACTATACTCGGAGGCAGAACATACTTTCGAATTCCTCCTACTGCAGTGGGGTTCAGTTTATCGTGAGACAAAAATTAACTCGAACAACTTCAATTGAAATCTACAGGTTTTCGGACGCCAACATAGAAAAACTAAAAAAAGGTTAATCCTAGATGAATTTTTTTCCCTGTAGTTATGAGCAACTTTATTGCAATATTGTTGCATTTACTTCACATATCTTGCACCGCAATTACATATAAAAAGTAACGTCCGAAGAAATAGCTCGGCAGAAATACACCATCTTGGTAAAATATTTGCTCCCGTAGATATTAAAATTCTTTCTGTAAGACTTTCTTCGTTTTATGAGTTGTTTGAAAGATTCTTGAAATGGGGGTGAATGGTTAGGTGAAATATTTTGAAGAAACTCCATTGCTACACTATGTCGTCACAGAAAACCAAGTCTGTGAAATGAAACAAACACGAAAAACGAGCCGAGAGTGACTGTAGTCAAAAAGTATACATAATTCATATAATAAATCCCACAGGAAATGTTGTTAGATAAATAACAAAAAAAGGAAAAACTAAAAAATAAAATTACAGAAAGAGGACAATAGCTTATAAGAACCACTGTTATATGCACGGCCAATCAGGACACAGCTTGAATGCCATTGGCTGTGCAAGAAGAGGGGTTCTATACACTATATAGTCAACTCATATTTCCAGTTTCCACTTTTTAGTTCACCTGACGACAGGAGCACATATCAGTTCCCGAAACGTTGCAACAAGCTCGTCTAAAAAACCTACTGTGTTCTTCTGTGCCGTGATCATTACGTCATCCAGTCTTGTGCGAAATTTTGTCTTCGTCTCAGTGTTCGTCTGTGCTGTCTTAATTGTGTTGTGCCTTGTTTTTTTTACTTTTTCAGGTTTATTGATACCAACGTTTCGTTTGTTTCGTCATCATTGTCTTGTCCCTGGGGTTTTTTTTTCAGTTTTTTTGGTTGATTATTTGATCAGTAATTTTATTTTTTGTTTTTCTATTTTGTTATTTATCTGACAAAATGTAATTGTGGGATATATTATACGTTTTATTTATATATTTTGACTACAACCACTCTTGGCTAGTTTTTTTTTTTTAATTTCATGCCTCAGACTTGGTTTTCTGTGACGACATAGTGTAGCGATGGAGTATATTCAAAATATTTCACCTAATGTCTTCGTTTTACTCTGTTGGCTTCTATAAAATTTATAATATGTTCTAGCTTTGTACCGTTTATTTATGTCCCATGTCCCTTTATAAGTGCGCGAGACATGAATAATTATGTGAATCTTGCTAAGAGAAGCCTACTAATTTTTGTTTGTCAGCATTGAAAAATATAAGAAACGGCAATCTTTGATAAATCATTTTGCCAATTTTGCGAACAAATATTTTACCGAAGCGATGCGATTTTTGAGCATGGCGTCTTGCACCGCAAAAAAAATAATACATATTTGCGGACTGAGAAATTATTCGAAAGAAATGCATTACTAGGCAAAATATTTGTTCACCACATTGGCAAAAACAGTTACCTGGAAATGCCTTTCCTTGAATTTCCTATGCTAGCTTCCAAAAACTTAGAAATTCCAACTATCGCGTGCAGCAATAATGTGTGCCTCACGGCCTGTTAAGACGCCCCACTTCAACATGTAAGTAATGCTTCTAAGCGTTTATGAACCTCCCATCCCGGAACGCGTTCATCGGTAGGCCACCTTGTGTGAAGAACTTAAAACCTCGTGCATAGTCATATTTAGTGTTTACGTCAAGCCGCCTACAAAGAAACTAGCGAAATAACAAATAACCAATATTTTTATTAACGTTAGTCTTATGAAATTAGGTAGCTCTATATTGTTAGAATATTTCTCACTTCTCATTATGCTCCATGATAAATTGGTATTTGACGCTATGCGGAGCTAACGTACGTAAACAATAAGCAAGACTTTAGATTTCAGTTCTTTAACTTCGTAGGAGTTCAGTTTAGAAACACCCATCTATAATAAACTGTTTCTTTTTTCATCAAAGATTTTGGCACTAGATATGAAACAAAATGAATTCAATTAATATCATGGGGTATGCTAGATGCAATATTGACTAATAGTAAGTATGTTTTTGGTCAGAAATATGTTTTATTTGATTAATCAAGATCACAGTTACCATTATGAAATTAAATTGACTTCTTAATATTTTCTGATATAGGCAGATAATATCTAATTATAGAACATTTTTGATAGCTCCTTTTATATATATGAAACGTGTTTGTCCTATTTTCGTGTCTCCAGGGCAATGCATTCGTCACCCCGAGTCTGTCTTGCATGAGTTGGTCGATTATCTATTACCATTCGAATTCATATGCCAGTGTAACTCTCGATTAGATACTTGAGAATTTTATGAACGATATATATTATAAATTGGTTTGGGCCTATTGCGATACACTTGCCTTATTAATGTGCGGGAGAGTGTATTAACACTTCACACCGAGGTGAACGTGGTCAGTAAAACGAATTATAAAATTTTCGTTCGCGTGCGGAACGAGAGATGGTCCATTTTGCACTTCGAGCAACTGGGCTATTCCTGGGATGGAACCAGAGGTGCGAAGAGGAAAACGGAATTACAAAAAAAACGCGCTCAGCGAGGAGGGGGTGAGGGATTTCGCTAACCCTGAAATACAAACCGGGCCACATTCACGAGCAGACTTTCGCCGTATATTAATTTGGGAGCTGTTAGCCCCCCTGCCCCCCTTGGTCCTGGACCCCTCCCACTTAACCCCAGGGCCTCCGAAGCCCTAACCTCCCCGAGGCCTTTATGAATAATAATTGGAGGAGAAAACAAGAACGTACAGCTGAGGCGAAGTGTAGGAACACGGAGACCGTAATCCACTCGCTATGTTCGCAGCCGGCATAACTGGCGAGGGTTACAGCGGCCAGGTTTGCTTCTTCGCAAGGAACAAGCTGAGCACTCCGGGGATGTTCCGCCGACACGCTTTTTTCACGTGCTGGCTATGCTACAACCCCCGTAACAGCTTCGCCGCATCGCTCCGACACCAGAACCTAATTAATACCTCGCACCTCGCTGCGTCGGCAAGTGCCCGCTCTCGCGGCTTTCGCGCCCCCGTAAGTAGGTCGGCAAGACTCGAGACAAGTTGCTTGCATGCGCTCCCGTTCTTACACATCGTGAGCGCCTCGTAATCGACTACGACGTTGCACATACACGGACAAGTAACTCCAGCAATCAGCTACAAAACTAAAGCCTGTTCACTACCCCTACCTAAGTATATTTTAACGAGCACACTGAATGACATGCACTAAGTAAAGTTTGTAACGATAGATGGAAAGTAGTTCAATATCTTAGCGTCGAATAAAAATTGTTAGGTAACTGTTTGGGATAACTTGCATTATCNATAGATGGAAAGTAGTTCAATATCTTAGCGTCGAATAAAAATTGTTAGGTAACTGTTTGGGATAACTTGCATTATCTTTTTCGCTTTCTGTTTTTTTAATGCATCGAAGTGTATAAATTAGTATATTGGTAACTTATTAACTTTTCTAATAATTTCATAGTTTCGCTTGACCGAAGCATGAATAAAATGATGAGGCCTATTGCAATNATAGATGGAAAGTAGTTCAATATCTTAGCGTCGAATAAAAATTGTTAGGTAACTGTTTGGGATAACTTGCATTATTTTTTTCGCTTTCTGTTTTTTTAATGCATCGAAGTGTATAAATTAGTATATTGGAAACTTATTAACTTTTCTAATAATTTCATAGTTTCGCTTGACCGAAGCATGAATAAAATGATGAGGCCTATTGCAATTTTAATAAAACATAAGGCGAAATAATATATATAGTGCATACAAGTAGATCTGAAGCAGAGCTTTCAAACTTTTTACTGTGAATAACCTATAAAAGAAAAAAAAAGTAATTGCACAGTATCTAAACCTCAGGAACATACCTCTACTGGCTAAAGAAATCGTGTGTGAATATTTATTACATTTTAACGTATCTTCGTAGAAAGTAGGATACAAATATTTCTTCAGAAGTGCTAACTTTCAGCACTTCACACTCGGTTTTGCTGACTGTTTACGTGAAATCTCATGTAACCCACTTCTTGTATGCATTAAAATTGTGATACAGAACAGAGACACAGTTAAAAAAATTATTCTGACAAACCGCTACAGCGGCACAATATTCGTTCCTGTGATTTATGCAGTTCAAACATTCCGTAATGTTTTAATTACGTAAGTCTAAGACTCAGCGTACATTATTTTTTTTCACAATAAATCTGTATATCCCGTTGTGAAATTATGACTATACTCATCTGAAGATTTATTGGTAAAAGATTATGGCTTTTCGGAATTGCCTCTAACCTGCATACCATCGAACACACAATTTCAAGAAAACTTTCAACGATGTGGAATTGAACTTAATACACGCAATTGACCATTTGTTATCTATCGCCCAAATTCAACTTGCACTGAAGTGCTGTAACAGTACAGCCAAAACTTGTTATACTAGTGAATAGAGTAATGCACTTAGACTATCAGAACACATACAGTTGACCTGCCAGTTTTTTAAGGCTCTCGTCCACATGCAAGTATTTTTTCCGCTTTTGAAGCACGGAAGCGAGGACGCAATAAAGAGGGACTCTGGCATGCACATTCAGTGCTCCATCGCCTCTAAGCTCAAGGAACTGAACTGGCTCGCAGGTTCTCTGCCGTGCACAGTTTACTGTGAGGTTTCTAGCGTTCACCCTGTAATTTTGTTGGTGGAAAGTTTGTAGCAAAGCTCAATGCAGGGCCTTATGTTACTTTCGCAGGTATTCCTCCAAAATATTTTTTAACAATAAGGGTATTTTTGGCTAGATCGAAGAGCTTAAAAATATTATCTTAACTGTTATTTTTGTTTCATGTGAAAACAGATTATGCACAAGTTAATTTTTTTTTTTCATAAACGTGTATTAAAAACAAACTGAAACCCAGTTCTCGCTTCAGGTAGACAGGTGCCTTAAGTTTACATAGCCTGTATACCTAAAACTTTCAGCTTGCATGTCAGTGTTGCTACGCAAATAAACTTAATTTCAATAATGCGTGATATGCAACCAGGATAGGCACAATTTCGAGGCTATGCTTTTTTAATAACATTTTGCACAAACATTTTTACATATCAATTAGGTGTTGCTTAAATGGCTGGAGATCACTTTAAAATCAATTTGTTAAATTGAGAATTATAAATCGAGGGGGAAATTTCAATCCCATGTAAACATTTGCATATTAATCCACTAAAAAAAAAAAGCAACAGAAAGATAAACCCGAGAATATTTACAGATTAATCGCATTTTTCGCTCTAAATTTTTTCTTTCTCTTTTAATATTTGATTTCTACTTTAATAAGTTAAGGGATGCTCTATGGTTTTAAAATTAGTTTAATCTCATAAGGCATGTGTTTATATGTATGTGTTTACAGGCATGTGTTTATATAATAGGGATACAATTCCTGATAAGTTTGATATTCACGCATTAAAAAATAGATGAACTCTTTTACTTCTTGGTTTATTTACGATGTTTTAATATTGCGCATGCCACTGCAGTTAGGGCACTATAATAATGTTAAGTTAGGTTGAAGTGAATACAAAAAAAATACTGTTGTACTAAAATATTTCCATTCGTAATAATACACACCATAAGTGGTAAAAGTACCATCGAGGTAGGGCCTTACATCCGAATAGACATTTCAGGTTACGCTAAGGAACATAAAAATAGACCCAAAAAACTCGTTTATCATACGCCAAGGTGTACTTCACAATTGTATACGTTTTATAGCGATTGCAATAAGATATTTTCCTATTTCACGCCGCTTTGCACGGAATTTTGTCGAAATTTTACCTCTCTCCTTTTCCTTTTATTTTTTTTTAGAGATTCACCTAAAAAATTAAAGTATTATGTCGTCCTAGCAAAATTGAAAAGCATACATGTTACCTCCAAGTTTTTGAAGTCAAATCCAAGTCAGAAATTTCTCTGAGCCCTAATGCAAACAAAATTAATCTAAACATTACCATGTCACTAGTGCCTACGCATGGTAATTTGCGCTGATATTTTCAACTGTAACAATGAAATATGTTTCCTCCAGTGTTATCTTAAAATTTTAACATATCAATACACTACGTGTAATTTATAAATATCATAGAAAAAAAATAGGTTAAAACAATATTTTAAGTGTAAACTAATTATAACTAGCTGTGGCCAACACATCACTGCTCTCACTGTTTTTAATTCGTATTTAATACAAAATAAATATTGCAAGTTATAAAAGATACCAAGTTGACGTTTCATTTATTCAAAAATATAATACTCTAAATTTAATCTCAGTGTTATATATTTGTGTTATGCAAGTTATTTTAAAAAAAAAGGTTGACATGTTACTCTTAGGGTGATTTTTTAAAGGTTCGTTTCAAAACATCCTAAGAAACCGTGAATGGATTATACAAAATTTGGTTCAAATCTTTCGAATGGTTTTCGAAATATCACATGTCACCCAAAATTTTAAAATGGCTGTTATTTTGAAAGTAAATGCTGGGCGTGGTTNATGGTTTTCGAAATATCACATGTCACCCAAAATTTTAAAATGGCTGTTATTTTGAAAGTAAATGCTGGGCGTGGTCGAAAACTGTAAAAGTAAGGTGTCCTAATTAGGTATTATAAGTGTACCGAGTTTTGTGTAACTCGGTTCACGCGTTGAAAAATTGAAACTGTCACACACTCAAACACATTCACACACATACACACATACTCACACAGGCACACAGCCAGAAAAGTGATCTCATAAGCCTTTCTTTCCTTCGGAAAGTANCACACATACACACATACTCACACAGGCACACAGCCAGAAAAGTGATCTCATAAGCCTTTCTTTCCTTCGGAAAGTAGACTACAAAGTACCTGATCCAAACCCACTATCTAAGATTTAGATCATATTGGAATTGGTCATATATGACATACAAAAGTGTAAAATCTCTAAATTTGCATTAAAATTTTTTTNATTTAGATCATATTGGAATTGGTCATATATGACATACAAAAGTGTAAAATCTCTAAATTTGCATTAAAATTTTTTTTATTTGCAAACAGAAATATAAATTTATTTAATCATAGAATACATATTTTTCTAGTAATTTTATTGCAGACNTTTTTTTATTTGCAAACAGAAATATAAATTTATTTAATCATAGAATACATATTTTTCTAGTAATTTTATTGCAGACAGTTTGAAAAATGTTGGGGTCCTGGCACATTGGCACAGTACAATAAAGTGCTGTTCTGTGTTGGTGATATTCTGAAACCTGATTGGCCGCACATACGTCTGCACTGATACCACTGGTAACGCAGGCCAATACTATTTTAAAATGGTACCAGTTCATGAGTGTGCCGTGCATTTCGGGAATCCGGTAAAACATCACATCTTCGACATCGCTGTGGCCGGAAAAATATCGCGAAAAACGGGACGAACGACGACTGAGGAGAATCATTAAACGTGACAGACATGCAACCCTTTCTCAAATTGGCGCAGATTGGATTTGTGGAGTGCCCTGCAGGATTAATGGTGTGAATTGCCTCCTGCATACCTTCAGACATTAGTCGAGTCCATGCCACGTCGTCTTGCGGCTCTTCTGCNGGGGGGGGGGCTACACGATATTAGGCTGGTGTACCAGTTTTTTTTTTTTGGCTCTTCAGTGTATAAAAGGAAGTCCATGGCGCACCGTCTGTCCGTCTGTTTGACTGCGCTAATCTCGAGAACCACTGAACGGATATGGGTGCTTTGGTTCAAAGGAAGAGCGATATTATCGCCTACTAATGAACAAGTCGAAAGAATTAATAAATTAGTGCTTGTAAAATTCAATACGCAAAAACAAGTTTATTACTCAGTAGATACATTACTCGACAGTGAAGAAGGTGTGCACTATCCCACAGAATTTCTTAATTCATTGAATCCTTCTGGCACGCGACAACACAAACTGATTTTAAAAGTTGGACCTTCCATAATTTTATTGCGATATATAAATCCACCGAAATTATGCAATGGGACTCCATTACAAAGAAAAAGTTGAAAAACGTTATCTCATAGAAGGTACTATTCTAACTGGTTTCGGTACTCGAGAAACTGTTTTAAGACCTAGAATACCAATGATTGCCACGGATTTGCCTTTTAATTTTAAAAGAGTCAAATTTCCAATAAGAGTTTGTTTTGGTATGACTATAAATAAGGCACAGGGAAAAACACTTAAGCGGCTGGAGTGGATTTGAGTGGAGCATGTTTCTCACACGGACAACTACACGTAGTCCTTTCGCGTGTAGCGTCGAACAGAAATTTTTTTTATGTTGGCATTCGGAAGCAAAACAATTAATGTTATATAGAAATAAATTTTCAAAACCACTATCACATAACATTGTTATATTAGAGATGTATGAATGTGGATAAAGCAAAGGAGGTAGGTATGTCAGGATCGTGTTAAATGGAGGTCCATAATCTTGCGTATATATGATAGTATTTTAATAATTTAATAATATATAACATTGTAATTGTATTTTTCCAATTTATTTATTATTTTCTTGCTGTAAAAACTAAATTGTAGCCGGGCGAAGGTGGATGGTTCGCTAGTGTTATAATATACGGCTAATATCGATAATTGCCGGTAAGTAACGATTAGATTGAAATGCAGAACAGTAATGCCGGAATTCGTTGCTTGCTGGTGCCACACGAGTATCAAATCGGTTTTAATATAGTAACAAAACATTCGTTTGTTAAAACTATATTAATATACAACCGTGTGCGATTGGCGGGATGCAAGACGAGCAAATTAATTTGAACAACCTCTAATAATGTCGTTCACGTCCTCATGCACTCGTTTTTCGTTCATAATATAGTCCATTCAAAGATATTTCAAACTTTCCTGAAGTCCTGCTAAAGTTCTACTTCCAGGATATTCCTCCGCCTCATGCGAACACAGCTTAACTCAGCCTAGAAAATGACACCTAAGGGACAGCGCACCGCGCTCGTGTGCACTAAGGTTTAACATAATAATTTGCATAAAAATGACTTCTTACCAGGTATTACCAATTCACATTCTCCCAGTATTTATGCATTTCAATTATAAACGAAATTATATGGTTTAAAGATAAAATATAATTAAAAGTTTCATTGAACAAAAAATAAGGTATTTTTATGTTCAAAAGCTTAAAAAACCAATCACGTAATACATGGAGTGATTTTTCAATGGTNCATTCTCCCAGTATTTATGCATTTCAATTATAAACGAAATTATATGGTTTAAAGATAAAATATAATTAAAAGTTTTATTGAACAAAAAATAAGGTATTTTTATGTTCAAAAGCTTAAAAAACCAATCACGTAATACATGGAGTGATTTTTCAATGGTGTAATTCAAAAAGTATGAAGAAACCGCGAACAGACTATAATCATAAACCTATTATTACGTNCATTCTCCCAGTATTTATGCATTTCAATTATAAACGAAATTATATGGTTTAAAGATAAAATATAATTAAAAGTTTCATTGAACAAAAAATAAGGTATTTTTATGTTCAAAAGCTTAAAAAACCAATCACGTAATACATGGGGTGATTTTTCAATGGTGTAATTCAAAAAGTATGAAGAAACCGCGAACAGACTATAATCATAAACCTATTATTACGTNGTGATTTTTCAATGGTGTAATTCAAAAAGTATGAAGAAACCGCGAACAGACTATAATCATAAACCTATTATTACGTTGAACGGTCGGACCACAACCACGGGTGTTGAACAGGTAGTCTGGAGTTGTTCGCGATTATACACCGGCCCATCGCTGAGAGCGAATGACGTAAGGCTTGTGGGAGGGTAGGGCGAGTCTGTCCCCTTCACGCGCCTAACTCCGGCATCACGTGACCTGAGTTGATCACGCCCCGGCCCCGAAACCTCACCCTGGCGCACCGTATTTCCAGCCCTGCGAGCTCAACGATGAGCTTGGCGGTTTTTATATACCACTGTTAAAAAATTTAATCATAGATGTCTGACATGGAATGATAGAGCATAAGTATGTGGGAAACATGGTGACGATGTTATGTAATATGGTGGTAGTGATGGAAACTAAGATGGCAGACATAGAATAATAATACATGGATAAAATACAAGATGGTGGATGGAGCCCAGATGAGAAGGAATGACTGAACATGATGGAAAGGTGACTAGGTAAAATTGAATCGAAGATGGTATTTGGTGTCAATAATATAATTTCTCCCTTGGTTGTTGGTTTTTTTTTTCGATTTTGTGATTTTTTTCTAGATGTTTTGGGTTAAAGATCACCTAAGGTCAAGGTCAAGGTCGACAAAAACCAACATGGTGGCTAAATCGGCAACTCGTCTAGTGGTGAAACCAATATTGAATACACTAGTCTCACCTAGGTGATAAAAAAAAAACGTTGAAAAACGAAAAAAATTAATATGGTTGGTGGAGTGCATTCAAAAGAATAAGCAAATANGGGGGGGGGGGTGGATGCCTGTTGACTAATTAACTCATGAGTAACACAGGTGTCGAGTCGAAAGAGCATGAGTAATCAACCAATAAAAACACTTTTGGGGTAAAGCGAGCACAAGTAATCAACCAATGAGAAACATTGGTGGATGGAGTGGATGGGAAACTGACTAATTAACCAATGATAAAACAGTGGCGAGAGTCAGTGGGTTGCTGAATATGGTGCTGGGGAAACCTCCGGAAACAATTTTTTATAAAAAATTTAATTAAAAAATTTAAATAATTTTTAATTATAATTTTTAATTTGTTATAAATTTTATCATGCTTTTAACATTTAAGTATTTTAAAAAATTTTAAGAATTTTTAAAAAAATTTAGAAATGTTAGATTTTTTTTTGTGTTTAAGGTTAATGGTTAAGAGTCTTGGGTCTTCGGCATTGAGTCTTGAGTCCTCGGTCAAGGTTCTTGAGCCTTGAGTCTTGTGTCAAGAGTCTTGAGATAAGTATCAAGGGGTTTTCGGGAATTAGTTGGAATTTTTGGAAATTGTCAGGGTTTTTTAGAAGTTTTTGTCTTCAGTCTTCAAGGTCAAGCAAGATCCAAGGTCATTGACATCTTACAAGGCTGACGAGATAGACACTGGCCTACTTGGCGAGATCCGGTCATTTTGGGAGCTTCATCGATCCACCTGCCTTCGAACCCCGGACCTCCTGCATGTAATTCTTTCTGCATGCACTTCTTTAAGTAATTATTTTCAAAATAATGTTTTAATGTTTTTAAATTTGTAAACATTTTTGGGATTTTATAATTTTTCTGCAGGTTTATGGAATTTTTTTGGGTTCAAGGTTATCCAATGTCACTGGGCACATGGCCAAGGTCAAAGTTTAAGGTCACGGGTTAAAGACTGACGCTCCAAATCATTACCATGGATCGTTTTTGCAAAAAAGAGGCTCGTTCTTTGCAAATGAGGGGATCGGTGCTTTATGAGTGAAAAACGGGAAATTTTAAATGATAAAAGTGAAATTTTAAGAGAATAAAGTGAAATGCGAAAATGGTTGATTTCGAGGGAAAAAAGGGATATTCAAAATGGCGTCAGCCGGCTCCTGGTGCCTACTTACCTTTTCCCTGATGCCAGACTCATCTAAATCGTACTACTTACATTTTATATACTTTCTTCTGAAATATTTAATTTTCTAAAACTATTGTATATGTAATTTTATAATAAATTTAATTTTTATTTGTATTCTGAATAATTGAATTTTTGGGTGTTTTAATTAGTACTGTTGCCCTTTAAATATATGAACAAAAAACTATAAAAGTCAGTACGTTTTTTGTGGAGAGTAGTCACCTTTATTTTTTTTCCCTTCGCTATTATTGTCTAAGATTATTACTTACTCCAGCTTAGGTGCATCATGTGTGAAATTATTGGTCAGTTGGAGTCACTGGTTGTGCGTGTGCTATGATACTTGGGTGTTCTCGGGGTAGTCCGCCCTCTATCACACAATGTAAGCAACGAAGATAATTTTATACTAAGATAAATAGAAAGCGCTTGTGAAAAATAACATATTTAGGGAATAGAAAACACGTCATACATTTTTAAAAAAATACTATACTTAAACTTCTCTCCGCTATCACATAAAGCAACTCGGGGGAAGATGCAATACGTACGCGGATTGATTTTCATAACTTTTAAATAATTACACACACAAATGCATAATGTTGTATCAAATTTTAGAACATTTCCTTACGTCAACAATCAACGATATTTCAATTAAATTAAAATATTAAAAGAGGAAAAAAACTTAAAATATATAAAGTTATGCATTATTGGTATGTTCATGTTCCCCAAATAGTGCGGTGAATATGTTACTCGATATAAAAGAAAATGTCACCACCTAAAAAAAATTTTGTACACTGAAACGTGGGGTATACTCACTACAAACAAATATTCTTTTGACTGTTACAGCATAGGCCGCACTCACGGAAACACAAAGTCAGTCACAGAAAAACATAGAACAAAATTCCAGCAGATCATAACACAGCTAACCTTTGCCACAATGCAACTGGTCCACGCTACAAATCATCAAACAANCACTCGATATAAAAGAAAATGTCACCACCTAAAAAAAATTTCGTACACTGAAACGTAGGGTATACTCACTACAAACAAATATTCTTTTGACTGTTACAGCATAGGCCGCACTCACGGAAACACAAAGTCAGTCACAGAAAAACATAAAACAAAATTCCAGCAGATCATAACACAGCTAACCTTTGCCACAATGCAACTGGTCCACGCTACAAATCATCAAACAAACATTTCCCGCATGTTACACACTGGATACAGTATCACTTACGACCCATTTTTGCATAGTAGTGTACCGTTCCCTGTTCTCTGCAGGTAAATAGTAGTTTTTGTAGCACAAGGAAGAAAATTATCTACTCAAAGCAAAAATTGCCGATGTCCAGACGAATACCCAACCATAACCAGAAGAAAAAGCCCTGTCTATTAAGCTCTTCGGAAAACATTACTTAATTTACATAGTACATTGGAGAGCCAAAAAAAACTGGTATAGGCGTGCGTATGCAAATAATAGAGGTATGGAACTAATCAAAGTAACGCGATGCGGTCGGCAGCTAGATCGCTTACTGCTGCTACAATGACAGGTTATCAAGATTTAAATGAGCTTGAACGTGGTGTTAAAGTCGGTGCACGAGAGATGGGAAATACCATCTTCGAGGTAGCGATAAAATTTGGATTTTCGCGTACGACCATTTCATGAGTGTACCGTGAATATCGGGAATCCGGTAATACATCAAATCTTCTAAATCGCTGCGGCCAGAAAACGATCGTGAACGAACGGAACAAATGACGACTGGCGACAATCATTAAACGTGACAGACGTGCAACCATTTCTCAAATTGGCACAGATTTCAGTGGTGGGGCATCAACAAGTGCAAGCGTGCGAACTATTCAACGGACATCATTAATATGGGCTTTCGGAGCCGAAGGCCCACTCGTGTACCGTTATTGACTGCACGACATAAAGCTTTACGCCTTGCCTGGGCCCATCAACACCGCCATTGGACTGTTGATTAATGGAAACACGTTGCCTGGTCTGACGAGTCTCGTTCCCAATTGTATCGGGTGGATGGACGTGTAAGGGTATGGAGACATCCTCATGAATCCATGGACCCTACATGTCAACAGGGGACTGATCAAGCTGGTGGAGGCTCTGTCATGGTATGGGGCGTGTGCAATTGGCGTGAAATGGGAGTCGTGATACGCCTAGATACGACTCTGAGAGGTGACAGATACGTAAGCATCCTGTCCGATCACCTGTACCCATTCATGTCCATTGGGCATTCCGACGGACGTGGACAATTCCAGCAGGACAATGCGACACCCCACACGTCGAAAGTTGCTACCGAGTGGCTCCAGGAACACTTCTGACTTTAGACACTTCCATAGGCCACCTAAGTCACCAGACGTGAACATTATTGAGCATATCTGGGATGACTTGCAACGTGCTGTTCAGAAGATATCTCCACCGCCTCGCACTCCTATAGATTTGTGGACTGTCCTGCAGTATTCATGGTGTGAATTGCCTCCTGCATACCTTCAGACATTAGTCGAGTCCATTCCACGTCATCTTGCGGCACTTCTGCGTGCTCGCGGGGGCTCTACACGATGTTAGGCAGGTGTACCAGTTTTTTTGGCTCTTCAGTGTAAATGCTAGTTAGTGGTTTCCTTATCAGAANATTCTGACTTTAGACACTTCCATAGGACACCTAAGTCACCAGACGTGAACCTTATTGAGCATATCTGGGATGACTTGCAACGTGCTGTTCAGAATATATCTCCACCTCCTCGCACTCCTATCGATTTGTGGACTGTCCTGCAGTATTCATGGTGTGTATTGCCTCCTGCATACCTTCAGACATTAGTCGAGTCCATTCCACGTCATCTTGCGGCACTTCTGCGTGCTCGCGGGNATTGCCTCCTGCATACCTTCAGACATTAGTCGAGTCCATTCCACGTCATCTTGCGGCACTTCTGCGTGCTCGCGGGGGCTCTACACGATGTTAGGCAGGTGTACCAGTTTTTTTGGCTCTTCAGTGTAAATGCTAGTTAGTGGTTTCCTTATCAGAATATTGAGTACTTGGAAGTTTTCTGACCAAATATCGAAACGTTCATTCACCTTTACAATATGTGCACTTTCACATTTATACTATCGTAAACATGAATCTTCATTTAAAACAAAAGAGAATTAGTGGCTGCGGTGATATACATTTTAAAACAATCAAAAATATTTGTCAATTATTTGCAAAAAACAATCACAGGAAGAACTTCTTTCTTACTGTGGGCTAAAGTAATCCAATTTTCCGGATGCATATTTTCCACAAAACGTGTATACGCTGACTTTTCAAACTTTTTGGGCGTGTTTCGTGGTATTCTTATGTTTTGAAAATGGCTTGCTAGTTAAGGTGTTACGTTGAGGACTTTTTCCAATACGAAATGCGTGCGTTATTTCGAAGGGGACGCACAAAACACTACCGAATCGGAATTCGCTACCACACTTCCAATACAGGAGTGTGCGTTTGAACTTGATTACCGATCACCCCCACAGTGACACGAACCTGTCCCGGCTACGAACATCCGCGTAGAGCACATAACACTTTATTACTCCTCGAGGGACCTTCACACCGCGGCGGTTAATTATCTCTTTGCGAGGGTGCATTTTATATCTCGTTTTGTTGCGCCGAAAGGAAAAATATGTATTTTTTTTTTCCTGCGGTATTCGCGGGCCATAAAACACAGGGGAGCGGAGCGGAACCCACGCTCGCTATAAAATTTCCCCATAAAATTCGATTATTTGGCGAGCGGCCTCACGGGCTGTCGGCTAATGGGGATGTATGTAAGTTGGGAGCACGGCACCGCCCGCCCCGTCATTAGGATGGACGGCGTTTGTTCTTTGTTGGCTCTGTCCATCTCGCACATGATGGATTGGGCGGCAAGAAAGTTTTCCCGTATTCAAGCTTGAAATGCTTCCCGCGATCTTCCGTTCGCTACCGAGCAGATGCTTTTTCGCACGCTGGGGCACTCGGGGCCACCGCGACCAGCAAGCAACGAAGTTATAATAAACAACGGGAAGTTTGCCGTATTTATAAACCGTACTGCCATTCTATTAGCGATTTATCCACACTTATTGAATCAAACTTTTGAAACAACACCTTGTGTTTGACGTGTTTCGCTGTTTCTTAAATACGTAATTTTTGTAACAAGCTATTTATACTTCTGTTAACATAAAAGTACCTTATTTTTATTGAATTGATCATTTACTTATATTTTACACATAAATTATTATATTTCATTAACAATTTAATCTATAAAACAGGGAGAAAATATGTTTGTTGGCAATGCCTTAAAATAAACAGTTCCTATGAAAAATATTACAAAACTTANATAAAACAGGGAGAAAATATGTTTGTTGGCAATGCCTTAAAATAAACAGTTCCTATGAAAAATATTACAAAACTTAGTGCGCACGAAAGCTGTGCGTTGTCCTGTTGGTGAAATTTTCTAGACATAGTTAACTTCTGTTTGTATAAGGCGAAATAATAGTCTGGAACTAGAATTTCAGCAGGGCTTCTGAAATGTAGGAATAAGTATAATATATTTCTGAAAAGAAAAATTAAAAATATGAAAAAAGTACATTAAATAGTTTGGTGACACGGGGTGTTCACTTAAATAAAAAAATTTCCCTTAACACGAGTAAACTATTTGTTTACCACGAAAAGTGTCAGCGCCAAATGAGGTGATTATAATTTCCGAACTTGTTAGCACAAGCATCAGCCCGTACTTGCAGAAATGGAAGAGCCCATTGTGAAAATACCTGGTTGTATTTGTATCAGCTGGCAGGGAAATTCATTTTGTCATCGTAATTTGACCGTGGTATTGAATGACGTGGAACACATTCCAACGCAAACAGAAGTTCAAATAATTTGGGCCAAGAGGTTGTGTAGGCTGGCTAACTGAACCTCCATTATCTATCAAACATGCACCGAGAGTAAGATATACGAGCTTCTAGACGATGGGATGTGAATGGCGCAATGTTTACATCGTTCGTGTACCACTGCCGTTGTTGGATTGTCAAAACTTTCAGACATTTAAGGTCAGTTACTCGCCATAAATTGATGGTAAGGATTTTCTGTCTGTCTGTTAGTTAAAAAAACTGATTCGAGAACGTACGATTCCCATTNGCCATAAATTGATGGTAAGGATTTTCTGTCTGTCTGTTAGTTAAAAAAACTGATTCGAGAACGTACGATTCCCATTTAGATACTCATGTAAAATACAGTTATTATCGTCACAACGATGAAAAGGTGATTGGGACTTTTTATTTCTCCAGGTAAACAATTTGTGGACGTTAACAGTATAATTTATTCCAAAGCCAACTTCAGAAGAAGAAAGAATCATTGCCATTAATTGTGCTTCATAGAATTTTCCAAGAAGAAACTGGCTGGTTTACTGCCTTTTCTCGACAATCGCACTAAGATAAATTTTCATAGAGGACTTACCAAAACAATACTGTGAATGGTTCCCAGGATAACCGCAACTGGACTCTGCACTAGAATCTGAGTTTTCTGTAACTTATTTAAGCTCTTGTTGGGTGAGCAGAGATATTTGGAAGTAGTTAAATAGTGAGCTACTAACAGCTTTTGGAGACGGAATTGGATAGATATGGAGCAGCGACGCAATGCATGGTTGAGGGAAAGGGATATCTCCCCAGAAAACCCAAGTTTTTCGCAGGCGAACATCGGTACTGGCCTCACCGGGAACAGAACCAGGATACTTTCGATGAGAGCTAGGAGCGATAACCACAACGTTTTACTTCTTTTTGGTCTACTGAAGGGTCATTCTTCTCTACAGTTGAAAAAAAGTTCNGGAGCGATAACCACAACGTTTTACTTCTTTTTGGTCTACTGAAGGGTCATTCTTCTCTACAGTTGAAAAAAAGTTATCTTTTATGTGAATCAAATGTTTATTTTTTGTATCATCAGAGTAACTGCCATGGCAGATATTTCTGTTGTTAATGCTGCCTAAATTTAAAAAAAATTCGTCGTACCCACAACTGATCACACTGCTGTCTCTGTACTCACAGACCTGTAGCGTAATAACTACATAAATTTGGTTCCTAGCCATCGGTTTTATAGATTATTGGCATGTATGCCGCGTCCAATACATAATCGCGCTGCACACATACAAACTAACGACACAAATCACAGCCATCTACTTGTGTAGTGTTTGTNTAACGACACAAATCACAGCCATCTACTTGTGTAGTGTTTGTAATGACGGCAACGATACCACGTGCAGATATTGGAGACGCTGCAACACACGTGCCAAAAAGAAAACCAAATTACATGAGAATGATATTTGTGAAAATTGTACCCTTCTATATACACTGGAGAGCCAAAAACACTGGTATAGGCGTGCGTATGCAAATAATGGAGGTATGGAACCAATCAGAGTAATGTGATGCGGTCAGAAGCGCCTATTTAAGACAACAAGCGTCTGGCAAAGTTGCTAGATCGGTTACTGCTGCTACAATGGCAGGTTATCAAGATTTAAGTGAGCTTGAACGTGGTGTTATAGTCGGTACACGAGAGATGGGACATATCATCTCCAAGGTAGCGATACAATTTGGATTTTTGCGCACCACCATTTCACGAGTGTACCGTGAATATCGGGAATCCGGTAAAACATCAAATCTCCGACATCGCTGCGGCCGGAAAANGTTAACCACATATGCGTAAAACCTTTATACGCGCACGTGATATTTACAACGGGGTTGTTTTGGGAGAACGTTTTTACAAAATTTAATTAAAAACTGTAGAGAGTTGAAATAATATAACTGTCAAGAAAAAAAGTTGTTTATCTTCTGTTGTATTACAATGTGATAAAATATATAACTTTTTGATTAAAAACTAGGAAGGCGTGATCCTGTAGTCAGAATCTAATACAAGCGACCAATATTCTAATACATTTCAATTCAATGTCGGTAATTAGGAACAAATCTTGAAAAAATATAACGTGCACAGATTTTGGTCATGCGGGACAATACTTATTCGAAATACATTATTGATTGAAACCAAAATCTCATCTTTGTATTCAATACTCATTCAAGTTTTACTTAACTGTTCTAACATTCTCAATTTTGGACCTTTGAAATTGGATTATCATTACTAATAAATATTTATGTAGAACACAACATTGAAAGATCGCATGTTCAAATGAGTGAAATTGATTTAATAATATCGTATTATTAACATAAAACCAGTAATCCAGTCAAACATAAATATAGTCAAGATTTACAAATTTTCCTTGCACAAAAGTACTATAACATGTATTTAAAACTCTCAAAAGTGTTTGAAGTAACTTGTACCCTGGAGTGAATAACAGTTTCATTACTTGACATTGTTTCTAACTGAAAATTCACAAGTGACTGAGATGGAGCCGTGGCGGGGCAGTGGACAGACCACTCGTTTCCTACCACGTCTTATCTGGGCTCGATTGGCAGGAGTGTCTTATCTCGGGTTTGCGCATATGGGAAACATATCGGACATTGCATCTATAGATGCACTCCTGTTTCCCTCGCCATTATTGCATTCCTTCTTTGCTCCATCTCCAACTCGTACACTACTATCAGAGCTAAACTCATCAGGTGCTAAAGGTTACCCAAATTCCTCTTTATTTCCATCTCACTATCTCTGACTGACATTTCAATTACACGTATAGANTCTCACTATCTCTGACTGACATTTCAATTACACGTATAGAACAGTGCCTTGTGGCCGGCATTGAAATGTAAATGGAAATGAACGTAAATCACAGGTAAATAAGTAAATTTTAGTCAGTGTAACAATTAGTGGATTGTCAGGGATTTCACTTAAACATTTTTTAATCATTTGTTATCACAATTAACTGGTTTGNGTGTAACAATTAGTGGATTGTCAGGGATTTCACTTAAACATTTTTTAATCATTTGTTATCACAATTAACTGGTTTGGAGAAATTTACACCATTTCAGTTTTTCAGCGTTTACTATTACATAAAATTATGGAGGGGAATTTTAAGCAAATATCATGTATTGGGATGGCGAAAGGGCATGTAGAGGTGATACAGCTAATGCAATTGTTCAGTCCTTACGACTGTTTACGTTCAGTTTTACTGTTACACTGAATCTGGTACCGTGTAGGACAGGTCAGTTTCGATGGTTTAAGGTATTGCTGTTTTTATCATCAAATTTCTTGGCGGCAGCTGGGAGATTATCATATATAAATATATTTGCATCGATCCCATATGATGATGAAGGTGCTGGGCTTTAACCTACACGTAAGGTGAAATATTAGCGGAAAATGGGCACGAAAACTGCTAAGGGATTAATCCAGGCTTTACCGATTTCGGACATTAAAATTGAGGGGGGGCCAAACATATTTTAAGCGTTTGTTTTAGGGCGCTGACCTACTTGGTTCGTGAACTGTTCTGCAATGTTTCTCAAATAATCGGTTATTAAAGAAAGTGTTCACTATCTGTNTGACCTACTTGGTTCGTGAACTGTTCTGCAATGTTTCTCAAATAATCGGTTATTAAAGAAAGTGTTCACTATCTGTAGTCTTACAAGAAAAATCTCACACTCCAAGCTAGGAAAAAATGCAACCTCCCTCATATTTCATGTAATGTAAGCATCGTTTTTATGTCGTACAAAATGGTCGTACACTGCANGTTAACCACATATGCGTAAAACCTTTATACGCGCACGTGATATTTACAACGGGGTTGTTTTGGGAGAACGTTTTTTACAAAATTTAATTAAAAACTGTAGAGAGTTGAAATAATATAACTGTCAAGAAAAAAAGTTTTTTATCTTCTGTTGTATTACAATGTGATAAAATATATCACTTTTTGATTAAAAAACTAGGAAGGCGTGATCCTGTAGTCAGAATCTAATACAAGCGACCAATATTCTAATACATTTCAATTCAATGTCGGTAATTAGGAACAAATCTTGAAAAAATATAACGTGCACAGATTTTGGTCATGCGGGACAATACTTATTCGAAATACATTATTGATTGAAACCAAAATCTCTTCTTTGTATTCAATTCTCATTCAAGTTTTACTTAACTGTTCTAACATTCTTAATTTTTGACCTTTGAAATTGGATTATCATTACTAATAAATATTTATGTAGAACACAACATTGAAAGATCGCATGTTCAAATGAGTGAAATTGATTTAATAATATCGTATTATTAACATAAAACCAGTAATCCAGTCAAACATAAATATAGTCCAGATTTACAAATTTTCCTTGCACAAAAGTACTATAACATATATTTAAAACTCTCAAAAGTGTTTGAAGTAACTTGTACCCTGGAGTGAATAACAGTTTCATTACTTGACATTGTTTCTAACTGAAAATTCACAAGTGACTGAGATGGAGCCGTGGCGGGGCAGTGGACAGACCACTCGTTTCCTACCACGTCTTATCTGGGCTCGATTGGCAGGAGTGTCTTATCTCGGGTTTGCGCATATGGGAAACATATCGGACATTGCATTCATTATTGCATTCCTTCTTTGCTCCATCTCCAACTCGTACACTACTATCAGAGCTAAACTCATCAGGTGCTAAAGGTTACCCAAATTCCTCTTTATTTCCAACTCACTATCTCTGACTGACATTTCAATTACACGTATAGAACAGTGCCTTGTGGCCGGGATTGAAATGTAAATGGAAATGAACGTAAATCACAGGCAAATAAGTAAATTTTAGTCTGTGTAACAATTAGTGGATTGTCAGGGATTTCACTTAAACATTTTTTAATCATTTGTTATCACAATTAACTGGTTTGGAGAAATTTACACCATTTCAGTTTTTCAGCGTTTACTATTACATAAAATTATGGAGGGGAATTTTAAGCAAATATCATGTATTGGGATGGCGAAAGGGCGTGTAGAGGTGATACAGCTAATGCAATTGTTCAGTCCTTACGACTGTTTACGTTCAGTTTTACTGTTACACTGAATCTGGTACCGTGTAGGACAGGTCAGTTTCGATGGTTTAAGGTATTGCTGTTTTTATCATCAAATTTCTTGGCGGCAGCTGGGAGATTATCATATATAAATATATTTGCATCGATCCCATATGATGATGAAGGTGCTGGGCTTTAACCTACACGTAAGGTGAAATATTAGCGGAAAATGGGCACGAAAACTGCTAAGGGATTAATCCAGGCTTTACCGATTTCGGACATTAAAATTGAGGGGGGGCCAAACATATTTTAAGCGTTTGTTTTAGGGCGCTGACCTACTTGGTTCGTGAACTGTTCTGCAATGTTTCTCAAATAATCGGTTATTAAAGAAAGTGTTCACTATCTGTTGTCTTACAAGGAAAATCTCACACTCCAAGCTAGAAAAAAATGCAACCTCCCTCATATTTCATGTAATGTAAGCATCGTTTTTATGTCGTACAAAATGGTCGTACACTGCAGTTACGTATCGGTGTATCTTAAAATATTCTACGTGAATATTTGCGAAACTTTAAAGCGAAACTGCACTGTGGACCTACCCCCTCCCTTCCTCATCCTGTAATTCAATGTTTCGTAGTTACACCCAGAGTACCGAAGATAATGCACGTCAGTTCGAAGCTTACGGCGCGGAGACTGGGTGAAGAGATTTGGGCGGCTCTTAACATCGAGATCTTGAGAGCCAATGAGGGTGAAAAAATGTGAGTATGGAGCAGCAACAGAATGCAAATACGGGGAAAACGGGAGATCCACGAGAAAACCCGCCAACCGGTACGATTACCACATACGAAGATCCGGGGGGCGACTTTTCCGGGAATCGAACCAGGTTCACCTTGTTGGGAGGCGAGTAGTCCAACCATTACACCACCGTGGCCCCCGGCTGGGCGCAGAGATGATGATGCACTTGTGTCTGATGCCCGTATCATTCACGTCACCCATTAAGTGAAAAATATGTCGGTTTAGGCGAGCTTGTACTCAGTCACGCCGCCGTCGCTCATCGTCCGAAGTAGAGTTAATAATGGTATCCCGATAAGACGACGCGTCGTGATTTGGAATAATCCACCCCGCTAGCATGGTGCCACGACTTATCAGCACGTGGTAAACACGCGTACGAGATGGGCCCGCTCTCTACGAAGCGTGCGAATCCTACTATTTCGTGCTGCTGATCTACGGTTCATTACAAAATCTCTAAGAGCTTGTTTTGCGCTAGATTCATTTCTCTAGGAAATGCAATTCTGCAATCGCTTTCGTACTCTTGTGACGCTGCTAATATCAGATGAGTATAGTCTCTTCGTGGTATCTTCACACATTTTTATCAGACCTTTGAAAAATTTCTCTATATATGACGTGTTTGGTTGTTTACTAAATATCCCATGTACCTACCACAACCTTTTTATACTTCTGTGGAAGTTAAATTTCCATTTATATTTTTTTTATTAATTATATGGTTTCATTTATAATTAGCATTAACAGAAACAGAGAATAATTAAGTGTTTAGATGATGCCTAGTAAGAACTAATTCTCATGCAAAATATTATTTACCTGAGTGCGCAAGAATGCGGAGCGTTGTCCCTTTGGTGTAATTTTCTAGACTTAGTTAAGCTCTGTTTGCGTAAAAGTAGAATTTCAGCATGGTTTCAGAATAGTTTGAAGTTACCATGAATGGACTATAGCAGTAATTATCCATCTTTACATCAATTATACGCTGTTAAAAGTAAGTTGACCATCATTTTACGGAAAAGTGCTGGTAAAAAATCCATTAGAACTGTCCGTAAAATTACGGACAAGTAACNGGTAAAAATAAGTTGACCATCATTTTACGGAAAAGTGCTGGTAAAAAATCCATTAGAACTGTCCGTAAAATTACGGACAAGTAACTTTTCCAGTCAAGGGCAGTCCGATAATTTCACAGAACTTTCCGTGAAGTCACTGAAAATCAAAGTAAATCTTCTATAGTTTATTCACGGTAAAGTGAGCACTCTTAAAAACCCTCTCATTTGGAATAAAAGTTAATAAATATATTTTACTTTAGCATTAGAGGTTAAATTCCAAGTGTGGTGGAATCTACACACCGTGTTTATAACTAACATGTCAAAAAGGTAGTTGAATTGACAAAAAATGGCTGAAATAAACAAGTGACTAGGACCTTAAAAGTGTTCACTTTGCCGTGAACAGCCTTTAGTTAGTTTTCCTATGCTTCCGCTTTAAAAAATCGCGATTACGAAACAATTTTTAATTTTCGTTATGGGGGATTTCAACTGTGTATAAAACATAACATCAGCAACATTAGCGAATTCTATTCTGCAGCGAAATTCCTGCCGGAATCGAAAATTTTGGAAAATGTTAATTCCTGCAACTCTCGTACTACCTGTTCCCTGGCGACAGCGATGTTATAAACGCTATTTTGCTGTATGTAGCATGCACAACTCTCAGTTCCTGGTATGTGAGAGGGTTTAAAAAGTTTTTATCTTCGACATGTGCCTGATGCTGCGTTTTGATGTTTGAAGAAACAGTTCTTAGTGGCGTGGATAATCTAACTGCTGCAAAAACGATAATTTTCTTAAAATAGTGGCGAAAGAAGCTTCGTGCAAACTCGGCATTGTTCGTTTCAGAAACCCGAAACTTTAGGAAATACGGAGACATTACGTAGTTTATATTTACGGAGCTCAGCTGCGTTGTTCGCCATTTATGCTTGCGTTTCCAAATATCAAATGTTCAGTTCCGTAAAAATAGGGCAGTTCTTAACAGTGTGTGAGAGTCAGTTATTTGTGCCACTTGGATGTGCGATGGGAAATGGCTGAAAGTTTTTAATTATACATTTAAGAGGAGAGTAACCTGCGTATAGTCGTTTTGTCATGGATACTTCCAACTTTACTGAACCTCTGCTGAAGTTTTATTTCCGTGCTACTCGCTTCGTATCGTTCTGCCACGTGTGAGCATCACATAAACAAATCTGGAAGAAAACGCCAAGGAGTAGCCCAGAGAACCGTATTTTTGCACTGGACCGACGATAAAAAATTAACATATATTTACATAATAACAAAAAGTTTATTCAAATAAGCATTCCTACGCAGCTACTTATTGTCCAGCCAGGTAACTGTAGTGAGGTAAGCGGATTTTATTTTTAAATGACTTCGTTTCTTTTACTGTACTCCCTTTTTACATTCGATGATAGTGATGCAAGGAGTCGGGTAGACTCTGCGGCAGACTCGATTCTTGTAGGGTACTCGATTGACTCGAGTAGTAATTGCAGCTAACTCGAGCCTGCAGATAGCGAGCCAGGGGACTTCAGTAGTGATTGTTCTCGTTATTATGATTTGGGAAACATTGCCAACATATTATTGCTATAGTTAATTGATAAAATTGTTTTATATTGTACTATTTGTATCTTTCTTTTAACATTCAAAGGCTTTGTACTAATTCTGATATCAGGGGAAATGCAAAAAGCAAGGTGTATCGTGGTATTTTAAACAATGGGTATGTAGCATTGTGATTGATAGTAAATTAAAGTAAAAAAAAATTACCAGTACAAAACAAGCAGACTAGAGGTGAGACAATAAAAAAAAAAGATCTGTGTTTGCCAGCTAAGTACTCGAGTACTTGGACTTGACTTCCAAATCGATTCTTTAATTAAGGTACTCGAGTGTATTATTCTTCAAACCATTAACTCGTCGCAACACTATTCGATGATAGGACAAACGTTTGAATGTCTCCAATTTTCGGCAGGAACTTAAGCAGCGTATATTGGTAGTTTCTCGAATGGAGACAGGTTGAAGACCTGGGCCGGACGTTTACGCCCTTCCGTGTTTCACCTGTTGTCCTTGCAGAGCGAGTGGCTTGGACCCTGACCAACAAACCCTGCGTCCTATCTTCAATAAAAACCGTTCTCAATCGTATGTAAACACGACTCCAGCCGTAAATCACGCGCTAGTTAAAGTGGCCCACAAAGCAAATTTCCCTTACTTATTAGCACCTTCTGTCCGCGTTAGGGCGGTAAGTTCCTTTTTTTTTTTTTTTTTTTTNAGTCCGTTTCCCGGGGCTTCTTTTAGACCCTTTGATGTTTCCACCCTCGATTTGGAACTTCTTATATCTCGCCGCAACTGTTTTTCTCCCGTCGTCGAAGATGAACTTGGACGGCGTCCAACAAGACCAAAGTGGATTACGCTTCGTCACTTGGAAAGCATTGCCGAATACACCCGCTCGATCGGCTAAGTCACGAATACGTGGGTAATATAGTCGTTCAAGCCCTTCAAATATTTTCATGATGACGGCTTACTCTGCTGGAATTAATTACTTGACTCCCCATTAAACGTGCAGTTATGCTGTAAACGTAAATGCACCATAATATAACCATA
Source organism: Clitarchus hookeri (assembly GCA_002778355.1). Lineage (NCBI taxonomy): Eukaryota > Metazoa > Arthropoda > Insecta > Phasmatodea > Phasmatidae > Clitarchus > Clitarchus hookeri. Next base: position 352,599 of record NQII01000377.1, read on the forward strand.
ATTACGATACAGGAGTTGTGGAAAAATGAGTAAATGACCACATAACAATAGGGTCACTAATGATTATGATACGAACGCTGGGAGAGGCTGTATAACTGGCGATGGCCCGAGAAATTCTCACAAAACTGAACTAAACTGATTATAAGTTTATTGTGATTAGAAAGGCTCGTCCCATTTAGCTGTTCTGTCAGTACAGAAGTGCGAGGCATAACATACGAATCCGTATTTGAACTTATTTACCAAACGGTCGCAGCGCTGTTTGTCATCGTTTGTCTAATCGGTCATGCTTAGTGGTAATACGTATGTACGTTTCTACGCAGTTGGTTTTACCGCATAGGAGCCCGTGAATTTAATTTTTACGTTCTTGAGCTATACTTGATTCACAAATTTGTTTTGGTTTTTTCGTTTGATTTATTAGTTATACATTCATGAACCCACGTATTTAGTTCATTTTATTGGCACCTGTTAAATATTTTCTGCCCTATCTATTTTTTATATTTTTCGGTTTATACAATACTACATAAATGTTTTTCTGAATNTATATTTTTCGGTTTATACAATACTACATAAATGTTTTTCTGAATTCACTGTTTTCCTTGCATTTTGTTCATTCAGAGATGTACCTTTAAGCCACTGAATAATCTACCTATGCATTGCTCATATTTATGCATTATACNTTATACATTCATGAACCCACGTATTTAGTTCATTTTATTGGCACCTGTTAAATATTTTCTGCCCTATCTATTTTTATATTTTTCGGTTTATACAATACTACATAAATGTTTTTCTGAATTCACTGTTTTCCTTGTATTTTGTTCATTCAGAGATGTACCTTTAAGCCACTGAATAATCTACCTATGCATTGCTCATATTTATGCATTATACNATTTTGTTCATTCAGAGATGTACCTTTAAGCCACTGAATAATCTACCTATGCATTGCTCATATTTATGCATTATACGAATAAGTATATCTCTAACATAATTTAAAAACACACATTTCTGTAATATATTGTGCCATTATGCTACACAGAATAGAATCACGCGGCTTTGTAACTATCCATCAAACATCTCGTTCAGAAAGATGCTACTGTCTATCCTATTGGAAGATACATGAATTAGTTATTTTTTTACGTGTTCAGTATTCGTATGTTCTCTATTTCTGTAATAAAGGCTTTTCCTGCCCGATTGGAAAGTGTGCATGTACACGCGTTTCTATCGCTCTGTGTCCTTGCCGCTTGAGTGTATTTTATTTGTTAATAATGTTTGAACAATTAAACCTATTTTCACAGAACCCATAACTCGAGAAGAGTCTCAGGAGAGTAGTACACCCTCTTAATTTACAACGCGATATGTCACTTCTTTTTCAGTGGCAACGTCTCTGAAGTTTAAACCAGATTACCTCGAATTAATCATTTATTTAATTGTCGTTATGTTAATCGGGGAAGGCAAGGTGGCTAACTACATCTACGGAAATACAAACCTATATTTAAAAAAGACACACAGCTATATCTTGCCAGGGATTTGGAATAATTGTCATCGTTTTTCTTTAAATATTATTTTTTGACAAATCAGAATAGTTACAGAAAAATCGATATTTTTACAGATTTTTGGTTCGATTCAACGACCTATCAGATTAACACAAATTTAAAGCCGTGCCTTATCCGGGGTTAGAACCCAGCTTTCTTTGCATGTGTTAGTTTGCGAGCAAACCAAATACAGCGTCGAGGTAGGCTACTGCCAGTCACGTATATTTAAACACCTAGCAGCAGTTACTTTACGAGTTAGTAGCCATTTTTTTATTGTCAGACAATCTGTATAATTCAGTAATTATATCAAACTGACTTTCCTAATTGGAAATAGGAAAGCAACAAAAATTATGTGACCTAAATTTTTAAAACTCTGCCCTTATAAACTTATAAGGTAAAAAATCACTTCGAAAATTAATTAAGGAATTTAAGTTATTAATTAATTTTTTTTATAAAATTATATATATTTAGAAGAAAAACTGCTTTATTTCACTATAAATGAGGTAGAGTGGCCATTAAACCCCACAAAGGGCAGAAAAAATTATATTATGCTCAAAAAATGTCCACTGTTTCCTTTTCAACAAATAAATTACATTTAAATTCAGAATTTGTAATTTGATAAACAAGCAGCACCCAAGCAGATTATGAAAATTATATACGACAGGCACGGTTTTCTTTAATATTTAATGAAACCAGCAAGCCATGTCACATTACATATTAGTGGATTGGCAGATATTATCTAAGCGATAGTCACAATATTTTGTAGAGATATTAGAGGTGTCTTACATAATTAGCGTCTAAATGTGAATCTATGCCTTATTTTACATAAGGTCACGCGGGTGTGACTAAATAACCTTTATAAAAATATTTGGTACGCTATTTTAGTTTCCGTAATTTGAATTTTTCCTGTTTAAACTAATTTTTTTATTCAGACGCGGGGTCCCCGTCCGATTGAAAAGTAGAGTAAGTATTTATAATAACAATTGTTTGCCGGTACAATAAAATTCATGCCATTGTACAAATTGAGTAGTTATAAAATGTATGTTCTGGAACACCTGGCATCCTGATGGGAACAAGACAAGCCGATCGCCATTTTGGATGATGTCACGCGACCATTTTTTTTTTTTTTCATTTTTCCCTCGAAATTTACCTTACTACCTTCAAAAACGGATAAAATCGCCAGATTTTGCCACAAAGTTTCACGAATTTCCCTCCAAACTGGCAATGTTTTCACAAAAATGTGTTTTGCACAATGCGACTGACTTTTGCACAATTCCCGCCGAAGACTCCACAATGTTGCAAATGACTCGTTTTGGGGACGAGGGGTTGAGGGGTGACCCTGACGTTCAACCGGTATCATTCCATGCCAGCACTATCCATCTTGTCTGAAGAATATGTGAGTTGATCTCACCATGCTCTGTCATCACACCATGGTTTTCTCATATTCATTTTGGTCTCCTTTCACCTGGCATCCTGGCGAGGACGATTGTCATACTCTGTCATTCTACCTCGATTTTCTCATACTTCTTCTGGTCTCTTTTCATCTGGCATACTGGCGGGGACGAGCCTAATGCTCTGTCATTCCACTTTGGTTTTCTAATATTCCATCTGGTCTTCTTTCAACTGGCATCCTGGCGGGGACGAGTCTCATGCTCTGTCATTCCACTTTGGTTTTCTCATATTCCTTCTAGGCTCCTTTCACCTGACGACCTGGCAGGGACGAGTCTCGTGCTCTATCATTTCACCTTGGTTTTCTTATATTCCTTTTGGTCTTCCTTCACCTGACATTATGGCAGGGAAGAGTCCCATGCTCTGTAAATACAATTGCACGACACGGAGCGAAGACTGCCCACGCACACTAGCCTAGAGTCACACTGCGCGCACGCATCAAGTACACCCTAAGTGAACCTATAAGCATAGTTGGCTGTAATTTCCGAACCATTTAAAATACAATTACCAAATTCATATCATAGTGATTGCCACCGACGATGAAGAGGGCCGCAGGGTCAAACATGTTCTAAGCCCACTTATAAACTAAGTTACCCACCTTTTCCCACCTTCCAAAGCTATAGACATCATATTATCATAAACATATCCTCGGATGATGAACAGTGTGGTAGGGTCACTTAAAATATAAGGCATCTTATAAGCATAGTCGACTGCCATTTACCATCCAACGAAGCTATAGTGGTCAAATTCATAAAATATTTATCGCCGCCGACAACGAACAGGATGGTTGTATCAAGTACGCCCTAAGCCTTTGTATAAAAATAATTTGCTACCATTTTGCACCCACCCGGTCTATAGTCACCAAATTAATAACATAGGCATCACTCCTGACGACGATAAGGACCTCAGGGTCAAGTACACCTATTGCTTTCGTATAAAAATAGTTGACTGTAATTTCTCACCCACAGAAGCTATAGTCACCAAATCCATATCATAGGCATCTTATCTGGTGTAAAACAAGGTGGTAGGGACAATACACTATAAGCTTTTTTATAAGCATAGTTGCCGATGTTTGCCACCCTCCGAAGCTACGACTACGAAATTCATATCACAGTCATCACTTACGACTGCAATCAAGGAGATACGTGTAAGTAGGCCTTAAGCCCTGTTACAAGCATAGTTTGTTAGCATTTCCAAATCATTTAAATTCAGGAAAATGTAAGAACCGCCCACGCATGTAAAGAAACTAAATATATACATAAAGGCCTATCGAAAAGTTAGCATTGCATGTAGGAGTGTAGGGTCTGAAATAGCACACACATAACAATCGCCCTGCCTGCACTCGTCTAGCAAATAGCCGAATACTGATTTCCTTCTATCCCACTACAGAGGGAATTGTAACATAACTTCATATTCGACCACTTGGATGGTGATATAAATTATCGCAACCATAGAAAACTGACCAGCTGTTAAACAGAACTGCTCGGCATCAGTACTGCATGAAGGCAGCACTGAGAGGTTAGCATTGAGGGTCAGCAGTGAGCACAAGGGCTGGCGGCCCGAGTCATCGTTAGCCTGGGTAACCCTTAACAACCAGCCATACATTGAAAAATGAAGCGGTATACAATTGTACCGAAAAAAAAGATATACATAGTCGCAGGTTACACTAAAACATGTACGTGTTAATATAAATAAACATCATCAGCCATGCACAAGGGTAGAGAAAACCGAGTGTAAAAGATATGGATCCGCCCTCTACACGAAAAATCAATCCCATAACAAACAATAAAGGACTGGAATATATGCAAGTACATCGCGAGTATGATGTCATAATGTGTCACAAAAAATACTCGATGTACCAACCGTCAATAATAGTGATATTAGTGTTGCTATCACGCCTAGAAGTTTAGTAGAAGCTAGAATGTATGCCCACATAAGAAAGAACGAATGATCACTAGGGGCAACCACAAAAATTATTACAATTCCTCAAGTGCGATACACATTACACAACTTGTAAAGACTGTGTTCCTTTGCTTGCCACAAAACAACATAGATTTAAACCACAAGTCGCGCAAGAGAGAAGTGACTGATACATGCACACGCAAACAGATATAAAATGTTATTATGAAAGCAAATAGTTTAAAGCATATAACAACCTATGTATATTGCGCGAGCATCGAACGCTGTACATCATGTTAGTCTAAAATAACTTTTGCGAAGCCGAGAAGCACAGGTAATAAGGACAACATTGCAACACACTGATGCAAACAGATATAAAAGTAAAATGTAACATGAAATAGTTACAAAAACTTACCAACCAGCACAATAACATATTACACAAGTGTCGGGTGCTGCATGCAGCTTTAAATGATGCTAGACAAGACCAGATCGTCCTGGTCAGTTCAACAGAATAGCAAACGTCTTCCGTACGAACCGAGTGAAAAGAAACCGTAAAATTCAGAGTACAGCCAACACTCACAACACTAGCAGCAAAACGCGTCCGACGCGACCAACATTGTGATATCAACTAACAACTTGGGAATCTGTAAGACCGCCCCAGGCGATCGGCCAGCAATGCGAGCACCGTGCAGGTCTCGGCAAGTCGATGGATGGTGTATAACAATAGCCGAGAGAGACGCATCAGGATCCAGGGGGGCAGACAAGTCGAGTCACACATGGATGTCCCTTTAACACCATGTTTACTTTGGTAACATGCACCAAAAGCCGACGCCATATATATCTTTCTGCAATACCTCACGCAAAGTTCTTTAATACATAAAATATCTGACTCCAATATATCGTCTTGTAAAACGATACTTTTATAAATAATCAATATGAATAATATATATATTTTCTTCTAATATCAACATCCCTACCTCCCAGTGGAATAAGCGGTGTGTCATCCATGCTGGTGGGTGTTTTCGAAGAGTTGATGCTTGCCTGTGAAGGAACGACGATCTGGTCCGCCTAGTAAGAGGACCCGTTCACGAAGCTCGTTCGTAGAGGTTAAATAGCCCTCAGCCCCATCAAGGTGGCACGCATAGGTTCAACCCTGTACGTTACTGTTGACAGGTGAGGTGGTACCCACGCCAACCCACCGCGACTGGAAAGGGCGTATCCCTTTCTATCAGACTGCATTCAACTGTAGCTGATTCTCTCAAGTCTGGTGATAGACTACTTGTTATGGGATGCAATTATGCCTGGCTGGTGCGACACAGCAGAAAATGCTCTGGAGCTAATGAAAGGTGACAAAGATACGACACTGGAAATTCTGGGAACTTCTAAGTGCTGGCATTTTGCTCGTAGTTTTGTGTTACAGATCTGGAAAGGTAATCCTCCTGAAAAACCCAACGGATGGGATTAGGCGCAGGAGGAGAGAATACCAGCAAGCTGAATCAAGATCAGATTACGTGGTGCACATTATCGTCGCGCACGAGGAAGCAAGAATTGTTAGTGTTCGCCGGAAGGGGAGGAGGTGAAAATCATAAGGGGAGAAGAAATGCGCGCACAGCGCTGGTCATGCTAAAAGCTGTCTCACCATAGTGCGTCCTTAGCATAATTCTGTTAAAAAAAATGACTGACTACCGCCGCCTTTTGTCATCACTGCTGAAGCTCAGTGCAGTGGGGAGGGGTCGCTCCCGGATTTTTGCATGTGGGAATCATGCAGAACGATGTTGTAACTGATCGGCGGGTTTTCTTGGGGATCTCCCGTTTCTCCCGCCCTTGCATTCCAGCGCTGTTACATACTCACCTCGCTTCACCCTCATCGACCCTCAAGACCTCGATGTTAAGAGCTGCCCAAATCTCTTCACTCACTCAGAGCGGGGGAGCTACAGCAACCACAAGAGCGGGTAATAATCGGAAAGTCCAGGTTAGAGAAGACAATCCCTTTCACCTGGCCAATCTTCAGTTACTTCTGGCGGCGGCAAACTTTCAGCGGTTCGTGTCAGTGGCGACTTCCTGCCGCCCCTCCGGATAGACCAAAAATTCCCCTCCCCCCTCCGAGCCGACAGGAGAGATGGCAAGGGCGGTGGAAATTTAGGAGTTTATTAGTACTGTAATAATAAAAAAAAAATGAAATTCAAGAACAAATAGAATTTAAATGCGTAGGTCCTCAGAATTCAAAAGTAAAATTCCTAACCAGAACCAGAAAATGCTGGATCACGGAGTGAATGCATGTAGCTGAAGAAAATTAGAGACACCCCCCTCCCCTCTCATCAACCCAGTAATACCGTGCAAATGTGTTGCAATGGTTAGTGATATATTCGTTGAATAAGTTAATTGCAGTGATGAAAGCTTAGAAAATAATTTCCGATATTTTTCGGATTAATTATCTTACTTGAATTAACAGGAAGGTAATCGAGTGTGTTTGCAGAAATACTAAAATGACTGTAATTTAAGAAGTTGGAATGTTAGTTATGTGGCTTGATTTGCATGGAGACCGGTTGTTTGTGGGGCGGCGTCTACAAAGCCGGGACGTTCTGCTGTCGCTCAGCTACAAGCAGGTCTGTGATGGTTTGGATACCAGCAAGTAGAGGGGGGGGGGAGGTACTCGCGTGCCCAGATTCCTGCCAGGCATCTGGCTTGGAGCTCGACAGAGCACTTCCCGTGTGTCCGGTTATGAACCGGCGTTATCAAAGCCGGCAACTGTGCGGGCAGCGGAGGCCTTTTTGTCGTCAACCTAATCGAGAGAGAGAGAGCGTGAAAAGAAAAAGAGGGGGTGGGGAGGGTCATAAAAGCAGAGTGGCCAACTTTGTTATTTTCTCTCCGGATCTGGTGATTTAAATAGATTTTCTGCTGTCCGAATTTCATATCCGTGTCATTTTGAAAAGTTAGTGGTTACTGTCAAAATCTAGTAGCTAATCTGGAGACTGAAGAATTTATTTTTCTATTTCCAGATTTGTTGCACTTTTGCGTCTTAAGGATTTTTCATTTTACCGGAATATATATATATATTGTACACTTGGAGATAGCATGGGAATATTTTGACATGCATAGTAAATTTTTTATTGCACGTTACTATATCTTTACATGTAGTGTGGGTTCTCTCTTGCGGAAATAAAGATACGGTTTGGTGCTAACCTCTATACCGGAAAATTACTTTGTACATTTGAGAGTGCTACTGTTTGTTATGTACGTATATCTATAGAATACGCTATAAAATTATTTAATTTTTTTTGCTTTTAAATTTTAATTTTGGTAATTTTTGACAGTGATGTTTATATATAGAGATAAAATGTAATGAACAATAATAAATAATATTTCAAACTGCGAAAACAATTATTTTGTATATTTCGTCTAGATTTAATGTGAAATAGACCTAGATATCAAACTGGTGATTTCCGATCATTTTCGTCTATTGATTTAGAGACTTTCTGTCACAAAAGTTGGCAACTCTGCGTGAAAGAGCGCGAAGCAACCGCAGCGTCGACGTCCGTCCAAACAGACCGCGAGAGAAGCTAACCAGCCACGTGGGCTCGTGTTTACATTCGGCCTCACCACGCGTGTGTCTTCTCGTGCCGTGCCGCCTTACCGTTCACCATCAAAATAAACTAAGCGATAAGCGGAAATCAAATCTCCTCCGAAGGTCTCGTGAAATCAAGAGACATAATCGCCTCAGCGATAACAGCAGCTTCTCAACAGTTAATTTGTTCCTGGGTTGTCGTGGGGCCGCGGTGGTGTAGTGGTTAGACTAATCGCCTCCCACCTAGGTCGAATTTTTGCATGTGGGAATAGTGGCTGACGATGTCGCTGGTTGGCGGGTTTTCTCGGGGATCTCCCGTTTCCCTCGCCCCGGGATTCTGACACTGCTCCAAACTCGCCTCGCTTCACCCTTATCGGCTCTCAAGAGCCGCCCAAATCTCTCCACTCCACTTCACTTTCCCGGTTGGTTCTGTCTTTCGTAATTGCATTATTACTGTAATGCACTCGAAGCTATCTTCTATATCTAGATACCTGTAAAATTCGAGTTATTCTTTAGTAACAGACAAGACTTCGCTTCAATATGTTTACCCGGGTACAATTCGTGGTTTTATCGGCATTTGGTAACTAAAGGAGGTCGTTTGCCTGTGAAGTAGATAAGTGGAAATAGGTTGCTCTACCGTTGAGTCTTTCCTATTGGCTGAAAGCATCCTTGGGACATGTCACACAATTTGTTTGCCAATTGCAGAACTCAAACGAGCGTGCATCTTCAAGTTCATTCTGCAGCCATAAAAAATCAAATTTTGCAGCTCTCTATCCATTGGTTATTCACGGCAAATTCGATAACTTTTGAAATTAACGTATGAATATCAATACTGCTGTAGTGTTAACCAAAAAGCTAAAAACAATTTGGTGAAAATATAATTTTTAAGTTTTAACGTTTTATAAAATTAACAGGCTTATTTTTTTAATTAATGACAAATGAATTTTTTTGTTAAACGTAGTGCCATTCACTCGACAAATGGATCCCAGTAGCTGGGCCGCAAAACAGTGGACATTTTTACGCTTCACTTCTATACAATCTATTCGTGGTTATTCCAAACTTTCCTGAAGTTCTACTTTCGAGTTATCCTGCTCATATCCTTCCGCCTCGTATAAATAAACCTACGCGCGTCTAGAAATCAAACACCAAAGAGAACACAACGCACTGTGTTTGTGTTCTGTACAATCAAACATTAATAGTTTTATGCACAATAATGAACTGTTTCCACAAGTTTCAACAGTAAATGCAAACGTCATTGAGAAAAGATACTTTGCAAATAATGTACCAAAACTCCATTTTATAATTTTTTACACAAGAAAGATTTCCTAAAAATTACCAACATGCTTCCTTTCTCTGTGGGGACTATGAAATAAACATTATTATTTATAAATAAATTATAAGTTAAAGTTTTATTAAATTAAGGAATAAAGTACGCAAATACTAACGGAAGTGTAATAGAATTGTAATATATTATGCATTTAAGAAACAACGATACAAATATGATTTTAAAAAAATGTTTTATTCAAAAAATGCGAATGTGCCTTGTATAGATCATCTTTTCTCTATGTACAATGGTTGGAGTGTCTGCTGAAAACTTTTATGTAATAACTGTAGCGCTCAGATTAACTAAAATTTTAAAATATATTTTGTGTTAATACAACTGAAAATAAGTTTGCAGTCCCACACTGCCGCAGCGACGTCCTAAAGAAGACCATACTTTCTAAGATGATGGTCGAGGTGGGCGCCAGCAGTCTGAAGACGATATTTAGTTCCGATAGGAAAGGTGATACTCAGGGCATCTGCTGGTACAAGGGAAGAAGAAGAGGTTCTCTGGAGCAATCTGTTCAGCAAAATCATCGCCTGGAGCAACACAGTATTGTCATCTTCCAACAACCACTAATATTGAAGGTCTCGTGGGGCAGATCTTCGGGAATGCAGTCGGTTTGAAGAAAAAAAAACCGAAGATGCAAAAACAACGTAAAAGACAACAAAGATAGCGAACAATAATTACAGAATTTAAAATCAGGTATTATTATTATTAATAATAAGTTTACTGGTGTTCGTTTATCTCTATTGCATTTTCTAATACTTATGTACTATAGAGAAAATGATACATAAAATTGTTTTTGCTTTTAAAAGATAATTATTAGGAAACCGAATTGGCCAGAAATACCTTTGTAGAACTACAAGCAGTAGTCTTGTAAAAAAATATATAGTATTATTGAGAAGTGGACAAAAAATTATTTTTTTATCGATGGTGAATGAATAACAACAAATAGGGTTAAAAAAATTTGAAAATATAATTAACGAAAAGAAAAAACATATACACCTTGCCAGCACGGGAACTAGAATTCTCGGCCACTGCGTTGTTATACAATACCTTCAGCCACAAGACCAACTTAACTTACGAACGTTACACTTCAATTTTTTTTGAAGTGAATATAACAGTTATTATCTACAAAATATTGAAGTTAATAGCTTGACAATAACGCATTTATTTAATTTAAAAGTTCTGTTGGATATGAAATGTAAACAGTTTATGAGTAATAGCGTCGCGTATTTCTAAAACTTTCGTTGTTTTATTATGATTATTTGAGTTGTTCTTAGTGTTTTGCGGTATTGAAACGCAACGTCTTGTAATTAAAATCGAAGGTATAACTAGTGTGTTATGGGTTACAAAAATTAAGATCGCAGCCATAACCTTCAGCATTAGTACAACAATAACTTTAGTGGTATTTTGCTATTTTTTTAATGCGTAACATAACTGTCACGGCAGTATACCAACTCATATACTTAAGTAAATTTTAACGGGGTAGGTCAAAATAACTATTCCAAAGTCCCGAACCATAATTTAAGAAACTGTTGTTAATTGACTGAGTAATCAGAATTAATTTATAGTGGAGGGGATAGATCTTGGCGGCTCTTAACATCAAGGTTCTTGAGAGTCGATGAGGGTGAAGTCAGGTTAGTATGGAGCAGCGCCGGAATGCAAGGGCAGGGAAACAGGAGATCTCCGAGAAAACCCACCTACCAGCGACATCGTTCGGCACGATTCCCACATGTGAAAATCCGGGAGCGCCCCCGCCGAGAATCGAGCCCGGTTCGTCTAGGTGAGAGGCGAGTAGACTAACCTCTACACCACTGCGGCCCCTTAGGATTCATCTATAGCTACAGAATGATGATGTAACCGAATTCAGTCGTTGTTCATTGCAACTGTGGTAATAGGCCGTTTGTACGAATGGTTTACGGTGTGATGGGGAAAGTTCTCTGTTGGTTTTGCTACAGAATGGGAAAGTCTACAGAAGTGAAATAGTGATTTGGTTTTTTTTATGTGGGCGTACTCGTTCGCTGATTGGCTGAGTGAGGTTCTGGAACAGGTATTGCGCCCAATTGGCTTCTGCGTGCTGAAAACAGAAATCCATGTTAGTTAAAAAAGTAAGTTACCAGGCGCTGATTGGCGAACGGCGTTCCACCACGTTGTTGGCCAGTGACGTCATTTTTCTGGCGTGGGTGGCTGGATTTCTTAGTAAACGGAGCTGTTGCACTTCTGTTTTCGCAAGTGTTCTCTGGTTCTGCCACAGACTGGCACAGTGGCGAACACGGCTGTGTCATACTGTTATACTACATTCGTGGTTTCTTCACTCTTTTTTTTAATCATACCTTTGAAAAATCTCCGAATGTATTACGTGTTTGGTTGTTTCCTATATATGACATGAAACAAAATTGTTTCATACTTCTCGAAACATAAAATTATCTTATTTTTTGGTTGAACTGAAGTTTTATTCTTATTTGATCAATAAATAATTATATTTCATTGATAAATGAGTAAAAACAGGGAGGAAATAGGTGTGTTTGTAATGTCTAGTAAGAAATAGTTCTCATGAAATATGTTATGTAACTGAGTGCGCAAGATTGCGGTATGTTGTCCCTTTGGTGTCATTTTCTAGACTTGGTTAAGCTTTGTTTGCACGAGGCGGAGGAATATCCTGGAAGTAGAACTTAAACAGGGCCTCGGAAGATTTGAAAGTAACCGTGAATAGACTACAGCAAGTTGGCAATTTTTCTAGCTCAGGTGGATGGAGTTTGGGGGTAAATGCTGCAATTTTACTTTTTTAAGCTTCCTACGGTGACACAACCAAGTGAAGAGATTATTTTGGGGAGGTTTTTTTTCTACGATGTGAAGCGCCAGATGGCATTATGTTGACATAAACGTCTTTGAAGCCCATTCTTCCCGACCGTGCCATTAAATGGACCGTTCAGTTAAAAGAGGGCCTCCCTTCGCTTCAGGGAACCTCCGCAAAGTGACCGCCTCCTAATTAGGGTTTGCCGCCACGCCAATCCCTTCGGGCAGGTAACAGGTAGCAGGTAGGGATGAGTAATGTTGACTGGCTTCTCTTCGTTCCTGCAGGCAACAGAATTTCTGATAACCAAGCTTTAGGTCCTGAACGAGACTAGCCCTTCATGCTGGTAAATTTCAGAGCCGTGTATAGTATATTCGTGGTTTCTTCACACTTTTTGAAACAAACCTTTGAAAAATCACCCCATGTATGACGTGTTTGGATTTTTTCCTAAATATGTTACTTATCACAAGCGTTTAAAACTTATTTTAATATAAAATAATTTTTTTTAATAAATTAAATAATCACTTGTATTTTATTTAAAAATTATTTTATTTCATTGGTAATTGATATGAATAAAACAGAGAGAAAGTGTGTGTTTGGTAATGCCTAGTAAGATATATGTAGTTCTTATGCAGAATATTATTAACGTGAGTGCGCACGAATGTGATGCATTATCCCTTTGGTGCAATTATTTTGACTTGGTTAAGCTTTGTTTATATGAAGTAGAGGAATAGTTTGAAAGTATAACTTAAGCAGGGATTCAGAAAAGTTGGAGGCAACCGTGAATAAACTGTATAAGCAATGTATATAAGCATTTTAGACCCCACAATTTTTGGCACTATTCTTCAGTGATGAAATGTCTGACATTTGGCCTTTGCAGAAAATAAACCAAATCCGTATCGATAGGTCTATACATATTTAAAGTTAACCTGAGAAATTTAATGAAATGTTTCCCATTAATATTTATGTAACAAGACCAATTAAGAAAAGAAACATTATTGGTAACTGTGGAACTAAATAAATTTCTCAAATACTTCTAAAATTGTTATTTCCTACCCGTATGAATATTTAAGTAGACACTGAACGAATAAAATTAATTGCAATAGTCTTTCTTCCGTGTTGTTAAGAATAATTGATAATAATGCATTCCCAAACAAAAGTGCATTAAACAAACCGTTTTACTATAACTGAAGCGTTGGAACTGCTACAACAGTTTTGTAAAGTTTTGTATTTCCATTTTCAACGATAGTAAACATAAAAGACATCCGAGCAACTCACATCAAATTAAACTTAACATACGATAAAAATTAGATGAATATCAGAACAAGATCAACATAACCTGAACGTAAAATGTAGTTACAATAAACCAAAAACCTATTTAAAATGGATGTAAGACAAACATTCATTTTATAAAAACTAAAAGTTAATGTACAAGGTTTACAAAGCTCTAAAAGTTTTAATTGTATATTTAATTTTTTTATTTTTATTTTTTTTTGGTTATGTATAGTAATAAAACCGAAATAATCATTTCGATATTTCAATATATATCAAATTTTTCACAACTCATATCTCCAACGGAAGAAAAAGATATATATATATATATATATATATATATATATGTATATATGTTTCACATTTTTATCAGTTATACATACATATATGCATATACTCTATAGGTATGTTTTAAACTTGTATCATGTATATATTATGCATAAATAAAGAAATTAATATTACCCCTGACCAATTGTTTAGGTACTTAAGAATAGGTTTAAGCTTGATAAAAACTGTTAATATATTTATTTCTACCTCTTGTGAAATATTTACTAAAACTACCTTGTTTAGCTATTAAAATATCTTGAAATATGATTAGTAAATTATTATTACATAAATCGAAGGTAATATTTCTTCATTATTATTTAAAATTAATCACATGATATTTAATTTCCACATGCTTTCCCAAAGTAATTTTTAAAAGAATACATTCTGTTGATTTAAACTTTTTGAACAACAATATAATTTTGTTAAATTTAGCCAATCTAGTTTCTAAACAAAATTTTTAATCATAAAATTGTTATACCCCGGGTAATATGTCTTATTATTAGAGTTTTAATGTTATTTGGTAGAAAGTCCCAATTTTTTTAATTTGCTACAAATTAATAAGGAATTTATATACAGACACCCTAACCAACTCGCGTAGCAGGGTTTATTTTTTATTTGGCGTCATTCTTGATTATTATTTTGACACATTAATTCGAGATTATGCCATACTAAACAGCAAATTATAAACAATAAGATTAGAATAACTGATCACAAACAAGTTTTAAGAATTTCTAAAGGAAAGCATAATATATATTAAGTATAAAATATTATAAACTCATTATATTCATTCATATTATCATAATTTTAAAACCTGAAAATACAAAAAATATTTAATTTATTAAATCAAATTTATACTACGTTAGATAAAAGTTTATGTAACATTCAAACCTAGTAGGCCTACTTCAAGAATAAAAATTAATTAATAAAGCGTTTTCTAATGGATTTTTGACAAAATTATTTCAGAACTGGGTGTGTCTAGAAACGGTGTTTTGTAGGTATCGTAACTGAAAACACTTTACGAGAAATTTATTAATACCTTGAAGTAATATACGCGATTACTTGAGGAACATTGCTCACTGAAGCGTTTACAGGGTTAAATTAAAACATGGAAACACGTTTGGAAGTTGTACGAAGAGGAAGACAAAGCAAGTAGTGAAAGATTTGGGCACTGCTTTATAGCAAAGATTTTCGGGGTGTGAAAGTGAGTTGGAGATGGATTAATGAAAAAATGCAATAGTGGAGAAGACGGGAACGCACTTAGAAAATCCAATGAAAAATGATAATGTCCGTCATGTATCCCATATGTGTGAATTTAGGACGAATCCACCTGAAATCGAAACCAGTGAAGAAAATAAAAAAATACTGTAATAAATAAATCCCTTGACGAGACGACAATAACGCGATAATATAAATAAAAACCTATAAAATGGACTTTAACGCCATTTTAATTAAAACTAGCTTCAACAAATGACAACTCGAGTTAGAAGTGTAGTTGTATAATTTATTACATGTTGCAGTCTTCATTAGTTAAAATGTATACACAAACTGAAGAGCTTAACTTTAACTTGGAAATTAAATTCATAAAAAATTGTGTAACCTTTCTTCTTCTCATTGCTACAAGGTGAGCTGAGCACATACCTATTATCCAAGCCATGGTTGGACTATCTTCGACTTAGAAGTAGTATATTAGTAATGGACCCTTAGCTTTATCCCTACCCACTTGTACATATATTATTAACAACGAAATTATGTTCCATAATTTGACATAAAATGTGTGTTTCACAACATTGGCCGAGCAGAAAAATACATACCAATTATCAACTGTACCTATGTTTACCAACTTGTAACCAACTATCCACCAGTTTAACGTTTAAAAAAATCGCACTTACGATATATTCCAGCATGTTCTGGTTTAGTGGCATCATTGTCTGAGGATGGCTAAGAAATCTCATCACATTTTCGTGGTAGCAAAGTTTTTTTGGCGTATTACATTTGGCCAACGTGGTATTGGCGTGTGCGTGATCCAGCCCAAAATACAGCTAACCTTTCTAGCCAAATACCAACGTTGGGGGTAAATAAGGTTTATACTGGCGAACTTAATTGCATTATTAAAGTGAACGGAAGCAAATAACGTAACAAAAATAAAATGTTTTCAATGGTATGCACGAATACATTAAAAATATACTTTGAATTATTATTAAATAATTATGAGAGCGTATATTGAGTAAGGCATGAAGTATACCACAGCGCATTGTTTGATCAGTAAAAATTATTACACACATTGATGTTTTAAGTGAAGCGAGGTGCATGTAAAAGTTATGTTTAAGGAATACTAAAACCAAGAAACATAAAAAAGTTGCATATATTAAAATACTTATACGACCCGTATTGTCACTACTTTCCTCTGACTAGCTCTGCCAGCTGTGGCGTGCTACGTATAATTTGCATAGTTACAGTTCGCAAGATTAACCAGAGCCGCAGCGCTGTCGCTGCGGCAAATTCTTAATAAAATATGCCAGGATGGAATTGGATGGGGAGCTGGAGAGTTGTTCGTGAAGGAGTGCGAATTGTCCTCGGTAAACAAAGAAGACGCTCTAGGACAAATCTGACGTAGGTACTCTGAGAAAAAAAAAATGGTTGTATGAACTACACATGCCGTTAAAATAGAGGCAGACATCTGACAGATTGTAAGTAACTTCTAGATATAAATAAAGATAGCAATACCAGAACTGATTGTTGTGTTCTTGTATGTCATTTTATTCGCTACTGTGCATGTGGTTGCCACAACAGAGTATTGCGTTCGTACTGCAAAACAGACGGCACATCAAACAGAAAAGCTTCAACAATATTTGGATGGTTCTCACAACAATCAGAATGATAAAAGCCTAACAAAATGTTGTGTTGCTAGTACTGAACAGTTAAGCAATCGGGTTTGAAGGTAGTTGCCATGGATACGTAGCTACAGAACGTGTTTATTTTCCCCCGGGTTTTTGGTTTTTTTGGTTATCTTGTTGGCATGCAATACCACTTTTTACCCGTCCTGCAGGTCTTGACGGACTTTTGGCCACGTAAATATTTCTAGCACACGGGAAATTGTCAAAAGAGTGATTTTTTTTTAATATTTGCCTTTTTTCGTATTATTTTTTTTGCAACAATTTTGCTAATTTTTTAGCCACTCCTTTAGATAGTTACCAAGGAAAATTAAATAAATATAATTAGACCGAAGTAGCAAATATTTCTGAGTGCGTAGCTTAATAATTGAATATTTCCTTAATTTTCTACATCTTTAAACCACAAAATTACGTCACCAACTGCATTTAAAGTGTTTCGAGGGCAACTTCTCAAGAAAATGCACGACATTGCAACTGTATTTAAGTTTATAAATCCACGGGAACATAATTTTTAGCAAAGATGCGATCTCTGTGTAAAACTGTTATATTTTTAGAGAGACTTCCAAACTTGACGCAGCACAACCGTGAACATGTGTAATTTACGTGAACGCAGATACTTTTAATAAACAGGAGTATAAATAATTATAATAAAAATGAGTTAAAAGCATTTAAAAAATAATAATCTGGTAGCCATAAAATACATAATTTTTCGTTATTATTGCTAACATTTTCATACTGAGGACATAAAACTCGTTGAATTGAGCATTGTTTATAACAGAGTGTTCAGATTTTCATTCCCATGGTGAAGGTATAAAATACATCGGCTTCCGTTTTGTTTAAATAATTTATATTTTTTATATAAACCAAATATTTGCTACCTTGATGTAAAGCGTTAACGAATGTGATTAAAATAAGTAAATATTGTGATTGAAAAAATCGATAGGAATCTGTATAAGTTTTAAATTATATTTTTATGAAGGAAATAATTTAAACGAAGAAGAAAATTCTGTAAGCGGAACAAGAGTTTACAAAAGTTTTGGATCAAAAAATGCCAAATGACGAATTAGGTTTTCAAAATCTAGTTACTAAACTGCAACTCATGTTTTAAAGATCAGCTCAGAGGTTCGTGCCATTATTAAAAGTACTAGATGTAAAAATTGAGCCGAGGGCGTATACCGCACTACCCACATAATAACGCTTTTTTCTTCCCCCTACTATTTTGTTGTGTGGGAAGATTAGACTACATTATGCCATACACCACCGTAAAGTTTTGAGGGGCAGTAAAGGGATGGAGGAACACATTCTTTAATGAAACTGGGAGCGAAGGGGAATGGCAAGAATGAAGACGCCAAGGGAAGAAAAGTGTAGGGTGGGGTGCCGCAAGAGTTGGGGCTTTAATTTTGATGGCACTCCTAAATAACATCGTGCATCCAGCTTGCACCTCCTTTTTTTACGAAGAAATTTTACGTCGGAGAAAGCTTAAAAACTTAGTGAATGCCGTTATTATTTCACCTCCCTGTTTTGTCTCTTTTTATTTCAAATTCGTTTACATATTGTGTACCAAAATGTAGGGAATATTTTAAACTGGAAGATAACACTTTAGCAAAAAATACGAACACACAGCTATAATACTTTACACTGTGATACACAAAAGTTTGGAACGGACTTTTTTACGGGTTCCTTTGTCTTATAAAAAAAAGAAACAGCGCATGGAATTTAAAAAAGAGAGCCTTGAAATGAAAATACATTTTGCTACAATCTTGTTTATGTGATAATAAGAAATTAGGTATGCAGGTTACCATCCCTCCCCAAATTCCAGGATATTATTTTTTCTTGCATCTGGCATGGGTTTATTAAAACTGTTCTGAGATTTAATATATATAATTTTTTTATAAAAATATTTACCGTAAGGGTTTTTAAATAACGCGTTCCTGGTGATACTTAAGTTTTACAGTTACATGATAAGAAAATAACGTTATGGTGGCTTCTTAAATCGATATATTCTGCGTGTTTCAAACTTACTAGCGTGAAACAGCTAAAAACAACACAGATACTTACACGGCTCTACATGCAAGGAACTGAAAAAACGAGCACTTTTGTATTGTCGGCAATGAGCCTACGTGGAACTTTGATCTGTGACCATACAATATTATCGAACAAACTGAAGACAAATATCGTTTTTCTGTTCTCCTTACTACTTGAAATATATTGTACTAAAATTATAGTTGTTAGGGGATCGCGGAAACTCCCATTTCAGTTATTATCTCTATCTTTCTCTCTCTCTCTTTCTCTCTCTTTCTCTCTCTCTCTCTCTCTCTCTCTCTCTCTCTATCTCTCTCTCAAGATATAAGTTTTATAGGATAATATTTCCAAACTTTTAGTATTTTTTAAAATAAAAATCTTTAAAGGTGTACTGCACACGCCCTACGTGTTACGCAATTACTATTCGAAAATAAGAGCTCAATGACATGCAGAGCATCAGAAATTATTCAAGAAATTTATTTTCTGTTGTTTAATAGGAAAATGCAATTTATTTAAAAGATGGGTTAAAAATGATAGCTTAGTACAGTGTTATTAGTGATAACCTAAAACAACCTAAACCTAAAAACACGATTTTATTTCTGCAAGGAAGTTGTTTCAGTACCTCGTATTTTTTTTATGTTCCAAGGGCGCTCGCGTGGAGACTTGCTGATGTGTTGTTCTGTTGCGGCAAAAACTTGGTTTATTTTTCCAATATGTTGGCACCAGTTTCATATCTCTATCTTATGTATAGCGGATATAAATAAGGTTGGTAATCAGGGAAAGATTTTTCGGACAACTTGTATTTTTATTAGGTTGTGAAGCTTATATGTGTAATTGGGTGGTAAAAATTGGATTAAAAGTAGCAAACATATAATGGTTTAAAACTTTCGTAAATAAACGCCAGCATGGAATGTTAAAATTTCATATGATATTAATTAGTTAACCGGTTTTGAGTGGTGACATGCATTGTACTTGAAATGTGGGAATTATAAATACAAAAAAAATATTTTATGATAAAAAAAACTATGTTTTCTTTGCTGTAAGTCTGAATATTCAACAGTAATTCAACGTACAGCATTACAAATTAAGTTTGAGAATACTGAGCAACGTGCTTACTTGAACGACTTATAATTAAGATGTAGTAATTGGTTTAAATATATTAGGTACTTGTAAATTACGTATATATCCTTTTGTTTAAAATACACTTTTTTTTTATTCATCTATGCTGTACTATGTTGTATTCGTAATAGAACAAAACCAATGTCACTGCAAAATACATTCTCTTCCCTTTATTGTACATTGCCATTATTCATTTGCGCTCAACTGTCAACTAATTCGATATTCCTTACGATATTCAGTAACATCCGATTTCAAGAATTAATTTTATGGAACCATAAATGAAATAAAAAGAACCTTGACAAAATTACCTTTCTTTAATAACGACGCTTATAAACTCCATTAAATGTAAAACAAGCTCAAGACTTATATCTAACTAAATCTAACTGTATAAAAATGTGTCTTGATCCATCGATGGGTCGAACTAGCCAATCACTACAAAGGATTACTGCGCAGGCGCACAAGCACGTAGTAAGTGTTAAGTGTATCACAAGTAGTTGTACTTGGCGTTCGCAGTGTTTGCGAGAGAAACAACAGAACTGTTAGACAGTGCTGACATCAACTTGGTTCGAGGGACCAAAATAAGTTCCGTATTATTTGGTGTGGATGATTTAAATGAAAGTAATATATTTATACTCTGAAGAGCCGAAAAAACTGGTACACCTGCCTAATATCGTGTAGACCCCCTTCCCTCCCCCCGGGCACGCAGAAGTGCCGCAAGACGACGTGGCATGTACTCGACTCATGTCTGAAGGTATGCAGGAGGCATTGAAATCTGCGCCAATTTGAGAAAGGGTTTCACGTCAGTCACGTTTAATGATTCTCGTCAGTCGTCGTTTGTGCCATTCGTTCACGATCTTTTTCCGGCCGCAGCGATGTCGAAGATGTGATGTTTTACCGTATTCCCGATATTCACGGTACACTTGTGAAATGGTCGTACCCGAACATCCAAATGTTATCGCTACCTCGGAGATCATATGTCCCATCTCTCGTGCGCCGACTGTAACACCACGTTCAAACTCACTTAAATTTTGATAACCTGCCATTGTAGCAGCAGTAACCGATGTAGCTGCCGACCGCATCGCGTTAATCTGATTGGTTCCATACCTCTGATATTTGCATAAGCACGCCTATGCCAGTTTTTTTGCTCTTTAGTATAATAATTGCACTTTGTAAAATTAATTCCTTTAATTCGATT
Organism: Clitarchus hookeri; assembly: GCA_002778355.1. Taxonomy (NCBI): domain Eukaryota; kingdom Metazoa; phylum Arthropoda; class Insecta; order Phasmatodea; family Phasmatidae; genus Clitarchus; species Clitarchus hookeri. Next base: position 373,991 of record NQII01000377.1, read on the forward strand.
TTAGTGTGTTTGATGGCAAATTAGAAGTATGTCGTTCTTCACGATCAATAAATGTGATTCTGAACGCCGTGAGCCAGTGAACTGCAGCAAAGTTCAGAACATTGGCCTTAAGTTTAAGAATAATGTTTGTATTTGCGAAGTAACTGTGACCAAAATTCGCTTTCCACTTGAAAACAACCCAATTATCGTCATTTAACATAAATTGGCTTAATTTTAGCAGTAAGATACAACATTTTGTCAAAATTTTTTAACAGTTACTCACCATAGAAACTTGAAATAATTACAAGTTGTAGAAACACGGAGAGAAATTCGTAGAGAACAAACAATTTTTTAATATAGAGCAAGTGCTTAACGAGTTACCTCCTATCGATATTACAGGTCTAAGTAAAGTACTGGTATTTTTCAACCCAATTTTAAAAGATAACTTTTCTTTTTTGACATTGTCAAACTACGAGATATTAAATTTATTACGAATCGATTAAGCGGGAATATTTTCGTCAAATTCAAATCAATAGGTGGTAATCATACCTTACCATAAAAAACTATTAATATATCGTGAAAATTAAACTAACAATTAAAACAAATGTTAGTTTTATGCGGTGAATAAATATTGTATGGGTCCTTTTTTTTTATTTTCCGCAGTTTTAGTACAATGTAACAAGGCGATGACAGGACAGATCTCTATGCGTTCAAGAGACTTTCATTACTTGACTCGAGCAGTAAATACAAGCTAATAAAATAATAAAAGTTCGTTGAACACGTGGTATACGTGGTGTATTGCCGTGGGCAGTGCAATATTTGTAACGGTTTCACCAAAACAATAAACACGTTTTATCAAATAAAACAATTACCTGTCCTTTTAACAATTTACCCCCCCCCCCCTCCAACCGAAGTACCTAAACATCCAATCTGGTTTACTAATTAATGTCACATTGAGTAGTATTATAGTTAGTTTGCGTTATGAGATGATAAATTCAGCCTTATAAGAAACAGTATCGTTTTAAATTTCAATTCTTCGGTTATAAAATGCCGAAACTTGTGCCGTAGCCGTAATGCAAATTCATGATCAGTAATATTCCTCTGGTGACGTCTTCTGTATATGACTGTAAAAATCTAAGTGACTGTGCTTACTTCCCTAAGAAACCTTTTATTGAATATTTTATTATTGCTGAGAACATATTCTAGAAATATTCTAGATTCTAAGCATCGTACAGAAATCTTCAGGTTCTCGAAGAATGATTAGGCGCTAACGTTAAGTGGACGACGAATTCTGTCCGCTGTTCTCATTCTTCGGGCGGGATAAATTACGGTGTTTACGAAANCCCCCAAAGACTCGTTTTGTTGTCATCACGACGAGCGGCAATCAAACGACCGGAACGACACGGTGGCGAGAGGCGAGAGCTAAAAACAAGGTGGGGCCGCTCTCCAAGTATTTCCCCCCCGACGACACAAATACATCGTCGGCTTGTGATCGTGGTGTGTCGGGAAGGAGGTAGGGGAGGAGACTTGCATTGACCCCAGGCCGGGTGTCACCGCGAGTCGGCGACAAGCTGCCCTCTTGGTACGACAACGTCGGGGACCTTGGCGTGCGCGCGCCTCGGGGAGGCGGTTAGCGCATGTCGCGCACCCGGGACGGCCCCCGGCCCCCCGCTTCTTCATCTTGCCGAGAGACAGGGCTCCGGACGGAGGAATTATCTTCGACACGGCCGATTAGGGAGCTTAATCTTCCCAGACGTGAATCGGTTTTCAGACCGCTGCGGGACCTTCCTCCGCGGGTCGTTTGCGGCCGAAGGCGTCGCCCCGCGCAGGCAACAGTGTTACAAGACCCTCCGCCGTCGTCCACTGCTGCAAATGGTGGAGTGTGCTGAGCGAATTTCAAAGTCAAAAAGACATTACCACCTCAGTTATTTGTTTTGATCTTGCTGGTGACTTACAGTGGCAGCCCGAGACCGGTGCGCAGTTGCGACGAGGCCCAAGCATCTCAGCTGTTTGATCCTGGGAAACTCTTCGGGACCCACTACGGCCGCAGTCTCCTCTCTCTCTCTCTCTCTCTCTCTCTCTCTCTCTCTGACAATACTTATCATAAATATTTCATATTTATTATTTTATCTTGAGGTTACCTTTAGGCTGGGACAGGGTCAGACGTAAAGTGTATTTGGTGACCAACAGCACTGGACTAACATCCATTGGAATGAATTGCTGGGAGGCATTAGACAGGAGACTTATCAGTGAGCTTAGAATAATGCAGACCAAGATCAATTAATAAAATATTAACACGCCAACTCGATGACGACTCGACACTGGGGACTGAGTCAATAGAAATGTTGTAGTTGTTGTTGAGGGTGGTGGGGGTGCTGACCTGTTGGCTGACCTTTGTTTTGGCTGGGGTTGGCATGGGAAGGACACGTGCGGGAAATGGTTGAAAATGTGCTATAGTTGTTGGTAATTTCCTAACTGGGAGAATGTAACTGGTGTGACTAAGAACCCAGAGGTTAATATATAATTATTACTATTATTATTGGTGACCTACAACACAAACGTGGCTACTACAACGGAAATTAGCGGAACGCTTTGAAAACTAACTTAACTAAATTCAATGCTTTAGGGGCTACTCGATTCCTGGAAGTGTCAGTCTCAGATTTTCTCCACATGCGAATTGTGCCAGACGATACCACTGGTTTGTGGGTTTTCTCGGGGATCTTCTTTTTCTACCACCCTTGCAATCCGGCGCTGATCCATACTCATCTCCCTTCACCATCATCGGCTCTCAATACCCCGATATTAAGAGCCGCCCAAATTTCTTCACAGCCAGTGCATTATTTAAGGCTTGAATGACCAAGCTTTGCACTAAATTCGGGCGTGATTGGCTCTTCACCATGTGGACGTAGTTAAAAGAAATATTTAGTTTCTTGGGAACCTCTGTGGATCCACCAATTTTTGTTATTGTGAATGTTCCTTTCGCGATATACACTTATTTCCTTACCTCCACAAACATTACTAAAAAGAGAAAGAAACAACGAAAAGGTTTTGGTAAACAGATAAAAACTTTTTTGTGATATTATATCGAAGGGGGCAGAATGGTGGTGTCAAGTTATCAATTTTCGAATGATTTAGCATAATACACAATGAAACAACTACGCCGCAATGTACATCCTGAAAGAATTAAATTGCTCAATAATTTACACTGGCAAGAGGGGATGCGTTTAAAAATACGGGAGCTGAACAGACATGGAGGATCTGAATAATCCACTTGGTGGGAAATATTAAAATGCCGTTTATAAGAATGCATTCAATTGGTAAACTATATGCGGCGGGGTTGGGGGGGGGTAAAGTAATTCAAAGGCGTTGAAAAAGATATCAGAAAATTTTCCTGTTAAATTTGATACTGGCACATTTATCCGACCCGGAGATATACTCGTCAATTCTACATATTAATNGAAAATTTTCCTGTTAAATTTGATACTGGCACATTTATCCGACCCGGAGATATACTCGTCAATTCTACATATTAATTTAAAAGAAGAGGGTATACAAGCAAAATATCATTCTTTCATATGTGTAAAATGAAATTTTCACTAAAAAAAANTAATTTAAAAGAAGAGGGTATACAAGCAAAATATCATTCTTTCATATGTGTAAAATGAAATTTTCACTAAAAAAAAGTCTCATGTTCAGAAACATAAACCAGTTTCGGATTTTATTTTTTTAAATTTACGAAATGTCTTAAAACNAAAAAAAAGTCTCATGTTCAGAAACATAAACCAGTTTCGGATTTTATTTTTTTAAATTTACGAAATGTCTTAAAACATAGTGTATGCTGTCGGATCGTTTTTCCTTGTCTGTTAGTGTATTTGTTGTCCTCCACGCTTAAAATATAGGAATTATGCCTTTCATTGACACTGAAGTCTTACATTTTACGCTAATCCTTCTGCAGTAAACTACTGGATACTGTATTCATTACAGTTATTGTAATATTTCGTTTCAAAACATAATTCATGTTCGAATTTGTTGTATTTATAAATACAGTATACCAGCGAATAAATAAAAATTCATTGTCAAACTCATCTTAAGTTCCAACCTTAAGTACTGATATGAGATCAGCTAATTTTATTATAATGACCTTCATTATTTCTCGTTGTATGGCATCACTTAGAGGGATCATGTTATCTTAATTTACCCAAAATTGTTTAAGTTATGTTAAAATTTTAGCGTTGAAATTCAATTAGAAGCCTACGGATTTCATGTAAATATTCGGAGAAAAAATAATCTGCTTAAAGGAGTGAGCTCAGTTCATCTAAATTACCAGAATTTGCGTAAAGATTAGGAATCAATTTAATTGTATGAAAAAAATGCTAATCGACACAATTTTATGAATGATTTATTCCGCATCAACTTATAACAGTTGGTCCCTGTTTTCGTGCATACTTTAAGTATACCAGTTATAGTCGATCTATAAAGACTTCAAATTTTTGGCGTGAATTAATGGTTCATAAAATTAATGCAATAGGTATAAACCTCTGTAATTCAAGTCTGATAAGTATGAGTTAAATTATTACCGTACTATTCTATCGTTCGTTAGTAGTATGTTGATTCTGTTACACTTTAATTTTATTAAAAAAAATATTTAACTTTAGAAAAACCAAAACCCTATTTAAAAGCCAGATTGCACGTAACAAATACGTTTTCGGAGAAGGGGTCTATTATTTGGTTTAAAAGATGGAATACTTTTCGAGCTGTATAAAACGTAAACATATGAGTTTATTCAATTAAAAATTGCTTTACATTTTATCTCAATGGTAAAATTTTTCTATGAAATAGAACATTCTCAGATTAATTCTCCTACTTACTGTCATGCATCTAAACAAAATTTATTACAGGATCAACAACTAACATGCAAATGTCATAATCATAGCATTAGCAAACACTTTTGTAATTTTTTCCTTGACAGAATTACGAAACCCATACCATTCCATTATTAAGTGTCAAATATTTGTGAGGTGATTATGTGATATATGAGATTAAAATACCTTTAAAAGTTCTTTCAAAGTTAATGCTTGCATGTGAAATGAATTAGTTACGTGTAGTTTGAAAGTACTCAAAGTTATAACAAAATAATTAACATAATAATAAAACAAAATTTAAGGAATAAATTATTTAGCTAGTAAATATTATCGTCATGGCGTGATGACGCATAACACTTTCATATATTTCAAGCAGTACACTACTAAAAGAGCCGTCTATATACCGAACAGCGAAGTTATAGCTCATTCATAGTCCGTTAATAACTTTTGAGAGCCATGCTTAGTTTCGCCTTTCTGCTCATTGTGTTTAAATCTACTTACGTAAAACTCAACACAATATTGGACCTAATAGATTACTATCAACAACTGAGCATGGGACTTTACAAAATCCTTAGTACAATAAATACGTTTATTATCACGACTATTTGTACTCTAAGGCGAATGAAACAAAAATAAACCATATGTTAGTCACAGCCACAGTACTATCCCGAATTCGATGCCAATAATACTGAAGATAGGTCACTCGGATTTTATGTTAAAATATACTGATGCACGTGACTGGGCGTGGTCAGGATTGTGATGGAATAGTGTGGCGAATTCTCTTCTCCTTTACCATCCACCACAACTTCTCATCTCAACCTCCTACAATCCTTCCTACGATAGCACCTGGGATGAGGAAGGGACGTAAAGCATTAATTTCATAACATCACACTGAATCAGTAAAATGACATTTGTCACCGTAATTTGCTTAAGCAGGTTAGTGGAGTGTAAATGCAAATGAAAAAGACAAAATTATAATTTCTAACACAAATGTGGCAATAAAACTTTCTTTCTCCTTTAAAAAATGCAAATAAATTTGGTTAAAAAAAAGCATAAAAAAAAGTTTAAAGCATATTTTATTCAAAATCAACACAAACTACATTGCAAAGACTCGCACATATTATTCACATGTTTTATTAAACAGGCTCTAGAAGAGAGGTTCCCCAGAGAAACAAATATAAAATACCTAATCTTGCTCCATCTCAAGTCTCACATACAGCATCACTGGCTGTGATTGTAAGAAATATTTCGTCCTAAACATTGCGACATCTGAATTTTGAAGACAAACAGTAAAATATAAACACTTTTCGAGAAAACTCCGTCACAAAAGGTAAAAATTTTAATTTCTTGATTTATTTACAACACTATATATATCCATGGTTTCTTTGGCAGTGTGACATCGATAAGTATACATCACTATAATTCTCAGTTCAATTAGTAAACTCCTAATTGATGTTCTTAAATTTATTAATAAAATAACTATATTAGATGTATTGGCACAAATAACTCAGTCCAGTACACTACATAATGCACCAATGTGCCAGTCTCTGGTGAAATTCTACCACCTTAGTTCCCACAACTATATGCGTCACAAACGCCGTAGAATTTGTCGAGGAGCACCTGATCACTCTTAGTGGTTGGTCGGGCACACAAGTCGCTGTCTCCGCGCTGAGAATAACAACCTTCGCTCGCCGAACCCGCTGTGGCACCCAGTCACCGTCGTCTACACACTCGCAGGAACGGCCGTCGGCGTTGTAAAGAGCTGTATTTATACACGGGATAGTCTTTTCTGGATTGTTCTGTTTTCACGCACTTACAGATACTACACAGTCCAGCATCGAGACGTTTCTGAAAAAGGCAATCGGTGACATTCTGGAAGGCGTCGGTCGTCGCCAGGTGTGAGCTGCCAATCACAGGGGCATTGCAGCTACGTCACATCTCACTCCAACGCACCACGCACCAAGTACCACTCCAACCCCTACTTCACTCGCCTATTTGCACTCCGGTGAGTCACGAGAGCTGCGCTGCTGGCAGGCGACAGTTGGCCGGAGAGTGGAGGGAAAAGCACCGCCAGGTTGGAAATACGTGCAGCTATGTGCAGAATTCTCATTGTCTGTGAAGCGTCCCGTCGTCTCATGTCTGGCACCAACGATTTTCCTTCATAGAAAACTACGGTTTTTACCATCCTGCACCAAAAAATTTTTGAAGACGTCTATCCCTACCTCGGATGATATTTTTCATCTCTGTTCGGCTGTGCTGGCTGTTCGGGGCGAATAAGTGTTTCGCCCAGCGTAGCTGGTCGCCGACGACGGTTTGTTACGAGTTGTGATGAGGCCTTGGCTGAGCGGTCTGCCTGATCACACATTCACATATTTATCCAGGACACGGGCCGTGATTGCTGAAATTAGTTATGAAATCGCAAACAACAGAAAACTCCTTCACTGGCCAGTAAACGGGGACAACGCAGCCGATATAGGGCGGTGTAGTCCGTGGGCGGTGTCTTTTGTCGTCGGGCCATTAGAACGAGGAGACCACTGAAGATGGGTGTGTCCGGCCGTCGACTTGCGCCATTTAAATCTGCCTCGGGAATCACGAACAAGGCGGAGACTCTCCAATTAGACTTTATTCAAAATGTGGCTGGTTAAATCTTTATAATTTAATATAAATTAATACCTTAGTACATTTGTGTAGCTCTTCATCCGTGCATAATTTATAATGTTTATATTGAAATAATATCGTAAAATATTAATATTAAATAAACCCCTTTTATAGAGTGTTCATTACATAACTCTTATCAATAACTTGTTACGCCTTTATGGTATGAAAGACTCATAAATCATNTTTTATAGAGTGTTCATTACATAACTCTTATCAATAACTTGTTACGCCTTTATGGTATGAAAGACTCATAAATCATATCAAAACAAATGTGTAAAGTTGTGATCAGACAGGCCACTCAGTTAAGGCCTGATCACTACCCGTAACAGATTGGCTTCGAAGTCCGATGGAGATCGACGCATGAACACTGACCACGGGTACAGCAGCATGACCACACCGTCCGTTTGCAGAATAAAGACTGACCCTAGTTCCGGTGATGTAGGGCGCTACGTGCATTGTGACGTCACTGTTTCCTTATTGTATCTGTTGGTGGGCCACGGCTAGATTATGTGAAACGACGTGGCCGGAAATGTTGGACCGGAAGTGTTTATTAAAGTGTAATTCTGTAGCAATCTATACCCTTCCTTTTCATGTATGTGGAAAGGGTTTATAAACACTGGCTGGCACCGATTACTAGAGGAATCAGCTCCTTTCTGAGTTCATGGATGCACTAATAAAAAATAATTAATTTCAAAGACCCTTCAGGTCTTAAAAAAAAATGATAAAACTTTAAAGCTATATTTTTAATATAGAATTTTCTGCTTTCACTCTTCCTCACATTGGAGTGAAATTTGATGTGAGGTTTTGAAAATCACTTTAAAGAGAGAATTTTACGCTCACTATTGTAGCGAAAGTACTGTGGAATTTTAAATGAAGGCTCTTATTTTGGAGCGGAAATTTTGTGAGGGTCAGTACTATTATGATTGAATGACCATTTAAAAAAGTTGTACTAAATGTGGTGTTTATGCTCAATAAAGAGCGGAGATTTTGTAATTGTAACTTGAGATGTAAATTTTCTATGTTTTGTAATTATGCAAACTACGATAATATATGTAAAGTACAAAAAAAAAAACGTTTTCTTTTCTTTTCCATGCGGTGCACATATGTCCTTTGGCGGGGTTAATATTAATTTTATGCCCGACATAACATCTTATCTTGAAAATTGGCAAAAATTTTGAATAGTTGTTCATTCAGTAAAGGGAACAGGAGGATAAATCTTGTGAAAGTTATTGAAAGTTGCCGGCAGTTTGCTGGCGTTGACATTGCATGTGATTATCGAGAGACATAGACCTGTTGTCCAGGAAGGCTAAAAGGTGAGCTTTCTTGGGGTCACAACTGACCAAACTAGTCGGCTACAGACGCATTTGCACGCGTTTTTTATATGGCACGCCTACAGTTGGGCTAGTGGCAGTGATATTTCGTGTACAGACCTCGAGACAAGATACATTTCAAAGCACTGTCGAGTCGTCAAACTTTTTTTGATTGGCTGATACATTTTCTGGCTCGTTTTAACGGCATGTTAGCACACTGTTTTGAATTTAGCTTTTGAGTCAATTTATACCTGAAAGGGGCTATGGGCGTAGCTAAATAATGAGCCATGATTAGGTAGAGCATAAGATAGGGTTTATAGAACATAGAATTATACAATAACTATTTACGTGACTATTGATCGGGGGACCTTAAATGGAATACCAACATGCTAATTAATTATATAAACTTTAATTACCGCACGCCACCAATATTACAATCTAATAGGGAAGTCCCCACCTTAATCATGTTGCCGGAGGATGATTCTAGGAAGCTGTTAACGACGGCCGGATACACCCATTTCTATGTCTTCTTGGTACACTGCCCCGATGAAGAAGGACGCCGCTCCCAGTGTTAGATGGGTCCATTCGGGAGCGTTGTTTAATATTTCGGCCCCGTTTACTGGCCGGTGGAGGGGATTTCTGCAACTATCTTTCACAAGGTGCTGTTGCAATCACGCGCGTGCCCTGGTTTAATGTTTGAAGGTGTGACAGGCCGTTCAGCTGAGGCCTTATCACTTCATAACAATATGTAACCAGTCTATACACGTGAACCATTTTTTTATTACTGTTTATTAAAGCCTCTGATTTATGTTAAAAGTCTGGGGGGGAGATGAGAATAAGAACTCCGTATAATCAAAAACAACCTAACTTTATACTAAAAAATGGTACAGCCCCTTATTATTCGTGATTCGAACATAAGATGTTTTGTACTGTAACATGACGCCACAGTTAACTATACTACCCATAGAAGTTTTCTCCAATCGAATAATATTGTCAAATATGTCGAACTGGATGTTTATCGTCGAACACGCCCTGGTGCCCAGAAGTTCAGTTGCTTATACACTAGAGCAAGAAAAAAATAACTGGTATAGCTGTGCGTATTCAAATAACAGAGGTATGGAACCAATCATAGTAACGTGATGCGGTCGGCAGCGCCTATATACGACAACAAGCGTCTGGCAAAGTTGCTAGATCGGATACTGCTGCTACAATGGCAGGTTGTCAAGATTTAAGTGAGTTTGAACGTGGTGTTATAGTCGGCTCCCGAGAGATCGGACAAAGCATCTCCGAGGTAGCGATAAAAATTGGATTTTCGCGTACGACCATTTCACGAGTGTACCGTGCATATCGGGAATCCGGCAAAACATCAAATCTTCGACATCGCTGCGGCCGAAAAAAGATCTTGAACGAACGGGACAAACGACGACTGACGAGAATCATTAAACGTGACAGACATGCAACCCTTTCTCAAATTGGCACAGATTACAATTCTGGGGCATCAACAAGTGCCAGCGCGCGAACTATTCAACTGGCCATCATTAATATGGGCTTTCGGAGCCGAAGGCCCACTCGTGTACCGTTGTTGACTGCACAACACAAAGCTTTACGCCTCGCCNATATGGGCTTTCGGAGCCGAAGGCCCACTCGTGTACCGTTGTTGACTGCACAACACAAAGCTTTACGCCTCGCCTGGGCCCGCCAACAATGCCATTGTACTGTTGATGACTGGAAACACGTTGCCTGGTCTGGCGAGTCTCGTTTCCAATTGTATCAGGCGGATTGACGTGTACGGGTATGGAGACATTCTCATGAATCCATGGACCCTGCATGTCAACAGGGAACTGTTCAAGCTGGCGGAGGCTCCGTTATTGTATGGGGCGTGTGCAGTTGGCGTGAGATGGGACTCCTGATACGTCTTTATACTACTCTGACAGGTGACAGATACGTAAGCATCCTGTCCGATCACCTGCCCCCATTCATGTCCATTGTGCATTCCAACGGACGTGGACAATTCCAGCAGGACAATGCGACACCCCACACGTCGAGAGTTGCTACCGAGTGGATCCAGGAACACTCTTCTGACTTTAGACACTTCCATTGGCCATCTTAATCACCAGACATGAACATTATTGAGCATATCTGGGAACGGAACGTTGCACGACAAGTCTTCTCTAGAGGTGCGCCTCGCACTCCTATGGATTTGTGGAATGCCCTGCAGGACTCATGATGTGAAATGCCTCCTGCATACCTTCAGACATTATTCGAGTCCATGCCACGTCGTCTTTTGGCACTTCTGCGTTCTCGCGGGGGCGCTACACGATATTAGGCAGGTGTACCAGTTTTTTGGCTCTTCAGTGTATCTTCCTTTGAACCTCTTTTCCCCATTGTTACGCCAGGGATTAAGAATAATTTATGTAAAAGCTATGCCAACTTCTTCGAGCAATATGCTGAGTGTGGGTATGTTGCACATTCAATGGAATGAAAAATATTCTAGCTCATTTGCGGAACGTCTGAAATCTAAGATTTATTTTGCATTGAAATGATGAATTGATAATATTAACAAGAACCCAGTAATTGATAAATGACCTAAGATAATTCAATTATCGCAGTTTGATAACACGGCTTTGTAAATAATTAGCTGTTAAATATGCTCGGTAAATAATTCTGTCTTAATTCACTACTTCCTTTTTTTTCAATTGCGTGTATAAATTACCAATTTATGGTTTAATACCTTAACCTATGGGAATGTAAGAAATGTTTGACAGTTAACTTTTACAATGTGGACCTTTTTTGGAAACCATTTCACTGTAAGCATTTTCGGTTTCAATTATTTTTATTTGATATTCTCTTTGAAGTTATATACTGCACCTAACGTACATCGCTCATGTATGCAGAATTTTTGTTAAAAATACACGCGTAGAGTTGCGTTTTATTATGTTGGCTTGTATATTCTACGGTGAAGCAATTAGTGAGGAACAAACTCGAAAATTTCTCAAAATAAATACGCCATTTTTTTTTAACTAGGTGTGACCGGTTTTCAACACGGTGAATATCGTGACTGGCAAGCTTGTTAGAACCAGACGTGAGGTTGGGCCGAGCAAGGCCGTGTGAGTAATGCCACACGTTGCGAAGAGGAGGGAGCGCGGACGTCACATCCCGTATTTCTGGAGACCACTGTAAGCGTTTCGTGCGAATAGGCAGCCGACCTCCTCTGCACAGCTGGCTCGTGTCGTGTAAACTTATCCTTCCGTAATTAATCGTGTAGTAGTCACGTAATTTGGAAAAGTCTCTCATGCTTCTCCAGTGATCGGAATTGTGTTAAATGATGAGATAACACACATTTAAAAACTAGTTTATTGAGACGTCAAATCACAAAAGTACAGAAGTTTCGTTTGTATTCAATTCCCTAGGCCACAAACATTTTCAATTAAGACAAATCTTTAAGTTATATTTAATAACCTTATAACGAAAATAAAAGTACAGACTATGTTTTATATAAAAGAACCTAATATAATAACTTTGTCTGCAAATTCAATTAAGGTTTTTAAAATTTATGCCAATTGTATTAACTATGAGGGAGATACCTAAGAATTGCGAGGTTAATTGCATTTAATTATGAAATCAACATAACCATTAAATATTTTAATGTCGTTTATTTTACACACAGTTCTTGGCATTATTCACGCAGAAACATTTGAAAAACTCACCGTTTTGCTACTACTATGATATATGTTAAGTGGGGTAAACTTATATCGCAAAGTCTTACATCAAATGATATTGCAGGAATATGGTTTAATTTAAAGAAACTAAATTTGGCAAGTGATGCTCTCAAGCAGTGGTCGCCACTGGTCCTATCTCAGTCTTCACGATATCTCTAATTACCACTGGTAAAATTAAGAAGTTTACTGAATGAAAAAAATTACAACTTTAAGGTGCTGAAACCAAGAGTAAAAATAGCACCCACGCTTGGAACAGTTCGTCCTGTAGCTGCACTAAACGACGAATTTCCAGCAGCTCACTAAAAAATGACAGGGGTGCCAAAAAATATTCTATGACATAGCATAACAATCTATGATTTTAGCTGGCAGCAACTAAAACTTAAACTCTCCATTACACACGAACGCGTAACATCGGGCTTTCCGCGTAATTCTTCCTCAATAAACTGCAAAACGCCCAGCTTTCGGTGTATGCGGCGGTCTAGCACGAACTCCGCTCAAAATGAAATTAATTCTACTTTAATAAAGGCCTTTAAACTACCTACTATGTTCTCGAATATACTTAGCATAAAGTAGTGGCAAATTACCTGCGGACACCACGGCTAGGAGGTTGTCGCTCTGCAAAGAAAATTGTTCGCAAGGAGAAATCATAAATTATATAGACGTATAGTTTCTCAAGGTTCGGGCACTGAAACTAATATAGAAATATAATTCAACCCAAGTGTCTTTGTAATAAAATTGATAATTGTAGGAAGAAGGAATTACATTGCAAAACACATCTAGAATTTTCTTGAACTAATGAAGTGACTTGGATATCCCCTTTTTTATTAAATGGCTTTATGTTGGGACCACTGTGTTTCTGGAAATAAACGGTCAACTAACGGAACATATTCCCACCAATAAAGGACTGAGACAAAGATACAGTCTTCCTCTAATACCTTTTAAAATATATGTCGTCATGTTAAAACAATCTGTTTTCATGTTTGCGAAAAATGTATACTCAAATTCTTTGTTTTATGCTGGCGACCAAGTTACCTCACAAGATAGTGCAGAAAAACTGCAATATGANATGTATACTCAAATTCTTTGTTTTATGCTGGCGACCAAGTTACCTCACAAGATAGTGCAGAAAAACTGCAATATGCAGTAAATATTTTTAATGGGTTTAAAAGCACTTATGAATTGCAAATTTTCAGCTGATATAACAATGAAAATGGCTTTTAAAGGCAAATTGCCTGTAAGAACAAAAATGAAGTAATAGAAAATGTTACAAGTGAAATATTTTTTATGTTTTTCATATGAACGGAATATAGATTAAAATGATAAGTTTAAGACGTTTAGAAAGATTTGTGAGATTATCTATAAATAAAAATAATAAAACACGAATCACGCACTTTNATGTATACTCAAATTCTTTGTTTTATGCTGGCGACCAAGTTACCTCACAAGATAGTGCAGAAAAACTGCAATATGAAGTAAATATTTTTAATGGGTTTAAAAGCATTTATGAATTGCAAATTTTCAGCTGATATAACAATGAAAATGGCTTTTAAAGGCAAATTGCCTGTCAGAACAAAAATGAAGTAATAGAAAATGTTACAAGTGAAATATTTTTTATGTTTTTCATATGAACGGGATATAGATAAAAAAGATAAGTTTAAGACGTTTAGAAAGATTTGTGAGATTATCTATAAATAAAAATAATAAAACACGAATCACGCACTTTNGATAAGTTTAAGACGTTTAGAAAGATTTGTGAGATTATCTATAAATAAAAATAATAAAACACGAATCACGCACTTTAGTTGTATGACACAATAGCAATACCAGCAATTGTATATGGAAAAAATTCAAAAGAGTTGTTCTAGAAAGAGATAACAATAGAATCCAAGCGGCTAAATTTATATTTTTGTGAATTAACCAAGCATACGGCGGTACCGAAAATACATTAATTTATGTTGCCGCGAAATATCGATGTTCAGATAGTATGACATTGTGAAATTTTAATTAAAACCAAGCACTTCCTGCGGTGTTTTTTACTTTGCGCAGTAATGCGTTTGAATGTAAATGTAAAATGGGTTTTCCTAATAAAAAATTTCCAGAAAATTTTGTTTTATAATTCTGCATGTCTGCAGAGTCACCACTGGACTCCCCTCCCCAACCCATAACCTTGTTTCGCTCTTCAAAACATCCTCATCAGGCAGTCAGTGTAGCCAAGGCAAGTATAATGGCCAGTAGCCAGAGGAGAAGAAGAGAGGGGAAATATGCGCGGTGCACATACGAGTTTGACCTCGAAACCATTCGCAATATCTTACCATAATGCTAGGAAATCATTTCATCTATTTTGGTGAAAGACAGTGAATGGTATCGTAAATTCTAAGGTGTACTCGTTCTATTATATAGTTGACATTGGTTATTATTTCTGTATATAGTATTAGCACTTATTTTATTGTAATAATAATATATTTGCTATTACGTTCAATTGTACAATATAAAAGTGAATAGTTACACAGTGGTGATAGAAACTGTATTAGATTTGTGTACCACGTTATTTAAACCTAAATCATATATTTTATTTATATTTTTAGTTAATTAATTTGATTCATCCACCTTGTAACGAACGCAGTACACTCGTGTAATAAATACAAACAGTGTAAATAAAAGGGTGTGTTTTCCTTTATGGATGCTTTGTATTGATGAAGCTGGTCATAACACTGCTATTCTGCTACATTGTTCGAGACATGCAAATTTTGAGGCCAATCCTACAGTTATGCAAAAAATCATAATAAATATTTTTTACTTGTTCAAAATTATGNACATGCAAATTTTGAGGCCAATCCTACAGTTATGCAAAAAATCATAATAAATATTTTTTACTTGTTCAAAATTATATTTGGCAATTTATACGATTTGGATTGAATTAAAGGGCAATGAATACAGATTAAACTACGTCCTAATTATGTATATTATAAAATAAGTCAACGTCAATAATAAACAATTAATGCAATCAGATGAATTAGTATTTGCAAACAGTCTTGAAACAGTAGATATTTCCNAATTAGTATTTGCAAACAGTCTTGAAACAGTAGATATTTCCGCTGGACGAGGTGACGTTTCAGACTGTTATTTTATCTCTACGATTAGTGTGACAAGTGAGGTATTTGACCCAAATGTTCGAGTTAGTTACTTTTATTTCGTGTTAACAACGATTTTTATGTGTTTTCCCACAAAGTGACGTAAATAATATTTATGTCTTTTTGAAGCCAGTTACAACGTGATGGCGTAGATAAACTCATAATTGCGTCCACGCTATTTCAGTAACAAGACAGTCATTTATATTATATGTAGGATAATTAATAATATTGATAATATCACGTTGTCCATCGAAGTATTAACAATATGGCTGCTCAGGAAAATAAATGTAGTTTTTTTCTTGTGTGGAGCGTAGGTGTGGGGTGGATTCTTAAAATACACGCTTAATATGTTGAAAACAAGTTATTAAGTGAAACACTTAGAGCTGCAGATTCCCAGCATTTTCTCAAAATAGAATCACATTATGTTGCGTGAATTCCTGTAGGAAACATACACGGCTAAATATTAATTGCAATGTATCGTTTCCTCGTCAATAATCAGGCTTAAAGTTAAAGTGACAGGCACTTTATATTTTTATCTAAGCCAGTAAGTACTTTTCGAGGCGTATCCTGATACAAAACTGATAGAATTATTCCCTCAAAGGTAATATTTCTTCTTTTAGTCCTTATTTGCATTTACCATCGTTAAACACAGAGGTTTTGAAACTTGCAATTTTTTGTTTTTACTTCCCATTCGGAAGTACTTATCTGGAAGTTATAAATTAAATGTATGTTTATTTAGGCCTAACAGAAAATAAATGTGATGCTAATAGACTAAGCCTAAAGAATTGGATAACTGGCATATGTTAAAAATTTATTACATTTTTGAAAATGATCCCAAAAGAATGTTTTCACGTACAATATGATTTAACTATTATGCATGGTTCACAGAAGTTACGACAGATTGCATAGCGTTTGCTGATAAGAACGTTTGTTCGTACCNTTTAACTATTATGCATGGTTCACAGAAGTTACGACAGATTGCATAGCGTTTGCTGATAAGAACGTTTGTTCGTACCATTTCCTTACTTGATAATTCATACCTGTTACTTACTCGCTTACTGGAGTTCCTCTCTATTTATTCCGTTATGCGTAGTTTCTATACCTTTTAACTGTGGCTCTAATGCTGTATTGGGTCCATATATATGTATATATATACATATATATATATAAACATAAGCTAGCGTCAACTGTGGCGGAAATAAACACCGTATAATTTTCTAATGTATTTCAAAAAAGTTGAAAAAGATTACTCTTATATAAAATTTCNACATGCAAATTTTGAGGCCAATCCTACAGTTATGCAAAAAATCATAATAAATATTTTTTACTTGTTCAAAATTATGTTTGGCAATTTATACGATTTGGATTGAATTAAAGGGCAATGAATACAGATTAAACTACGTCCTAATTATGTATATTATAAAATAAGTCAACGTCAATAATAAACAATTAATGCAATCAGATGAATTAGTATTTGCAAACAGTCTTGAAACAGTAGATATTTACGCTGGACGAGGTGACGTTTCAGACTGTTATTTTATCTCTACGATTAGTGTGACAAGTGAGGTATTTGACCCAAATGTTCGCGTTAGTTACTTTTATTTCGTGTTAACAACGATTTTTATGTGTTTTCCCACAAAGTGACGTAAATAATATTTATGTCTTTTTGAAGCCAGTTACAACGTGATGGCGTAGATAAACTCATAATTACGTCCACGCTATTTCAGTAACAAGACAGTCATTTATATTATATGTAGGATAATTAATAATATTGATAATATCACGTTGTCCAACGAAGTATTAACAATATAGCTGCTCAGGAAAATAAATGTAGTTTTTTTCTTGTGTGGAGCGTAGGTGTGGGGTGGATTCTTAAAATACACGCTTAATATGTTGAAAACAAGTTATTAAGTGAAACACTTAGAGTTGCAGATTCCCAGCATTTTCTCAAAATAGAATCACATTATGTTGCGTGAATTCCTGTAAGAAACATACACGGCTAAATATTAATTGCAATGTATCGTTTCCTCGTCAATAATCAGGCTTAAAGTTAAAGTGACAGGCACTTTATATTTTTATCTAAGCCAGTAAGTACTTTTCGAGGCGTATCCTGATACAAAACTGATAGAATTATTCCCTCAAAGGTAATATTTATTCTGTTAGTCCTTATTTGCTTTTACCATCGTTAAACACAGAGGTTTTGAAACTTGCAATTTTTGTTTTTACTTCCCATTCGGAAGTACTTATCTGGAAGTTACAAATTAAATGTATGTTTATTTAGGCCTAACAGAAAATAAATGTGATGCTAATAGACTAAGCCTAAAGAATTGGATAACTGGCATATGTTAAAAATTTATTACATTTTTGAAAATGATCCCAAAAGAATGTTTTCACGTACAATATGCTTTAACTATTATGCATGGTTCACAGAAGTTACGACAGATTGCATAGCGTTTGCTGATAAGAACGTTTGTTCGTACCATTTCCTTACTTGATAATTCATACCTGTTACTTACTCGCTTACTGGAGTTCCTCTCTATTTATTCCGTTATGCGTAGTTTCTATACCTTTTAACTGTGGCTCTAATGCTGTATTGGGTCCATATATATGTATATATATACATATATATATATAAACATAAGCTAGCGTCAACTGTGGCGGAAATAAACACCGTATAATTTTCTAATGTATTTCAAAAAAGTTGAAAAAGATTACTCTTATATAAAATTTCGTACATAAGTTCCACTTATTAAAAAAATTATGTTGGTATCATTAATCACATCACCCGTGCTGCGAAAGCCTGTTGCTAGGATAGTTCCTGTGTCGATAGCATATTCACGCCTGTATTGTGTTGTACCGTTTACAAAGAAATGATCATTTTACATATAAACAAATTATAATAACTCTCGGGGAAAAAAAGGAAAAGCACTCTAGTTACCAAAGGAGAGACTGTCTCAGCATTGTTGTACGTGTGTCTATGCGTATATAAATATAAATATATATATACACATATATATACATATATATTGTCGCGTGACAGTTTTGAGGATTATAGCACGCCTTTGGCTCACTTCCCTCACCCCCTTACCCCACCCNTATTATTTTAAAATTGTAAACTAATCCATATTTCTAACTTAGATTTCGTGGCCTACGTTCACCGGAAAAATGAAAAATAATTCATGTTACAATACTACATAAGTAAGGCACGTTTAAGGTTTTTTTTTTTTATGTAGGCAGATAAATCAGAGGTCAACCTTACACACTAAAAAAAATTTGAACTTACACAAAAACAACAGGCCATATATGTAAACACCGCAGTCTTTGGTTCAGAATTCAGAACATTTTCCACCCTAATTTAGAGTCCCAAACTTCTGCGACACAAAGAAGGGTTTGTGGTAGATTCAGTGAAAATAAGCGGAAAATATCGCGGTGACAAATATATATATAAATCACTATAACAGTCACTGGTGACAAGTATGGGATGGGGTGGCAAGGGGGCGCTCACCCCTCCAATTTTAGCCAGCATGGGTGTTGCCCTCCCTCTCCCAACCCCTCAAGCGGTTGATCGGCCAATAGGTAAGTTTGTAATACGTATAAATTATAATAATTTCTTGCGTCATTACTTTTCAAATACAGTGGTATTTTAATGTGTAAATTTATTTGGTTTTGTAAAATTTTAATACATATTTGACTCCGAATGTTCAGTTTTTTAAATATGCTTTTATAATTCGCATTGACTTTTCAAGCAAAAATTCAGTACTGTATTCTCTTACATATTTGTAAGTCGTGTTGTTTAAAATCTTGGCATATAAACAAAAATCAGTCTTATATTCGTGCATATCTTCTCGCACAAACTTGAAACACACAATGATACAGATATGATTAATATATTTAAATGATCATGGGCGTGGTTAAAAAATTTTTGAGCCTTCCTACCTCCACCCCCTTTCCGCCCACTCACGGGAAACTAAAATTCGGTGTCTATGATGTATGGAGAAAGTTAATGTATGGCTTATTTTTATTTAGCACANCACTCACGGGAAACTAAAATTCGGTGTCTATGATGTATGGAGAAAGTTAATGTATGGCTTATTTTTATTTAGCACACGAGTATATTTATTACAAGTAAAAAATACAGATATTGAATTTTGTCTTAGCTTACTCAAATATCTCTGTAGTTATAATTTGGTGCATCCCAGATATAAATCTAAATAAATCATGTTCTTCTTGTCACCCATGTCGTCTGCGATGGTAGCGGTTGCAGAACTGACGCCTTTTTGACGCTGAATGTCGCTCCTCTCACTCCTGTACATATTCGACTTCTAACTGCCAAAGATAACTAACGGGTCATTGCAACTGCCCAAAATTCCTGCGGCGCGATTATCACTCTCTTTTATGCTTATCGGGAGCCGCTTTACGCCTTAGAAACAATAAGCGGGGTGGAAGTTACCATGTCACGAAGTGTAGCGGTCAGGTACCATACGGTCTCCCNTACGCCTTAGAAACAATAAGCGGGGTGGAAGTTACCATGTCACGAAGTGTAGCGGTCAGGTACCATACGGTCTCCCACACTACAGTTAATTATAGGACTATGAGTAATATTGACGTGGTGAGCTCCATACACACCACTGCAGTTGAACAGTAGGGGTGAGTGGGCGGTTGTTCATTATCATTCTCGTTGCACTACTCTTGAGAGTCATTTACCGCCACTTATTACACGTTTGCGACAAATACATAAAGAAAATATGGGTGCGTNTAACTCTCGGGGAAAAAAAGGAAAAGCACTCTAGTTACCAAAGGAGAGACTGTCTCAGCATTGTTGTACGTGTGTATATGCGTATATAAATATAAATAAATAAATATATATACATANACAGTGGGGCTTACATACGTCAATATATTCATCATACATATTGAGTTCAAGAGGCCAAAAAAGTAAGAACGACAAGATATTTGTGCGAATGCATCTATTGTCGCACCTCTATTTTTTAACATTCTCTGTTGTTTACTATTATTTTAAAATTGTAAACTAATCCATATTTCTAACTTAGATTTCGTGGCCTACGTTCACCGGAAAAATGAAACATAATTCATGTTACAATACTACATAAGTAAGGCACGTTTAAGTTTTTTTTTTTATGTAGGCAGATAAATCAGAGGTCAACCTTACACACTAAAAAAAATTTGAACTTACACAAAAACAACAGGCCATATATGTAAACACCGCAGTCTTTGGTTCAGAATTCAGAACATTTTCCACCTTAATTTCCAGTCCCAAACTTCTGCGACACAAAGAAGGGTTTGTGCTAGATTCAGTGAAAATAAGCGGAAAATATCGCGGTGACAAATATATATATAAATCACTATAACAGTCACTGGTGACAAGTATGGGATGGGGTGGCAAGGGGGCGCTCACCCCTCCAATTTTAGCCAGCATGGGTGTTGCCCTCCCTCTCCCAACCCCTCAAGCGGTTGATCGGCCAATAGGTAAGTTTGTAATACGTATAAATTATAATAATTTCTTGCGTCATTACTTTTCAAATACAGTGGTATTTTAATGTGTAAATTTATTTGGTTTTGTAAAATTTTAATACATATTTGACTCCGAATGTTCAGTTTTTTAAATATGCTTTTATAATTCGCATTGACTTTTCAAGCAAAAATTCAGTACTGTATTCTCTTACATATTTGTAAGTCGTGTTGTTTAAAATCTTGGCATATAAACAAAAATCAGTCTTATATTCGTGCTTATCTTCTCGCACAAACTTGAAACACACAATGATACAGATATGATTAATATATTAAAATGAACATGGGCGTGGTTAAAAAAAATTTGAGCCTTCCTACATCCACCCCCTTTCCGCTCACTCACGGGAAACTAAAATTCGGTGTCTATGATGTATGGAGAAAGTTAATGTATGGCTTATTTTTATTTAGCACACGAGTATATTTATTACAAGTAAAAAATACAGATATTGAATTTTGTCTTAGCTTACTCAAATATCTCTGTAGTTATAATTTGGTGCATCCCAGATATAAATCTAAATAAATCATGTTCTTCTTGTCACCCATGTCGTCTGCGATGGTAGCGGTTGCAGAACTGACGCCTTTTTGACGCTGAATGTCGCTCCTCTCACTCCTGTACATATTCGACTTCTAACTGCCAAAGATAACTAACGGGTCATTGCAACTGCCCAAAATTCCTGCGGCGCGATTATCACTCTCTTTTATGCTTATCGGGAGCCGCTTTACGCCTTAGAAACAATAAGCGGGGTGGAAGTTACCATGTCACGAAGTGTAGCGGTCAGGTACCATACGGTCTCCCCCACTACAGTTAATTATAGGACTGTGAGTAATGTTGACGTGGTGAGCTCCATACACACCACTGCAGTTGAACAGTAGGGGTGAGTGGGCGGTTGTTCATTATCATTCTCGCTGCACTACTCTTGAGAGTCATTTACCGCCACTTATTACACGTTTGCGACAAATACATAAAGAAAATATGGGTGCGTGTGCTTATGTACGCGCGTTAGAATTTATACTTCTTTGGCGTGACTAATTTATGTAAGCAGGAAAACGATAAAATGACCGAAGAAAGACATTAAATATAATTAATACAGGTTTAATCAAAGAACATAATTATATACTTACGAGAATTAACCTCAAATACTTGAAAAAACGTTTAAAATTTCATTATACAATTTTTGTCACTAACAAATTTTTCACGGCACAGTGTAAGTAAAATTAATTAATAAGATATATATGTATATATATATATTCACAATGAATTACTAATATAAATGAAGTGTTTTTCAATTTGCTTATTACATGAACTGATTTTCTGTCGGTTTGAAATTTAACCACGTGCTATGATGTGTACCTTGCGTTTGTATATAGCTAGATGATACGCGCATGCGCGTAGGGTCACATCCCTACCACGTTCACTGTCGAATTTCGTTACACTGTGCGCGCGCGACTATACGAGCATGCGCGTTGGGTCATATCCCGACCACGTTCACCGTCACACTAAACTTTTACCCTCAACGCGCCAAAAGAAGTATAACTTCAATAAGAAAATAATTCCGTTCTAGCAACTCATTATCTAATTGTCCGTATAAAAACAAATAACGTGATTAGGCATATCTTGCAGTTTGTTTTCATTCAAAATATTTTTGCATTGTTGATTCTTAGCAATTGAACAGTTTGAGACATCACAGAAAATTATTTTTAACTACCTACACATTTATATCATTGAAGTACAACTAACTGTCACGTTTTCAGCACAATAAATAAATGCTTAAGATACGTTAACATTTAAAAACTATTTCAAATTCAAGGCGTTCAAATCTACAAAATTTCCGATTAAGAGAATTTTCCATTTGCATTGGTTGTTTACAATCCCAATTTAGAACATCAAGATATTCACTTTGAGACATGGCGGTTATTTGGAGCATTTCATAAGCAACAGTAAACGTTTAAAACAAACGTTTCTGTGTGTTGAAATCACCAAGGAAAAAATAAAAATATCAAAAAATCATATGTTAAGGAAAGGAATAGGAGAGCGTGATGTGAAGTAAAAAGTAAGAATTTATTGTACCCCACCATAAGAAATTCGTGGAATTTTTACATTCTTAAATATAATCATAAATTTTAAGCACGTTTTACAGTACTGAATTGTCTTACGATTTTATTTTTGATTCTGCAGTTATTTGAATTACAAACTTTTTTTACTCATGGGCAAAATTCAAACAAAAAAAGCATCACTAACTACTGTTTTCTCTAAAGAAATACGGCACATCATTAAAGTACACAATTATCTGGCCAATGCGTTCTATTACTGACCAGACAGAAAAATAGTGTTATTTTACTTCATAATATTTACATATAACGATACATACACACATTTAATTTAAATATATTTAACAAAAATCGGATATTCTTATTTACAAAATGCAACCCACGTGTATAAAACTAGTTTAGAAGAAGCAAGCATTAGAACAGTACGAGTCTCTCCTAGGACAATAATAAATAATGTGTTAAATTTTTCTTTCATATGGTGTTTCGAAAGCAGAATTTTCGCGGACGCTTTCAGGGAATGCCGTCAAACTTCTAAAATTAAGCGGGGGAGAAGATTTACTTTGTTTTAACTTTTCCTGTTTTATCTTTGTTTATTATCTTAGAAATTTTCATTTTTATGAAAGCCTAAGTTGAAGATAAAACATCTAGTAGCCTACATTCCTAATCATGTGAGAATTTAGCAGAAAGGGAACAGAACATCGTCTATGACTATCGTGTCCAACGTGGCAGAACGTGGCAGAACGTAGCCGACACGACTGCAGTTTTTATAAATAATCTTGGAAAAGTGGTATATTTTCAAATACTTTCTAATTTCTAGACGCGACAACACTGGTAGAAACAGAGAGAAAATCAATTGTCGCTACATTGCTGATGTGTAACTTAGAGTACATGATAAAAACAGTTGTATAGTGTTCTGCAGAGAAATTAAAATACTTGACATGCAACTTGAGAGAAAGTGCACGACTACCTGATATTTACACAAACATACACTTCAGAAAATCCAGAGATGAATTTAATTATGTATCGAATTGATGACATCGAAATTATTCTCTAAACTTTACCACAACGCAGTAAATAACAGACGTAAGGGGGCCAACTACCTGAATTTATTATGCTATTGTCGCATTTATGACCAAGGCAATAGATAGGCGAGCAATCAATATATATCGTTTTATTCATAGCATAATAACGAATATGAACGTGAACTTCGTTTGAATACTTAAATGCCTGAATATATTTCTGCGTTAAAGAATACACTGTAGATAAAAATACAATATAATTTTTAACGTTACTGTAGCACTTTATTTATATACATCAGTATACTTATATATAAATTCTTTAACTTCTTTAATAAGTGCTGTATTATTAACTCTGCGCACCATTTAATGTTCGAGAAAGGTGGACCTCTTAGTTTACATATGAAATAATTAACAAATATCTGTACTACTGTAAACAATTTTTCAAAATATTAAATTTACAATGAATAACTTTTAAAGTTACCGAGTACAAGTTATTGGGTGAATACGATACCATATCTTTGAAGAAGAGTTTTCGTGTCGGTCAGGAGGAAAACAAGTCCTATAGCAATGTGCCTTTTGAGGCGGTTTCGTCGCAAAACGATAACTTATTTTAGATGACAAGAATAATTATGCTTTGTTAAGTCGTGTTCTGAATGCATTTATGTAAAGCCTATGTTTCTGACGTGACCCAAAAAATTAGCAACTTTTTTTTTACTTTTTTGATAATTAGTGTCAAAAACAACGTTACTTCGACCAGCATTTGGTTGGGGCAGAGAGCTTTCCGACTGTCTTCCTTCGCCACGTGTGTATATCCACGTATCGTGAATATGTGATATATCAAAAAAGATATGTTTGCCAGATATTATAATATTATTTCAACGTTACTTCTTTAAATTAAACAATTATTCAACATGTATTTTTATGGTATTTCACTATTTTGTGATACAGCATCAATAACAATTTGGTAAAAATGTGAAATAATTTTAAAAATGACTTTCGCATATTTTTCTTGGAGAATTGTCAGCATTTCAACCTTAAATATTGTGGCAAACAAATTTCTAAATTATTTGAGTATAGTGATTGATTTCAGCTGAAATGTTTTTTGAAGTGTTAGGAACACCATGAAGGAATTTCTTTGAATTCTAGCATATTGTTCGCTGGTGATTAGGGTTAAACTTCTGGCTATTTTAAATTTGAATTTTATTGTAAGACTTAAAATAAAATTACGGCTAAACCAATTAACGAATTTCCATTAAATTGATTTGTTTTAGTCTAACGGCATCAGCAATTATTTTGAACTGTAGGAAAATACGATAATTACGCAAAACTTTAAAGTTTGTATGCAAAAATAAATAAACTAGAAATTCCTGTAACTCGTGTAAAATTAATTTTTGTGAATTATTTTTCCAGGTTTTTTGTGCATCTATCAGACTACTATTGAAGGTAATAAAACAAATTTATAAAATACCCTAAAAAATATGGAAAGTCATTTCGGGCACTTGAACAGCTTTAAGGTTGAAGGAATTTTGCATGTCTGAGGCCTAAAAGCGAGAGAGCACTAGGGGTGATCGAGTCATGCGAATCAACTCTCTCATCACCTCTACGTGCAAAGCACTGAACTGCCGTGCAGTCTTGCCGTCGAAAACGCGCATCTACGATACTTTGAGCAGAGACCCTGTCATTTTATGGCGTAATAACAAAAATGAAGGTTTGAAGCACGTCCCTATTCCTTTTTCTAATGTTTTGTACCGGAATGTTCATACCTAAAAATGACCGCGAAAACACCCGTTCGAGCCATTTTCGCTATGCTTTAGAGAGAAATGGAGGAACTGTAAAACGTATATAGACGCGTGACGTTTCTTGAATGCTGTTCGTAGGCAGACCTCGCTCAGACACGTTGGACGGTTAATAGGTTTTCTGCTGGAGCTGTGCACAGCGCTTACAGCAAGGTATTCTGGGCGAGGGCTGTCAGATGCACCGGTGTTGCACGCGCGACACGAGGATGCAGCTCCGGGTCCGGACGGCGCGGCGGCTAATTCAGCGCCCGAGGGCCCGGGGAGACTTGTGCTTGGCAGCGAGTCAACCACAACTGTGAACCTCCTGCTTCATCTTGTTGCCGAGGTGAAGAATGTGCTCCGCTCCCTCGCGCCCAGCCAGCCGGCAGTCTCCTGGCAGTCGCCGCAATCCTTCCCCGACCACCCGATGCCAGCAAGGAAATAATAATTCCCTTTACTTTCTCATATCGCCGATGTTGACGTGCTAACACAACCTGCTAATTTCGTTGCATACGTCTCTTCGCGTGCGCATGCCCCTTTCCTTTTGTATCGTCCCCTTTCCGCATCAAACCTGAGGAATCTCCGTACTGGTTCACAGGGCCGCTGTGGTGTAGTGATTGAACTACTCGCCTCCCGCCAAGGCGAACCGGGGTCGATTCCCGGAAGTGTCGCTCCCTGATTTTCGCCTGTGAGACTCGTGCCGGACGATGCCATTAGTCGGGAGGTTTTCTCAAGGATCTCCCGTTTCCCCCGTCCTTGCATTTGGGCGCTACTCCCTACTCGTCTCACTTCACCCTCGTCGGCTCTCAAAACCCCGATGTCAAGAGCCACCCAAATCTCTTCGCTCACTCACTCGAACTGGTTCATCTTTCACGAACATGCAATTCCAAACAACTTGAAATTTCGTATTTCTTACGAAGGTAGCAAGTTACGGGATTTTCTGAATTATTATTATTATGGACCTACGCCATTGCAACTATTTGAGATAGTCGCAGAAAATCTTCCATGTAAAGAAAAAATGATTAAAGCAACAAAACAATAATAAAATATTATAAGAATAGAACCGAGTCCGTGTTAGCTATTGTCGACTTAAGTAAGAAAAAATAAAGTCACATTGAAATATCACATAAGTTTGGGTTGCTGGAAACTATAATCTTAACATAATGAACAGCATTCTCGCTCTACAGGTGAGATCATGCGCCCGAAATCAAATGAGGTATTTTGCTGTTTTATTTTTGGTATTATACAGTTTCTCACAACTGGTTTGTATATTGTACATGCTATCAACTTACTATTTCATTATTTTGCAAGGGAACAACAAACACCGAACTTTTGACTTGACCATATTCACTTCCAAAATGTTGAAGGAAATAAATATTTAACGTCAGAGATAGGGTAAAGCACAGATACAAGATGCTTTAACTTTGAAAACCGGTGTGTGTTTTGCTCAAAATACTAACCATATTTATACTAACCAGATATTAGCATATCGTTAACCATCCAAAATTATCAAGTCGCGTTTATTCATGAAATTAATTTTGGACTCGTTAGCCGAGGAAGAGTGCTGGTTCTGGGACTCGCAATTGTGTTGTTCGGGAAGCATACACTTATGTGCAGGAAACGTTAGACGCATACCCTCCTTGCGTCAAATATTATATCCACCTAGGATNCTCAAAATACTAACCATATTTATACTAACCAGATATTAGCATATCGTTAACCATCCAAAATTATCAAGTCGCGTTTTTCATGAAATTAATTTTGGACTCGTTAGCCGAGGAAGAGTGCTGGTTCTGGGACTCGCAATTGTGTTGTTCGGGAAGCATACACTTATGTGCAGGAAACGTTAGACGCATACCCTCCTTGCGTCAAATATTATATCCACCTAGGATTACCAAGCGCCCGCAAAAGTAGGACACTTCTCGCGCCCTGCTGAATTTTTACTGGCGATCAAAAATGTTCTCCTTTTGAACTGATTGAAGATACCATTAAGTATGTCGCGTGACAGTTTTGAGGATTATAGCACGCCTTTGGCTCACTTCCCTCACCCCCTTACCCCACCCCNCTACATAACGTTGGTGGTTTTATGAAAAGTTAGCAACAACTACACAGGGGCCTATTAGAAGTCCCCTCAAGCAAAGATATGTTGCAGTAAGAACTATAGTAAAAGACAACAAAAACTATTTGCCCGAGCACAGCTAGTGTTGAAGTATAACTGATTTGCGGTTCAAACGAATTGTCATTGTCCCTCCTTGTTAACGAATGTCCTGGTTTTCCAAANGGGGCCTGGGGGACATTAACTTTGACCGTATAAGCCGCCTTGTCTTTTACAGTGGGGCTTACATACGTCAAGTATTTAATTACTTGCTCTTGTTTATACAGAACTGTATTCTGCATTACCTACTCATCTGCGAGCGGTTGTGTTTGATCCGCCACATAGCCTACATAACGTTGGTGGTTTTATGAAAAGTTAGCAACAACTACACAGGGGCCTATTAGAAGTCCCCTCAAGCAAAGATAGGTTGCAGTAAGAACTATAGTAAAAGACAACAAAAACTATTTGCCCGAGCACAGCTAGTATTGAAGTATAACTGATTTGCGGTTCAAACGAATTGTCATTGTCCCTCCTTGTTAACGAATGTCCTGGTTTTCCAAAGTGAATGTCCTTCTCTTTTCAACCCGGGTGTCTGGTAACGCGCCATCCTCCCGGGTTATGTACACAGAGCGACTGAAAGCTCGTGGAGCTACTAGCACCGTGAGGATAGCAGGTAATCATGATTTAAGCGACTTTCAACGCGGTGTTTATGGTGTGAGCTCGTGAGACGGGCCATAATATTCTGGCGATACTGAGTACGTTTGGAGTTTCAATTTAATTCAAGGATGTATCGCAACTACAATCACTCTGGTAAAACACCAAACCTATTATAGCAGGATAGTCGTCAGAAGAGTATGGAAAACCGTCACCAACGTCCACGGTCGAAACTTGTTTCAAGCATCAGACGTACAGCATCGGAATTGAATTGATAGATCTTCGGCGACTGTTAGCGCAAATATTGAGAAAGGTTCCCTTTTTGAGAAAGGAATTAAGGTAGCCACATGGATGGAGGTATTTTGTACGTCCG
This sequence comes from Clitarchus hookeri, assembly GCA_002778355.1. Lineage (NCBI taxonomy): Eukaryota > Metazoa > Arthropoda > Insecta > Phasmatodea > Phasmatidae > Clitarchus > Clitarchus hookeri. The sequence continues at coordinate 403,144 of NQII01000377.1, forward strand.
AGGCCTAGAAGATTGGAAACGGTTAGGGCTATTCAGGCATGCGTACACGCCTTGTCGTAGCCTATAGGCGCAATCGCCTGAACTGGCGCGCTGTCTCATCGTCGACATCGCGCCTTTATGACACTTCCAGTGGCGACCATATAACTTTATGTTGTAATACGAACGGTAGAAGGGTGTTGCACTTGTCTAAACCTTTTAAAATATTCTGCACAGGGATTTTTTTACTTCAAAATGACAGTGAATACACCCGGTTTAGCCTCTCTCATTTGTAAAAAAAAATTGGCAGTGGAGGTAAATGGCGATTATAGAATTGGCATGAGCTACACGCTTGTCAAGTTTTTCAAGTGCTATTCCTAAGGAGACATCACTCAAGCACGTTGAGCATTTTTGTATCACTACGTTTTCTACCTAAGATCTGCACGCCGTATGGTGGCCTGTGCAAGCAGCCATTCTACGATCAGACGCCCAACCCTCGTACCGTTGCTAACCGTCTGATAAACAACTATGCCCTCGTCTGGGCTCTCGAACACCGCTCTAAACGCGTAGCCGGTTTGGCTATTCGCATTTCTAACTGATTCGGGCATATGTAAATCTCGGAGTGTGTAAATAAACTACATGAATTCATAAAACCCACATTATGACAAGCAACCTACCAGCTGTCACTATTGGGTGTGTTCAGCTCGGATGCATTAGAGCCTTTCGTGTCTCTACACACGTCTGTGAACACATCTTTTCGGGTGTTTTTAATTCGTTCAAGCCCTGCGTTGATCCTGACTCGTTTGGACTCTTCTAACAAGACAATTGGCTACCACATAAGTCCATAGGTGCCACGTGTATGGCTGCATGATTTTAACTGAACTCTGAAGAGCAAATATACGTAGGTGTTCCGTATTTGACTGACCAATATAACTACACTGCTGTCATTCGACTGGACTATTTATCAAGAACGTGATTGGGCATCAAGATACAAAATATTATACTGCAAGTTTGGTTATACCTTCTTTTATGGGCAGTATTTTAAGCTCATGCGATAAAAGGAAAATTTCATATTTAGAATCTTTGTTAAAAAATTACCTTATCTGAAAATGCACAATTTTCGTACATCAAGCCGTTGTATACAAAGCATTTCAATTATTTTAGCCCAAATTACATTAACGTTTAGTGTCTTTGATGTTAAGATTTTCGGAATTATCTGTAAAGTAAATTAAATTCGAAACGAAGCGCATTTTTCTGAATAGTTTTCTTTCGTGAAAAGATTACTCAAAATAACGAAGCAGATGTAAGGAGAGATATTTCCATTCTACATCTTTATACTTGTGGACTGTAGTTTATCTGATACTGTTTTCTTCCAATTCTCCTCATCACTTTTTATGGGAAAGAAACAAATTGATAGACTAATAAATAACAATGCGAAAGTGCGTAGTGTTGGCATTACATTTGTTGAAAACACAGAGTATAATTTTTATGTAGCCTATGTTTAGAACATAACTGTTCATAAATAGTTAATATTTATGTACTGGACTTTGCATTTGATAACCCTGAGGTGATACCCCAACAACTATGCGCAAAATTTTATATCTTAAAGTGTATATCAGCAATTCTCAGTATGTATTTAAGACATGCATGAATTGCACAGTACGGCTACCCTTAGTTGGTGGTGTAGAAGTTAAAAAGAAAAAATGAAAAATTTGTATTTTGGTATTTTATTATTTTAAAAAACACGTCTGAAACGGAAGATTTTATTCCAGATCCAGTAGGCATAAATTGTCAATTATGTTTTGGCTTGAGAAATAAAAAAAGTTTTGTACATAAAACATTTCTTTGGGTTGAAAAAACGTTTTTCTTAATGAGGTGTGAAATTTGTTACGTCACATCTCACAAGTTGGCGTGCAGACGGCAGCCGTTGGTAAGCAGCCCAGCGGCTTGCAAACCTCACCGCGTGATTGACTGCAAGGTGTCGGGAGTTCATTACCACGGCACATTGTTAACAACTGCCACCCGTCACGGCTTCTCTTGCGTCCGGAGACGTCACTGGGACACGAAGGTTACAAGCTGCCAGTACACGCCCACACCTTACCACGACGCACGCGTTTGTTATGGTTACTGAGATAAAATAGTTGTTGTCCGTTCATGATTACTTCCAACTTTTATGAAGCCCTGCTGAAGTTCTACTTCCAGGATATTCCTCCGCCTCACACAAACAAATCTCAATCAATCTTGTCTAGAAAATTACACCAAAGGGACATCTCACCGCATACGTGCGCACTCAATATAATAATATATTGCATTATAATTATTTATTACTAAGCATTGCACGCCAACTATTTTCTCACTGCTTTTACTCATATTAATTATGAATTAAATATTGTAATATATGTTTTAAATATAAATAAGAATTCGGTTTAACAAAAAAATAAGTAACTTGAATGTCAGTTTGTGTTAAGATAAGTATAGAACGCTTGTGATACACAACCTTATTAGGTATCAAACAAACACGTCATACATTTTGTGATGTTTCAAAGGTTTGATTCAAAAAGTGAGAAGAAACCCCGAATAGACTTTAGTCGCGCATCAGCTACTGTTCACTCACAACAAATTAAAAAAACTTTCAGAATATAAAAATTCAAAAATTACAGTGAAACGCTCTTGCAAAACCTACTAACAGTTAAAGATCACTGATCATTACCCATATGTTTCTGTTTTGGGTTCAATTCCCTGTTCGGCCATCGTGATTTAAGTTTTCTATACTTTCCTGAAATCACTCTAGGCGAATGTTAGTATTGTTTCTTCACACAAGCCATGGCCCATTTACCTCCTCGTTCCTGCTTCTCTGAACACTTTACTTCGTTTCTAACGACATATTGTAGTGACGAGACGTTGAGATCAAACTACTTACCTACGTATCTTTCCCAGCCGGCATTCGCAACTAATTGTTTCGATAGTAATAGTCGTGTTTTGGTGCACTGTACCCAGTACTCTAAGTTTTGGCACCGGTTAAACATAAATTATTTCAAAGTTTGTAGAGCGCTTTGGTTCCCGTACTTCAGATATTTTATTTGATTTCGATATGACTGAATTTTCTGTTGGTATTTTCTTCGCCAACTTAGGTCTTCTTGAGTCGATGTATAGTTGGAAGTAAACTCGCATTCACACTTAAGGACCTTGTAAATTGTCCACAGTCACTTCCGTTATATTTGACAATGTGCGTCCAAATTAGCCTAAACTCCTTTCTAATCGAACGGTATCATGATCTCCAGCTATAGTCGATTTGTAGTATCTCCACACATTTTGAATCTAACCTTTGAAAAGCTCCCCATGTATNCATGATCTCCAGCTATAGTCGATTTGTAGTATCTCCACACATTTTGAATCTAACCTTTGAAAAGCTCCCCATGTATGATGTGTTTGTTTGTTTCCTAAATATGCCATGTATCGAAAGCGTTTTCTAATTATATTAATATAAAATTATACTTTTTTTTTTGTTAAATTTAACTTTTACTTATATTCCATCTATAAATTATAATAATTCATTTATAATTAATCTGAATAAGAATAGAGAGAAAATAGGTGTGCTAGTTTTGCTTAGCTAGTAATACTAAATGCAGTNTTTATAATTAATCTGAATAAGAATAGAGAGAAAATAGGTGTGCTAGTTTTGCTTAGCTAGTAATACTAAATGCAGTTCGCTGTTCCTTTGGTGTAATTTTCTAGACTTAGTTAAGCTGCGTTTGCATGAGGTAGAGAAACAGCCTAAAAGTAGAACTTTAGCAGGGTTGAGTTGTTGAGAGATTTGGGTGGCTCTTAAAGAGGTTTTGAGAGCCGATGAGGGTGAAATGAGGTAAGTATGGAACATCGCTGGAATGCAAGGGTGGAGGAAACGGGAGATCCCATAGAAAACCTGCCGACCAGCGGCATCGTCCCGCACGATTACCACATGCGAAAATCCGGGAATGACCTGGCCGGGGATTGAACACGGTTCAACTTGGTGGGAGGCGAGAACTTTAGCAGGGCTTCAGACATTTTGGAAGTAACCGTGAATGTATCATACCAAGAAAATTATTAAACTATTACAAGTTGGAATCCACGGTAAGCAGCCACCATTAAAATGTTCGCTATGACGTTCCGTTTGGACAAATACATCACAATACAGGGCATACTGTTTTATTAGCATGGCATCGTGGGAACCAATTTCACTAGCGCATTAAAGGGCGAACTGTGTAAAAACATGGAGTCAATTGTTATTCCTTACTGCTTTGTAACATGCATTCACGTAATACTTTGTAATGGTGTGGTAGAATTATTACGGTAAATTCTTCAATGTTTAAAATTGAAATTAAATGCTTAAAACTGATAGTTTCACACACGTGCCGCAATATTTCCCAATAAAAAGGGTTTTCCAATATGTATTCAGAGTATCCTGTGTTGGTGTAAAACGTATTTAGTCCGGAGTAACAGGTTCTGCACTCAGCGTTCTGGGTAGACCATGGGTTTGTGTACTTTTTTAGTAGTTAAGGTTTTTTTTAATCTGAGAATGCAAGCTTCCCCCTATCAGCTTGCTGGCACAAAACCAGGGCGACAATAAACTATAATTAGCACAGCGTACGACCGTCACGTGATTTTATTGTTTAAACCCCCAAAGGTTACGTCATTCCTGGTATCAAAACCCGTGAAGCGGTCTCCATCTTCTCTCCATCACTTTCGGACCACAAAATATTTATGGCACTTTCGCGAAATCCTCAGTGGCAAGAGGACTGCACCCACGTCAAAGTCAGTCGTCACGAGCAGAATAGCATTCTTCCTGAAGTAAAATTTTTGATAGGATACTTGATATACAATTATTATAATACAACATTTTACTATAGCTCAAAATTGCTATTGAGATTCTTAAAACTTTATCATGGGAAGTAAATATTCTAATTGTTAGAGCTATGTGTTATGCACAACCAAAGTTCCCTTGAATCCTAGCGCGATAATCACGCATATTGCTAATGAACATCCTTGTATACCAGCTTGATCTATATATAGCATTCTGCCTTTGGTGATCTCAGAACCTCTCCCATTAGCTGTACTGACAATCACTTCTTAACGAGTTTTAAGGTTGTGTGGCTCTGACTCATAGCTCTTCAGTAAGCTTGGGTATATTCACAAATTACATATTAAAGTTATGGTTGTTGCAAAGGATGCTTTGGAGCTCTAGAGAACATAGTAAAACAATGTATGCACATTTTAAAACACTCTTTAAAAGACATTTGTATCTAAGCGCACATAATATAAAATTTAAGAGATGTGAAAAGTGTTAGTGGAAATTTCTAGGATGCATTTGTGTAGCACTATATTCACTGACCTCCTGTCTTTATAACTTTTTTCCTCTTACCTAAGAGATTGTTATGGGCGTTGTCATAACACCAAATTAATCTAAATTACATTAAGGCCACAAACCCAAGTCCCAGGCTAAAGTGTCTTAAAATACTACCAGACAAGATTTATTTTCGCGAAAATCGGTTGGCTCTGCAATATATTCTAATACATATAGTCTTTCTGCAGTAATATGAGCAAGCTAAAGTGTCAAAACTATTTTTTATCAGTATTTCATAATCAGAAAATGTGCCCTTCATTATTAACGCTTTGTATGTTTATTGATAAACATGGATATGGATGACACAAGTCTGTAAACCAAATTTATTCTTCTGTTTTCCAATTACACCCTATCGCACTTAAGGTCGCTGCCTAACGATATAGAAACCTACTGTCATCTAACTGGAAAAGTGCTCACGACAATCTCCTGGGCCTTACAAAGCTTAGAAAGGGGGAGGGGGGAATATTGTACAGTTAAAAATTAAAGTTTTTGGAAACTATCTACCTAGAATTTAATAACAGAACAGCAAGCAAAAGTTTTTAAAAATGCAAGAATATTACACTTTTTGGTGGTATTTTAAACATGCGTATTTATGTACCGTGGTAGTATTAATAAAACATATAATTTTTCAACTTGGTATGTGCAATTATGTAAATATATTTAGGAATGTGAAACTCTGGCTCCATGACTTATTTTGAACCATATTAAAATTGAATTTGCCCTCTTTGCATGCTACAAGCAAAATGTAATGATAAGTAGAATTTCCTGTTTTGATAACTCTTCAAGCGTCACTACAAACCTTGCCTATATTTTTAAGATGACGTAAGCTTTTTATTACCACCAGCATGATTTAGTAAGCGATGAGATAACTGCTCTTGGAAATGTACAAACGTGCCTTGTTCACAATACTTTCTTGTTTAATTAACAAGCGTCTGTATAAATGCAGTTTTTATTTAATTTAAGTTAAATTTTTCTTGGCGACTCTGTTTCTTCGTCGTTACAGTCAGTTTCACGAACCTGTGCACTTTAAATGGCAGTTCTGAAGGTAGTCCTATTTGTACAGTTGTTTCAATGCATACAGCGGTGTGCTACCCTCCCCCCTCCCCAACAAAAGACGATGTTTACATAAACACACTCAGCTGACTACATGTCAACTTGCACTGGGCTCTAAGAAATTATTCGAAAATTTACCACACTAGTGTATATGTATGGTGAGAAAGTGCGAGTGGTAATGATGTTTCCCCATACATCCATGACAGTGTTCCTACAGTTGCTTAAAAACGAGCAAAATCTGTATGGAAGTTACCGAATTTGTATAGTAATGGCACACAACATTCCCATATTCGTATTCTGATAAGTTGTGTTATTTGTGTACAATGTATAGGTGAAAAACTTCCATTATAGTTTAGAAAGTTTACCAGAAATTTTTTTACAGTGGCCTAGCATGTCAACAGAAAATATTTTGCCATGGAAATAACTGTCCACAAGACTACTGTAAAAAAAAAAAAAAAAAAAANTCGCTCGTTGGACAGGCTATACGCAAGAATTATTCCTGAGGCTTGGCTACTCTTTGTGTACTGCTGACGCTCTTAGGAAATCATTATTTCAGACAGCCCCACAAAATAATATCTACATGTAAGCGATTTAAACAATTTCCCTGAAGTTTATATGATGCTGTTTCTTATTAACCATAGAAAAATATCTGGCCTCGGTTCCGTAGTGCGAGAATATCGTTTACCACAGAGAACTCGTAATAATGTGGAGAGTGAACATAATAGGTTTCTATGTCGTCGTTTTAACTTAATTAGCCCCCACAAAGTAGTTATTACTCATGACGGTGAATGTTACACGTGCATTAAGCCAGTTTGCTAAGGTTGTCCCACGCTATTATACATTTCGTTCACACAGTATTTTTACTTACAGCACTTGGCTGGTATGAAGTTGTTTCTTTACGTATTTTTGAACGTTGCAGTTGCCATGGAATTTTTTGCATCACTAACATTGAGGCGGTGATTTTGAAGACCCTTCGGATGTGCCAGTTTCTACCAATTTTCAGACTCATTTGTTTTCTTCCCCAGCAGCCCTATTGTCCGATTTCTTCATCGTTGTGTATGTATGTGTTTGAGTGCGCGAAAGTGAGAAATTAGAAGCACTGGGGTTGAAATCACACTCTGATTAAAAGCACTTTTGTCTTTGTAGCTAAATGCAACCAGCGTGTAGATGTGAGGAAAATAACATATATATATATATATATATATATGCATTGATTTACGTCGCTGCTCTTACTCTGAAATTTTGTGTAATATATAATGGACTACGTTTGTAATAAAATGTATCATTAAAAAAAATTTATTTGTGGCAAATTTTGATTTTTGTACGTGTGTTTTGCCTAGATAACATTACGCTTAATTTTTGGTGGGAAAGGGGATGAGACCTAGTACCCTCTTCTCTTAGTTACGCGTATGGACCAGATAGATCTCGCTCTAAATGGTAATTTGGTGTCTATGCATTTTTGGACAGTATATATTGGCGTGGATGACTCCACTTTCAGGGAGGAGCTGGTTCCGTTTCAATCTCAAACAGATCCACTAGTTGTGCCTCTTCGGATATCTCACGTATGCCCAAAGTGACATCTGTTTGTCGGAAAGGAGCAGTTTTCACCTACGACACAATTTTGGGCGTAGCAATTCTGTCGATACAAGATGGCTCATGCTCCAGTTACTCGGCTTATGAGTCCGGTACCTACTCCAGAGAGAGTTGAAAATCAGTGGGTGGACTCGGAGGAAGTTCAGACGCGAAAATGTCTCCAGAACCAACAGGCATGGAATTTAGTCAGTTGAAAATGTCCACGGCACTTCATCTCTAGGACTGGGAGCCTCAACAGGTCGAAATGCCTCCCGAAGCAGTCGAACGTCAACCGAAACGCCCACGTAAACAAAATTAAGATGTTGTAAAATCGGGTTCAGTCTCTCTCTAGACAGCCTGACTTAAGGAGGGAAAGAAAAAAAACGTCCTGGCGCCCAGATAAAGGCGTGCCATAAATTCCGATCCCTTTGGAGAGCGGGACGCGAACTCAGTGGATAGAGGGGGAGCATTAATTCATACTCACAGACGCATGTAATAACAGGCGGGCCTTGCAATATAACAAGACACGCGTCCCCACCCTCTCACACATTCCCCTATCCTCGTCTCCACCCCGACCACTCGTCATACGAGAAAGAAGAGGGGGGAGTGGGGGAATCGACGGGGGGAACAGACGGTCCATTACGACACACGCTGTCCGTAAGTCAAGACCCCCGCCCGCCGCCTGATAGCGAGGCGCGCCAATAAAACGGGCCGCCGCCTCCATAAATCGACTTGTTTGACACAAGTTTTCTAATTTAATGACTGTGTTTACCCGTGTAGCTGTTTTGTAGCGGCTCGCAGCGGCTTCATAACTCTGCGCGCGCGCACCTGCCACCCCTAAATTACCCCCNTCGTTGTGTCGTCCTTTAATCCCAGAGTGGGTTCGCTCTAGAGCGAAAAACGTCCCGTCGCATTCCAACTAGTCACTCCGGGGTCGGGCGCGGCGGTGGGCGATGAATTAAATCTGGGGCGGGACGCCTCGTGACTCGGCCTGGCTACACTACTGTACTACGAAGTTAACTGAGCTTAACTGAAAGTAATAATGAAAGAAAAAGTAAGGGTGTCTGCGCACAACTAATAACCTATTATCAAAAATATTTTCCTTACAATAAATCACTTTTATCGGTAATTATCGACGTTCTATTAAATTCTTGTTGCGTACGTGGATGCGTCCGAATTATCTCCAAGTAAACGCTTGTCCGTGCTTGGCCCCGCCTGTGACGTCACCACGGGTATGCCAGCGCTCTCCGAATTCCCAGTATAGTGCACACAGGCTCTATACTTTGCAAGTACATAAAGATACTTACTTGCTGGGCGTACTTGCTAACTTACGGCAGTCGCCATATTGGTTTTGTTTGTTGTCGTGATTGTTTAGAGATTTTAAAGAACGCCATTTTGCTAGTATGATGAATATACATATACTGTCATACGAAATGTTTTTCAATTGCAAGTATGCCAACAATTTTAGGTTATAAATTTCTCTTTGTATCCCGTGAATAGCTTGGGTACGTTCTTAAGGTTAGTAAAAGTGCTTCAAGTTATTTTATATTCTTGAGGGTATTTGTAGGCTTTTATATATGCAATACATTTTTCTGGTTTCTTATTGTTAATGCTGTTGGCGCCAGAATGTGTGTGTCGAATGTAGTATGAAAAAGCGATGACCCGTCCGATTAGTCTGGAAATGTGCATACACGGGCAAGTAAGCATTTGTATGTACTTAACAAATATTAACTGACAATTCAGATTCGGCCTCAGACCCGTACGTACTAAGGAGGGCTGTGGTTACATTCAGTGTGACGCATGTTGTGTCTTCAAATCCAGTAGGAGGAGGAGATGACGAGAAGATCGAACAAAGACATACTTTCTCTTATCTTTACACCATTTATTTGATTTGCTGACTCTTTCGTCTATGTTTAGAGTTTCTCTTTTACTATTGCTACTGTCGCTGTTGATGTCGCTTTTACTATCACGACTGTGCAATATGGCAAATACACTGGCAATAGAAAATAGTAACATGTCATATTACTCTAATTAAATTCTTATCCATTACCTTTATCGCTTTTTCAAATTTTCTAATATTCTCCTACCAACCATCTTATACACTTTGATATGCATGTAAGTATTTTCCTACAAAGTTCTTATGTGATAGTGTTATTTTAAATTTCAAACATTTTCTCTTTGATTATCTCCTCTTCTTCAAGTGCTGATAGTTAAGTTTTTTTTTTCCTTTGGAGTAACTGCGTCTTCTTTCCTTAAAGAAACTTTTGAAACACCCTTTTGCCGTCGTGGAAAATAAATAATTATACGCCATGTAAACTTGACACATTTATTTTCATTTCCCACTACACTTTGCACAGTTTTTCGGCTTTTGTATTGGACAAATTATTGTTATTATTTAGTCGACTGTTATGGTTTAGCCTATTACTGCAGTACTGTTTTGAATGCGATATAAAAACGTCTTACTATTAAATATTATCCGCATTTGACAGCTGATTACAAGCACACAGGCTTTACTCGTGTGGCATCTTTGGCTGCACTACTAACAACAGCAGAACAGAGTTCTCCAGATTATATACACATGGCTATCAAAATAATGAAAACACTTGAACGAACATGATTTTTTCAGCTTGCGTAGGACTGTAGTTGCACTAACAGGTTTCTCGAGATGCTGATTGAGTTGTGACACCACTTGCGTTAATTTGCTATGCGGGTTTTTTTGTGACAATCATCTTCATTGTTCTGCGATCCCGTTCACTAAGGGTTTGTTTTCGTCAACAATTCCTCTTTGCTGATGATGCCAAGACACGAGTTATGTATGCCGTCATAACCTAGGATACTTATGCTCTCGATACACCTAACACACTGGCAGTCTTCGATACACTTGCCCAATCTAACCGTGACGTTACAATCTGCCTTCTTTGAAAATCGCAGAAGTCTCCCATTTTGATTCACCTACTTCTTGCCGGTTGCATGCACAAATACGAACTACACCACCTAACGTCCTTCACTGTAATAACAAACGACAGTCGCAGCGCACGAATGATCTGTGATACCACCCCACATATATGCTGTGTTCCACAACATATGCCTTTCCATTATGTTCATAACCACCAGGAACCTATTTCATAATATTACTAGTTTGCATGTTACAATATAATTCACTCGTAACTCATAGAAAGTTTGATAAAGTGGTTTAATAAAGCTACAAGTCAATGATTGTAGTTATAAGTGAGCTGTAACAAGTCACTTCTACAGGTATTTTTATAGCTTGGTTTCATAAAAAAACTTGCAGCCTACAAGGACTTAAAATTGTGAAATAATTTGACGTGTAATAGAATAATTCTTAGTTAACAAGTCCAGTTTAAACATAGTTTAAAATATGTATTACTATAATATTCACGGTTTCCAATTAATGAAAACTGTCTATCCAAATACATTGAATCCATTAAATTTTCACTGTTTCAGACAAAGATGTGTGCAAAGACAATATTGAGGTTTTAATAACACCACGCAATTTCAGGATGCTAACATTGCGTTTCCCACATTAATGTAACGAAAAGTTTTGTATGAACGTCTTTAAACTGGTGAATTCACGGTACTTTCCATTTTTAATGACGAGTTTGAAATTACATATACATGGTCGAGTGAGCAAGTGAGTGAAGAGATTTGGGCGGCTCTGAACAGCGAGGTCTTGAGAGCCGATTAGGGTGATTGAAGTGAGCATGGAGCAGCGCCAGAATTAAAGGGCGGAGGAAATGGTAGATCCACGAGAAAACCAGCTGACAAGTGGCATCGTCCGGCACGATTCCTACATGTTAAAACCCGGGATATATACATGGCCGAATTGTAAAGGTTGTTTACAATTTAAAATTGAATTTTATGTTTTTCATGTTTATTTTTAAAAAATGCATACAACATTCATATCGAAAAGAACCAACTATAATGTTTATAAAAATTAATATGAACAAATGAACCCAGCCGGCTTGTAGACTTGTAAATCATTTTCATCAATGTCCAAGCTTTCACAATTCGGGCAATGTTCTTTGTAAAATGCATCCATTTAAAATTGTGGTAGCCTGTAGATCGTACCGCATCTTGCAGTCACGTAGTTTTATTAAATGGGGTCTTCTACGTTTCGTCAGTCACCGTACGAGTGAGAAGGTTAAGGAGTGTCAAGTAGGGATAGACAGCTGTAAGAAAAAGCGGGTGTTTGGCATATTTCTCCAGGGTTTTAGTTAACTTTGACGCACAGTACTTCCTCCGCATGACGAGTCTCAGCGGCGGCGCTCCCCACGTACGAGATCCCTGCCACGAATCGCGAGCACGCGGAAAGAAATATATCCTGCGCCGATGAATCACGCACCGTCCGCGAACCGTTGCGTAAACCGGGCACGCGACTGCCCTCCTGAAAAATTTACGACCCCAACGGATGCCTGCGATGCCGCGCTTTGAAAGAGAAAATGAAATACCGCGTTTTGAAGGCCGCGATTTTAAATTGACGATCTCCTTAATGCCGTAATGAAATCCGCTAATATGTGGAGACGTCAAAGTCCTCGAGATTTTCTAGGCACTAAAAAAACTTGTTGGAATAGTTTCTGTACTGGTACCGAATGGATTTGCTTAGCAAAACCGAATGACTAGGCGAACGTTTATAGTAAAACGGTCATGAAAAATTACCACCTTTAGAGATGACCTTCTAATCTAAATTGGTTGAAATGAGGTGATGCTCATAATAAGGAACTCTATTTCATTTTTATGCACACACATGAACCAGAGCCTTGCTATGATGTGTTTTCGCTGTTTTTGTGACTAATTTCTCTTGATACTAACTGTTTGTTTTGAAAAACTTCTTAAAACTACGGTTTTTAATAACATTTCGTATTAAATGTTACGCAGCAATAATTTTCATGAAAAAAATTATTTTTTTTCATAGTTCGTGTGAAACAGTACGTTGGTCAGGACAAAATATAACGGGCCAAGTTAACATTAACTTGTATGTTGTACACTTAAGAGCCAAAAAAACTGGTATAGGCGTGCGTATGCAAAAAACAGAGGTATGGAACCAATCACAGTAACGCTATGCGGTTGGCAGCTAGATCGGTTATTAACGCTACAATGGCAGATTATCAAGATTTAAGTGAGTTTGAACATGGTGTTATAGTTGGCGTACGAGAGATGGGACATAGCATCTCCGAGGTAGCGATAAAATTGGGATGTTCGCGTACGACCATTTTACGAGTTTACCGTGAATATCGGGAATCCGGTAAAACATCACATCTTCGACATCGCTGTGGCTGGAAAAAGATCGTGAAAGAATGGTACAAACGACGCCTGACGAGAATCATTAAACGTGTCAGACGTGCAACCCTTTCTCAAATTGGCGCAGATTGGATTTGTGGACTGCCCTGCAGGATTCACGGTGTGCATTGCCTCCTGCATACCTTCAGACAGAAGTCAAGTCCATGCCACGTCGTCTTGCATGAAATTTGTTTACCATACATTCATAAATGTTCAAGTGACCACCACGAGTGGCCCGAACGATATCTAGGCGATAATCAAACTCGTTCCACGCTCTTGTCATCCTGTCAAGTGTTACGGTTTGGATGGCATCCGTAATTCTCGTTTTGAGGTCTGCAATGTTAGCCGGCAATGGTGGACGAAACACTTGATCCTTTATGTACCCCCATAGTAAAAAAATCGCACTGGGTAAGATCCGGCCTTCTTGGGGGCCATTGATGAAGAGCCTGGTCACCAGTTGCTTCCCGACCAATCCAGCTTTGCGGCAACGTCTCGTTCAGGTATCCGCGAACAGCTAGGTGCCAATGGGGTGGCGCACCACAAAGGAAATATCAGAACGTCTCTTTCACATTGACGTGTCGAATGCGAGCTTGCTACCTCCTTACCTCCTCAAACCGAGAATTACGAACGCCATCCAAACCGTAATACCGGACATGCTGACAAGAGCGTGGAACGAGTTTCACTATCGCGTAGATGTCGTTCGGGCCGCTCATGGTGGTCTTATTGAACATTTATTAGTGTATGGTAAAGAAAACTTCACGGTTCCACGGTTCATTTGAATTGTCAACCAAGGTTTTAGGTTGTTTGGTTTTGATATTATAGACCTTCAAATTTGGAGTATTTTTATACTCATTTTGTATATTAGAGGACCGCTCAAAGACGAAATTTCGCCAGTAGCATATTCTATGAAGTATTATTAAAAAAAACACGGCTATTCAAGATGCTGAAATTATTTTCTATGCGGTTGGAATATTACATAATTTTTCATTATGGTATTAAATAATAGTTTGAAAAATAATGATAATATAATAAAATGACTTGTGAAATAAGAAGTAAACGAGTTTTAAAAATTTTAAATTTAAATTTTATTCCCTACAAATATCGAAATGATACTTAATTAATATGTTAGGCTTCTTCTTAAAACAATTGCTCGTACTATTATAATGTCATGAAGAATATATTTGGGAAATTTGTCATTCGGTTCGGCTCTTTATTTTTTGATTTAGGATTGAAAGTCAAAAAATATTATAAGATAAATTCTTACCTCAGGTGTACCAAGATACAAATTTTAAGAAAATTGCAACAACCACTTTTGTGACTTCAATAAACACTTTAGCCGATACAAAATTTTCTGTTAATATAATTTTTTGAGATTAGTATGTATAAAGCGTTTAAGTAAACATTTTTGTGTTTATGCCAGGAAGCACGATGAATGTAATTTTTCATACGATTTCATGTTATAAGAAAGTATAACCAACATCTTATCACAAAAAAAAAAAAAACTTTTAAACAATATTAAGTTCATCTTCGCTGTTGTTCCTCTGTCAATGCTGATTCTCTAAAAGGCCGTAATTTTAATGATCTTTAACGTCTTCAAGTTAGTGACCCCAAGAGGACGGCTTATTAAATTAGAATGCTTACCAGCCTAACAAATGGCGGTACGAGCTAAAACAGAACCTCAACACAAGAAACAAAGGCTGGGTTCTAATTTTATCCATATAAAATTTATATATATATTCGTAGTAACAAATTTAGCGTCATCTGTTTGTCGGGATGATCAAAGCATCCGGACCCCAGTGCGGATGGTTTGGGTCCGTTTTTCTGTATTGGTGAAGGAATTTTGAGTGCCACAAAACATATTGTATCTTGCATGTTCAGCGAGAATTACAAATGATTATACTGGAGAGTTCCTAAATTGTTTTTTTTTTCCGAGAGGTTGTAATTTATCATTCAATCTGAAGGAAATCAAAGTGAACGTAAATGTTACTCAGTTTGTGTTTAAGTTAGCCACTGTATTTTGCCCGGTTTGTGTCGGCGCTCGTCAGGTCGTGACCGGGATCAGCTGCTAACGCGCGCTGCTGATCGGCTCCCGTCAGCACTGGCCGGCCCGCGCAGGTACGCGAGGCTGTGCAACAAATTGCGGCGCGCAACATGAGTTCGACAATCTAGCGTGGCCATCTTCCAGGAGCGCGACAAATCACGGGGCTGGCGCGGCGCCCGCGAGGTGCTTAGCCCGTGACTGATGAGGGCAGGGATACCGACACCGGCACATTAGGTGGCGAGGCTCCGAGTACATGTGTCGCATGGAAATAGCCTCGGCGACTGCAGGGTGGCCGCTAGCAGGGGCCTACCACCTTCCCTCCTCCCCCTTGACTAAAAATTCGAAAACACCAACACATCCTTCACACTTCTTTCGTCTCGGCCGAAAATATCGTGCGGCACTCCGTTCATCTGCGTCGCGCACTGCGAGCTATGGTTATTTCATTTCAAGAGCGAATTTATAAGCCGCAATTACTACAGTAATAGGCTGTTCGCGGTTATACAGGGAGCGGCAGAAATAACTCCCGAGTGTGAAAGGCTAATAAAAAATACACAAAAGATTCTAGTCAAAATTTTATTAAACCATCTAAAATAATTATGTTTGCCATTTAGTTTGAATAATTGTTTTTAATTTTCACTTAATTTTTAAACATACCCTTTTTTAATTTTTACTTAATCTTTAAACATAATATCTTTTTAATTTTCACTTAATGTTTAAACATACGTTTTTTTTAAATTTTCGCTTAATATTTAAAAATAATCTTTTTTTAATTGTCACTTAATTTTTAAACCTAATATTGTTTTAATTGTCACTTAATATTTAAACATAATCTTTTTTTAATTTTCACTTTCTTTTTAAAAATAATCTGACTCAAATGCCAACCGTCTCTGTCTATACATGTCTGAAGCCTCACTCTGAAATTACGCATTACTCTCCTCGTCATCTCTTGTGGAATTTCCGCGATTTCGTGTCGGATAGCAGCTTTGAGTTCATCGATTGTCGTAGGTTTGTTTTTGTAGACTCTACTTTTCAGGTAGCCCCAGAGAAAGAAGTCACAGGCGGTAAGATCGGGTGAACGAGCTGGCCACGGGATGTCGCCTCGCAGTGAGATTAAACGCCCTGCAATCATTTGTCTTAGGACTGCCGTAGATTCTCTTGCTGTGTGAGCGGTGGCACCATCCTATTGAAACTATACAGCAGGATTTCCACGTTCATTCAGTTTCGGCTCCAGGAAGTTGTGTAGCATATCTACGTAACGATGATGTTACTGTAACTGTTCGTCCTTCCTCCTCAACAAAATATGGGCCTATTATTCCAAAGTCTGCTACAGCACACCAAACAGTGACACGTTGGATATGGAGAGGCCGCTCATGCAGTTACCGAGGATTATTTTCTGCCCAATATCGAAAATTCTGTTTGTTGACGAATCCTGATAAATGAAAATGTGCTTCGTCACTTGAGAGCACAACTGCGTCTGTTGGAAAGTTTTCCAGGATAGCCTGACAAGATGCAATACGGTTGGCCCAATCACGTTCACTAAGTTCCTGCACAACCATGATTTTGTACGGATGAAAGTAGAGGTCTTGGTGTAAAATTCTTCTCACACTACGATCAGATATTCCCAAGCTGGCAGTGTGCCTACGGGCTGGACGTCTTGGAGATTTGGTAACTGCTTTTTGCAGTAATTGAACGTTCTGTGGAGTTCGAGCGCTGCGAGGTCTAACTGGCGGTGCATTTTTTAAAGCCGAACCTGTGACTCTAAAATTTTTAACCCACAATATAACGGTTTTACTGTCAAGGACTGTACCGTGCCGACCTATCCCGATGCGCATACGAAATAATCGCTGAGTTGTGATTACAGAATCGCCATTTTTAAAATAGGTTTCAAGGACGAACGCACGATGTTCACCGCTCCATGCCATGGTGGCGGCTGAAATGGCAGCAGTGGTGCTACACTATGACACAACCCTGGGCCGCATACCACCACTAGCGCCGAGCCCATGGCGGTGGCAAATTAGGGAGTTATTTCTGCCGCTCCCTGTATCAGCAATATTTGAAATAAACCTTTAAAAATTGTCACTGCCCCTTCCTGCATTTATATATATATATATATATATATATATATATTGACGGGCACGCTTACTGGCATGCACCCATTTAAGTTGGCAACGATGGAAGGAAAGTAGTTCCGTGTCTTTACGGTGATTTACAATTTCAAGGAAAAAAATTGTGGAAATTGAAATATTTTTTTTTGGGCATTCTGTTATTTTTTTGTGCATTTAAACGCAACAATGAGAAAACTTTAAATTATTTACTTATATAAAAATTTTACATTTTCACTTGATGGACGCATGAATGTCTCATGGCACTGTTAATTTTAGATACAAGTAGAACATGAGCAGGGTTGTCAAAAGTGCTGAGTTTACCGTGAACAGCCTATACGTTTAATTGTGTAATTAATTTTACATGTGTTTTTGCCAATAAATTCTAACATTTCTTTCGTATCTAATGACCTGGCCGTCTACGAGACGTTAAGCCATATCTTACAGAATTATGCTGAAAATCGAAAAGTGTGAATGTTTTTTGACACTATGGGAAATAGGTAGCCGGTACTTGAATTAATTGTTCAAATATTTAAATGTGTAACAACACGCCGATATCACATATCGCAAAAAAAATAATTCATCCGGGTAAGGGTTACATTACATATCTTAGTTTGAGATTCGGCCACCGTAAGAAGGGGGCAAGATTTTCGGGGGAAATACTACACTGTAAAAAAATTGTGCAATTTTACACTATATTTATGTGGCGACAGTGTCTCCACTGTTGTTGGTGTAATGTTACACCAACATGTGTAAAGGTTTTTTTTTACTCTACACCCTACAGATTAGTAAAATTACATGTACCTTGTACAACTCATTTGGCAAAGAACGGTGCAAAATTGCTATTACTATGTAGCAGAAAATAAACTTCTACATTCGTATATTTTCTCTCCGCCGCAAGTAAATTTACACAGACATCGCAACTGTAATTTCACCACTGTGTATTTGTATTTTCTCAACATGCAAAAATTTAAATCGCAGATTCGTTGTAATTGTAATTACACGATTTCTGTACATTTTTCACTGTTTTACTATGAAATATTTTCCGTCAGCATAAGTATGTTCTTTTACAACTGGGTCATGTTAATTCACGTACTTTTGCATCTTTACAATTTTCACGTTAATTAACTCCGTTTTGTAACTTGGTAGCTAAACAGAGTTATTAAACAGGGATCTCCAAAATGTGGGTAATAATATAATATTTTTCTGACAAGTCCCCAAATACCCTACACTAATGTGTGCTCCTTCACAGTCCTGTGAGACCTTCAGCATGCATGTTAGTAGCTAAGACGGTTGGAGAGTGGGATACGTCTCAGGGTAAGCCTTATACGCCTTAGGTTGGGTGTATTATATTTAAAAGTGCGCATGGATCGCGGCTATATCAGGGTTATCTGGTGCCATGGCCGCAATTGCAGCCAAGGTCACACCCCGTAGGAGCAATGGTCTAGAGTTTAAGGCACAGAAAACCACCGCAAAACGGAGAGGGCACTGTGAAAATCTGTGCGACAGCCGTGGAGGATAAATGTATACCCCTTTCACTGGATTAGGGCTGGATAAAGTAGGATAAGTTGCTAGTTAGCGAAGATAGACTCGTGTAGGGTTTGTGCGGGGTGATATGAAATGAGTGCTTAGCTGGAGTGTAACCAGGGTCGCGCTATGCGGCCGTGGTGGCGGGGGACATAACTGTGCCACCCACCCGACAGATGCCAGTCATATCTCTGTAACACAGAAACAAGTGTTATTGTTACAAGCCATTACAAGAGGAATAAATTATAATTATAGGTAATGTGTTCGTCACCATGTTTGCGACCTCGCTTGCAGCTTTGTGAAGTGAATTGCATGTCTGAGAGTGTATGTTAGTGTAGGTGTGCCTCCACTTAACCAACACCAGCTGCTGCAGAGAGCACAGTACGCTTGTCGCCTTGGAATCGGCTGCGGCGGGGGCCATACATGCATGCAGCTGTCGGATGCGAGAAGTGTTTCGGTACATATGAATGCACAGCAGTGTGTTAACAATGTAAATAACAGGGCCGCCACCGAGGCAGAGGCTGTGCAGTGTATGTTTTGCCTTGTTCTGTGATCACATAGTGCTTAACTAATTTTTTGGTGCATGAGTGTAGTAGGTGTATTGATATGGAGCCGTAATAGGGGTTTCCTGGTACTAATTACAATCGCGTGCATGGCTGAGGGCCTGCATTCAATTATCGAGCACAGTTATGGAGAGAGGGAGAGAGAAAGAGAGAGAGAGAGAGAGAGAGCAATTGTAACAACGTTGAGTACTCAAACATCCCCAAATTTATATTTGTACCATCTATATCCTACGACACTATACTAAGATTTTCGAAATACCAATGTTAATTAACAAACAAAAGTCAGAAATTTTTTGTTAGAAAACTATTAAAAAACTGAAATTTACTGAAGTAACTTGCAAGATGTTTACTGAATGCCTTGCAAAAATGGACATTTGTAAAATTTATGTCACAATGAATTTTAATCCTCCTGATTTGTCATTTGGTAGATCCACTTTCTCTTACCATACTTTATAGTAAATTATTTGTTTTGGTAACATGAATAATTAAGTGAACTCTATGTGTATAATATATTATTATATTCGGCTGTTTTTAATGTTAAATCCTTTCACTGAAAGACAAATAGTAAGTTCTCTCGAAAACTTCCTGTATTTTTTTATGCTTGCCTTAATAGTTGAATAAGGGAATTCCTATTAGTTAATACACAACGAAAAACAGTTTTTCAATTTTTGAAAATTTAGGTGTTTTAGAGAAATGATTATAAGATAGCAAGTCAGCCAAACGAGCCGTTTTTGTGAAATAAAACAATAGGTAATAACATATTGAAAAGCTAATTTTAGACTAATTTCTTTGAAAAATTATCAACTTCTCTTCAGTGTGCAGCACAGCGAATGTGTTAGTAAATTTATTTCTTCGATATTTGAAAATAACCTTTCATTTTATGCTGTTTTGTGGAAGAATGCCACATTTCTTCCAACGTTGACTATGCAGTTTACACCTATATAAAATTAACCGTTAGTTTATTGTAAAGTGACAGAGGTCGTATCACGTATTTCTTTACGACCATTGTCGGGAGCCGCGGTGGTGCAGTAGTCAGACTACTCGCCTCCCACTCAGGAGAACCAAGTTAAATTTACGGCGGAGTGATCAAGTTTTTTGCGTGTAGCAAACGTGGCGGACGTTTCCGTTTGCCGGCAGGTTTACTTGTTGGGGCATTCCCGTTTTCGCCGTACTTGCATTCCACCGCTGCTCCCTCTCCACATAATTTCACCCTATCCCTCGATGTTAAGCACCGATCAGAAACTCTCTCCCTCACACACACATACACACACTCTCTCTTTCTCTCACGCAACGATTGTCTGAATACTTCGGGATTTGGGTCTCAGCTACGTGGAAGTCGAGAAGTATTTCGATGTTTTGGCAAACATTACAATGACCATCGTCATTGTACAACAGTTATTACCTACTGAGGCTATGTGAGCCCTTCTTACTTTTATATAATCTGTAATGAGAAGGTGATGCTTCTTGATCAGCCGATGTTGTTGGCTGATCATCGACTGCTTTCCTGCATAGCAAACAGCTTCGATAAAAAAAAGTCGCACTTCCTTGGAAATCAATAACAAGCCAACACAATCCAAACAGGGGGTATCACCTTACCTTTCCAGTTACGTGTTTATACAGATAAGAAGGCCTCACAAAGCCTCACTAAGTAACAGCTACCGCACTTTGAAGAAGAAGAAGGATGCTGTGTCTGCCTAAAGGCAGGAATTCTCTTTGAATGCGTTGCAGCTGAAACGCAAAAATCAAAAGCATCTAAAAATATCCATACAGCTTGTTCACGAGATTTATGATAACTCATGTGTGTATGCATATATATATATATATATATATACTTATACGTAGATCTAAATATTGTATATACACATATACAGGATGGCACAGAATTTGGCCGACAAATCTCGTTAGGTGATTCTTTGTTCAAAATAAAGTGGGAAAATTTACAGCCTATAACAATCAGAAATATTCCTTTTCTTGCAAATGCCCAGGACCCACCGTTTGCATATAAAATTCACACAAATATTTGACTACAGTGATGGTTTATAGCACGTAGGGAATACTACCTACAAGCGTCTATAGTATTCTTCTGTGCAAACTGTAAAGGTGATAGCGGAGGACATTTTGAACACTGCTTTAAACAGCATGGACCATACATAAATAAGCGTATAGTACTGAAGCTGTCAGTCTGTTTCTGTCACCAGTCAGTTTGTGGTTCCTTGCAGGAAGTGTTGGTTTTGCCTACGCTCCTGGAACTGTATCGTTGCAGCCGAAAGTTTTCTGTGCATTTTACACAAAAACGATGAGTTCTGGGCAGTTGCAACCTGAGGACTATTTCCGTTAATTAGGTCATACTGCTCTACAAACCAGCATTAGACCTTCGTAATTCATAACAGAAACAAGTCGCCTGCAGAAAGAGAGTGGCTACCAATGTTATTTACACTACAAGGGAAAGGTATTAACGAGAGTGTGCTCTTAGGTCAAACAGCCCGGTAACATAAGTAATTGTTTGGAGAATTGTGGTTAAATACCATTTCGTTTCCGATATTTCACAAAAATACAGTTTAAAAAGCTCGATTTTCGAGGTCTTGTATCTCCCTTAATTTTCAATTTACGTAGAAATTGTCATGTATATTTACCATTTTATTTTTCATAAGGAGTCGCCACACGAAGTTTGTAGTTTGTCGACTGAATTCCTTCCTATTATATATATATATATACATATAAAAAGTATATTAAAGTATGTTACAAACTTCGAGAGTTTATTCAGTATGGAAAACAAGTATGAAAAAACATGCGACTAACGGCTGATAGTGATTATTAAGGCAGAAATGCACCCTTTAAAATGTGAAAATGAAATGCTTCTATGAAAAAATTATTGAAACTACGTGAGATTAAAAAAGGTCTGATATATTAAAAATAAATATTACCATAGTCCTCAGGTTGTGAGCACGTTGACAAAGCTGGTGCCTCGCTCAATGGAACAGCAGTGGCAGGATCAACTGTCTCGTTTACAGGAGCACGTGCATAAGAAGCCCTTGTAGATGCAGTATGCACCTGGTGATTTGCTGCAAGAGTTGCAGGCGTTTCACTTGTATCAGCGTTAGCAACAGCCGTAGCATTGTCTGATATAGCGTGTGCATCACCTGGAATTTTTGTGGATTGTAGGGGTAGATTCCACAAACACCAAACATGGGCGTCATCAGGAGATGACAAGGGAAGGGGGGCCCCTGCCCACTCTGGAAACTGTATTTGATCTAGAAATAACAATTTTTATAACATATAAATTGCCTATCAGCGATGTTACTTCAAAATGCAAGTCCAAGCTGGGAGTAGTAGTTGAGGTGTTCCTGGTTTTCCATGATTTTATTTTGATATTTGTTGTTCATTTATATCTGATATTATATTATATATTGTTAACGATAAACCAATTTATTTTTATTAAAAGTCGTGGATGTTTCTTACATGCATTTAGGGTAACAACCCAGTTGTAAACTTCACACTTTTCTGAAGGAAACATTTTCTAATTCCTGTCCCTCTCCTTGGAAAAGATCTTGGCGACGCCCGTGAGAGCAAATCCTCCACTACCATATTTAGCTGATGTAGCCTCGCTCCAGGCCGCATCTAGCAATGTTCCAAAAGTGAGTAGTGTTAATTTTCTTCCAGGATTTTGGTGTATCCAAGAGTTCACAGCTTGCTGCCAAAAAGTTCTCTGAGGCTTAAAAAATTACCAAGCCAACGGCTGCAGATACCGTGTTGTGTGGCTTGGTAGACAGAGAAGTATGATGCCGTTTTCTGCAGCGGATTCAAGTACATCTATGTCAGTAGTGGGGCATATGACTGTCTAAAATTAGCAAACATCTGGCTGGTTACTTACAGGTGACAAAATGCATTTTATATCTGTCTAAAAAAAAATTGCTCGTCTATGTAAGCAGATGTTTCAATCATTCTGGCATGTGAGCCAGGTTGCCTACAATTTTGAATTCCTCCTTTCTTTCTCTTTCCTTTAAATATGCAGCACGATCAAGAAAAATTACATTCAGCATTACAGCAGGCAATGACGCTGAAGGTCTAACCATTTTCCGCAGAAGTAACATGGTGAACATATTTGCTGTACTTGGAAGCTATCATTCTATCTGGGCCATTATTCACTTAAAGACCACACTCATCCAAGTTATGGATTTTCTTAGGATTACTAAGAAAACAGTTGCAAACATGCGAAAGAAGTTCGAATTACTTGCCAACCTATTTCCGAAACATTCCCAGCAACCTGTGGTGGTGTTTCCTTGTGCCATCCTGTCAGTTCAGGATGATGCTTCAAAATAGCTGTGGCCAGCCATAACCAGCTAATTTGGAATGGGTGTTCAACCTACTCAAGCCATTCTTCTCTGTGAAATGAAAAGCCATTTGCCGGGCAGGTTTTGGTGTCTGTGGAAAACCAGCATTTTCTAGATGTTGCACATGCTTCACTAAAGCTCTTTAGTGTTGTTTTTCAAGGCAACCTAGAACAAGTAATATTCTTATCCAGTCTAGCAATTATGATTACAAAATTAAGTAGAAAATAATTTATTGGAATATAACATTACCTAAAGATCCACGCTCTCCTTTAGTAATATTCACAGCTTCAGTGCGTATTTTTAGGGTTCTGTAGGGAATGCGACCCAGCTGGGACGAACCCCATACTGACATTCTCCCGTTATTTATTTATTTAGAAACAACCAGTAATTCTGACTCCGACCAAGAAGCACGATCAATTGTAGTTACGTAAGTGCGGAACTTTAGCAGTTCTAAAAGAGAGGAGTTATTGATACCCTTGCTTATAACGATTACGTAACTCCAATAATGTTGGTTAATGTGAAAAAAGAAGAGGGGTAGGAGATTCGACTTTAAACTATTGTAAAGGCATCTTACCCCACATATTGGGGTAAGATGCCGCACACCCTTAAGAATGGTGGTTTTGACTGGAAGTCGCTGTACTGCCATATTGCGCTCAAAACACCGTTGCCATTGTGTATAAATAGTTTTGTGCCTGGAATGTATCTGATTTTTATAAACATTACAAATTCATGATTCCCAATTATGATACTGGTACTCACCAGGCAATCTCTTCAAATAATTCGCCATAAATACCACAGGCTTTGAACATGCATGTCGACTTCCATGTGGCAGCTTCTAGACACACAACTCTGCCTCTCTACATTGCTGGCACTGCTATTTGTGTATTACCTCCGGAACTATTTCTGGTTCCTTCCTCCAACTTACGTCTTTCTCTCAGTTACCTTATATTGTACATATAGAACGTTTCATTTAATGCTGTTTTCTACAATGGCCTACATAACTATCTTGCCGGTCATTTGGGCAGCTGTATATATTATTGATTTTTATACAGTAGGTATATTAAAACAATACCGTAGGTAATAAGAATTATCAGTGCATTTTATACCCTAATAAAATTCCCTTGAACATTCATACATATGACTTGTATAGGAGCTACTGCCATCTGTACGAATGGCTAATGCGACCTTAGTGATGAACGGAGCATGGTGGTTTCTGTTCTGTTCGTGCAGGTATGATCATTTTATCCATGTAATAATTTAAAGTAATTCTCATTAGCCTGTGTAACAGTAGTAGTGTAGCCAAAAAAAAATAGTGACACGCTAAAACCATTAGCTGGAAAATAGTTGCATTTGGACTCAATGGACAAGCTTCAGGCCACGATCACTGTCACATACCGAAACCCCAGGGTTATAGTAGAGCAGTACACAGTGATATTGAACCCTATAACAATGGAAGAGCATTCTGTTGGGCCATGAACTATGGTATGTGATATGGCTATTCTATGGACATGCTATATGTGGGTGTGTTACATGCCTGGCAACCATTAATTAGGGCGCGGTTGCACACTAAACCTCAACCAGTAATTTTTTCAGTGAGATGCTATTCACTCAAAGTCAGTTAAAAGGTTGCTGAAGTTTGGTAAATCAATTGAATGAACGAGGAATAAGTGTATTGGTGTGGTTTTAATGGTCATATTTGAAAATACGATAGATGATATACTTCAGCTGAAATTTTTTCATTCACTCTTGCTTGAGGTGCAGACATCGAAATTGTGTACACTTTAATTACATGGAAAGTGTATTTGTCGACATCGAAATAAATGCATTAAATTTATAATTCGTAAATAGTTTTGCAGGTGAGTGGAATCGTCTGTTACTGTAAATCGTAGTGCATCACGCGTTCGCAAGCCGACCACTTAGCTCATTACACTGTGCGTTCACTTAGCGTTGCGTAAAAAAAACCCCCCAAACGAGCAGCAATAGTTTCGTCTCGTAAAAATATTTTATCCTTCAGTAATAATTGTTATTTCTGAATTAAAATTGCGTTACAAAATTTAAAATACCTATTCACAGATACCAGCCATTTTACAATACCACGAAGCGGCCTTTAAATCAGAGCTGCCGTAATAATAATAAAGTTATAATTCATTTTACGTGTAGCCGTTTTCCATGGTTGTCTTTTATTTGGCTCTACTGAACTTGCTTATGTGAAAATGTCACACCAGCCATAATTAAATATCTTCAGTTAAGTGATTAACAAAAGTGAACATGTTCACACGGTTACACCTGTGTAATTGAAAACAAAGAAAAGTAAATTCTAGTCTCAAAAATACGCCCCGTAATAAGTCATAATCGCATTCCATACTTATTTATGCGGAATTTCTTTAAAATTATATGAATAAAGCTAACCTCTTTTTGACTGTTACAGCACAACGCACTGTCTATCGTTATTAGACATGGCTTTATATATATTTCAACGAATGCAGAAAGTCCCATTAATTTCAACCACCTTAATAGCACTTCATATCAACCAACCGGAGCACAACACAAAAGAAAATACATTCTGATATACAACCACAACCAGTTCACTTTGAGCAAGATGTGACTGCGATCGAAGCTCGGAGCAATGTAACCGAGTACAGAGCTGAACATGTTTGAAATTAAGTAGCTAGGTTCCCCGTGTGAGTGAGTGAAGAGATTTGGACTGCTCTTAACATCGAGGTCTTGAGAGCCGATGAGAGTGAAGCTAGGTGAGTATGTAGCAGCATCGGAATGAAAGGGTGGAGGAAACGGGAGAACCCCGAGTAAACCCGCCGACTAGAGGCATCGTCCGGTACGGTTCCCACATGCCAAATAACGGGAGCGACCCCACCGCGAATCGAAACCTGATTCGCTTAGGTGTGAGGCGAATAGTCTAACCACTACATAACCACGGCTCCTACAATCTCAGAGGACTATAGTTTCCACTATGGAGTTCAGATAAGATGGAGTAATAAAGTGGTCCTTGTTTTAGCTGCATGGTCTTGGTATACCAGTTTTAGAGCCTCGAATCGTCAACTATGAGACAATTGAAGCAATATTTAAAAAAAATGTATGCCATCCCTCACAAGGCAACAATTTGATTAGTTCACTTCAGCTCGACAGTGCACCAGCCCGGATAGCGGAGAGAAAAAACTTTTAATTGTACACAGAAAAAATACACCCTTACATGCAAGCAGCACAGTACTCATAAATATTATTCTTGGTTGATTTCAGCACAAGCGAACTTATAATAACAAATAAATGTATTTGTATTCTCGTTAAGGCAAATAGTTAAAATGTCTTAAACAGTGCCTAGCATTATAAATCAATTTCAGAATTGTGTAATAAGAATAAAACAGTTACAAGTAAATTTTATAAAGTAATGTTTATATTTAGTATATACATAATATATAGATTCCTCTCGTGAAAATATGTTCTTCAAATGTCTCTCGATTGGCACCATTCTATAAAGAACAGACATTTAAAAGCCATAGTGTTTATTAAGAAAAATTTTAAAATTAATAATACACCAATGCGTTATTTTAAATTCTTGTTATTTCAACGAGAAATTAAATATGGACACCTATTGATCTGAATTTCAAAAAGGTATGTTAAAAAATATGTTATAATGTAAGCAAGTTGGCATTCAAATTGCGTTTGTTCAAACCAATAATTAAATGTGTATGTCCTTAGGCCCAACGCTGTTGTAACAAAAACTGAAATAGAAAAATTTTATTCAGTAGTATATACAATTTTTACTACATACATTAGTTTATTTGTATAGATGATCTTACAGAAAAGCATGTAAATATGCTGTTCTTAATAACAATGTAAAGGAAAATAAATCAAGTGTTGTTCGTTGTGATGAAGTTGGGAACAAAGAAAGTAATGTGTTAAATGTGAATATGAATTATATAACGAAAAATGTTGGGCCAAAAAGTAGACTGCAGTGTGCCTGCCGTAACTAATTAAGACAGGATCCGGGTTTGACCCTAGATAGTGTGTAATTATTAAAAATCAAAACTGTTTTCAGGCTACGCTTTCGACCAGACTCGGTGCTTGGAAATTTGTAGGGTAGGAAACGAGAATAAATAGCGACCATCTTGCTGCGTAAGCGTGACTCTTTCACAAGCCAAGATGTCAAGGGCCATATAAAGTTAAGTGAATTATAAAAATGCAATACAAAGTTGATAGAACCTACAGTATCTGATAATTAGTGATACACGGAACAAAATGGAAACGACAGACCTGAAAAGTTGCTAATGTTTTGACGTGCATGGCTGCTAGAGACTTCGAAAACTCTAATAATGGCGAAGTAGTACCAAGAAGATGTAGAATTAGTAACGAGATGAGCATAATAAAATAAAGATAATGCGAAAGAATTCCAGGTGGGAATGAATTTACGTGCACGGTTACGGAAGTCAAGGAAGAAATCAGAAGAAATTACAGCGTAGTACGGAAGAGAAAGGGCACTGGCAAAAAGAAAATTGTAATAAAAAATAAGAAATTGTATTACAATACGCATATCCATATTATCAATATGCTACTTCTCTACTGAAAATACATATTTTTCCTTGCAACTCACCTGTATACACAACTCTTATATTTTTTATATAAAATGCAAATGTAATTTTTTAAGAAGTAACATTTTTTTACAGCATGTCCCAAACAATGTGCTCACACTGTGAGTGCTCAGAACTTGTGAGCTTACAACGTGTGACAGTGAAAAGTGGTGTGCGATATCATCATTAGGCAACCCATAAGAGCCATTATTTTTTGACAGAAATTACACTGGTTTTTGTCTACCTAAACATGCCAGAGGAATCCGTCGGTACACGCATTGAAAAGATGTTTGGTGAGGCAGAGATTTTCTCCCAGAAAGATGGAGCTCAATGCTTTCACCATCATTATGTAAAGGCCTATCTCGATGCAACACAATCGAACACACAGATCGTGCGAAGAGGCAGCATTGAATTGAATTACCTGCGCGTTTCCCCGACCTCACATCTGTTGAATTCTTTTTATTATGGTACCTTAAGGATAAAGTTTATTGCACGAAACCAGTAACAATCGACGAATTGGAAGAACAAATTGTAATTCAGTGTCTCGCAAACCCAAATTAAATGGTACGTAATGATAGCGACTCCATTGGTCTGTGTTATTAGCTGTACCTCAATAATCAAGGTCGTCAATTTGAACTCGCGTGAATACGCTGGAGAGACTGGACGTTAGTTTCCTCACTTTAAACCATTATACGTATGTTATTGCATGATGCGATGTATTTATTGGTATTTTCCGTGTGTGTACATTTTTTGAAAATCTTTTACTTTTACGGTTGGTTTAACGCTGAACATTTGTACGATATCCTTTCTTTTTTTATGTAAATACAATATTTTTGCCAGGAAAAGAAAAACAATGTATTTTTTCAGATACTGAAAACTTAAATTCCATTCACGAAAATTCAAACAACAATAAATTATTTATTAATTTTGCACAAATTCTACTTAGTGACATAAAGTTTTTCTAGAATTACCATGTCATTCAAATTTATCTTAATCGTTAGTTTCACAACAATTAATCACGTAGAACTGAACTAAAAATATCCTCGACAAGAAAAAAACTGGTTTTTACTGCTATCCTTGCAGAGGTAAAATATAACGTGTATCTAATATTCAAACGTAAAGTAAAATAATAATAGTTTATTTATATAAATTCGTTGGCTGGGGAAAGCGAGATAGTAAGATTTAATCGATAGAGGCAGAATATATGTATATACGCACTTTAATCCGAAGCCTGTCTCTCAGTCAGATCGCGCCTTCTCTGAAAGAGACACAATATTTGGTTTCCGTGTTCCATTTCATCTCCCGGATCAAAAGGGGAGATTCGCTTGTTTTCATAACATGCCAAGAGAGAAAGGAAAACTTGACATATTGTTCTCGCCAAGAAGCTAAGTCGCGCTGACAGGCTGCAAAATGAAAACGCTGTCAGTTTGCTAAAGAAATCTTCAACATCAACGTCAACCGATGCCTTTTCCCCCTCTAGAGAACTGTTCAGTGTTTTGTCATTTTGAAACTGGATTATGCATATGAAATTGATGGTGTTAAATTTAATTCGCATTTCTAACAGTATTAAAAATATTAATGCGTTAAATTCATTCAAATAATTTCTGAACTATCGGAATGCTGTTTTTATAATTTATCAATCCGAAACCTCCAAGAAAAACTTTGAACTCATCTCATTTAACGACGGTAGCAATAGTGACTACGGAAATTTTCTGAAGTGTTTCGAATATGTTATCAAAATGTTTTTGAAACAAAAACTTTATTCCATTCAATATCCTAAATAATAAAATGTATTTTACTCCTGGTTCGTTTTGATTAGTACATTTAAAGTTAATTGAAATTTCACTCCAAAGAAATCTAACTACAATCTCTGTTAAGTGTTTTGTAGGATTATTTCACTACCGTTGATAAATAAACGAACTGAAAATAATTATCCACACATATTATAAAAGGAAGTCTTTGGCGCGCGTCTGTCTGTATGTATGACTACGCTAATCTCGAGAACCACTCAACGGATTTGGATGCCGATTTTGCTGTTATGATATGCATTTGTCGAGGAAGGTTTGTGTGCATTTAAAATTGCCCTAGCACTTATACGAGCTGAGCATTAACGGTATTAGTGAATGAAGTCGGGAAAAAATTTAGCAGCCAGTGCGCTCTCATGGAATACGCTGCCCAATACTTTAGACTGTTTATAACAAAATTAGGTACGAAATAATTATGAAAAATTAAATGATCTACAAAAAAGTTAGCGGTAGCATATATCTTTATATAATATATATAAGTAGTAATAAGCGCATTTACAATTTAAAATATGCAGTAAGAAAAACGTAAATTTCACTGTATTTTCTAAACATAAAGAACTTAATCTTTATCAAAATAAATTAATTAATAATTAAAACTACTAACGTAGATAATAAAGGTCCTTTACAGCATGCAATTATCGCCAATACTTTAAAAGTTATGAAAAGATTTGTGAAAAAGTAATTTCTAAAATCGAGACATGCGTGCACGGACCTATACGCGGGCGGGGGCCGTGGCGCGGGGTATGGCTGATGAAGTCAATGCATCATTAAAAAATCGTATCTTTGGCCCAACGTAACAAAACTAGCACTCAAAACAAACATGAGAGTACTTATGTCTTCAGAAGATAACAGCATGTTTGCTGACATGCTACTGAAAGTCAGAAATGGAGAACTTCCAATGGATTGTGGATAAATTTCTCTCAATAGTGATGTATTTGTTTTAGTCACCGACCACCAACAACTGATAGATAACGTATACCCTGAAATACACGACCTTTAAAATAAGGCACTATAGTAGTTCAAATAAAGAGCGATATTATAGCCTACTAATGAACAAGCCAAAAAATTAATGAATTAGTGCTCGCAAAATTCAATGCGCAAAACAATTATATTACTCAGTAGATACAGTACTCGACAGTGAAGAAGCTGTGCACTATCCCACCGAATTTCTCAATTCATTGAATCCTTCTGGCATACCACCGCACAAACTGATTTTAAAATATGAGCTGCCATAATTTTATTGCAAAATATAAATGTACCGAAATTATGCAACGGGACTCGATTACAAATAAAAAATTTAAAAAGTTATCTCATTGAAGGTACTATTCTAACTGGCTGCGGTACTGGAGAAACTGTTTTAATACCTAGAATACCAATGATTCCCTCAGATTTGCTTTTTATTTTAAAGAGTCCAATTTTCAGCAAGAGTTTGTTTTGGTATGACCATAAATAAGGCACAGAGTCAAACACTTAATATGGCTGGAGTGGATTTGAGTGGAGCATGTTTTTCACACGGGCAAAACTATATGTAGCCCCTTCGCATGTCACGTCAAACAGAAATAGTTTTGTGCTGGCGGTCGGAGGCAAAACGATTAATGTTGTATACGAAGAAATATTCTAAACCACTGTCATATAATATTGTTTTATTATAGACGTATGCATGGGGATAAATCGAGGGAGGTATGTCAGGATCGTGGTAAATGGAGGTCCATAATCTCTGCCTGCCCCTCTGGGAGACAGGCGTGACGTGTGTGTATGTATGTTATGTATGATATTAGCTTACTAACTTACTATCATTTAACATTGAAATTGCGTTTTCCCCATTTATTTATTATTGTATCGCTGTAAAAATTAAATTTTAGCCGGGCGAAGCCGGGCCGGGTTGCTAGTCAATAATAAAATTCAGTACTTTTAATTTTTTATAAGTATACTTTATTGGTTTATTAATTTGTTAATTTCATAGATATATTTCCACTCTATGTCATACGTTGAGAAACCAAAACACTCGAGCACAAAAACTCTAAAATCTATTGTGAGAACGAGATATACTGTATCATGTTGGACAAAGTGCCACGCAATGTTGCTGTTTCATGACTGCAAAAACGCAAAGCTAATCTTCATGTTGGATCATCGATTCACTTCCATGTCTATGAGGAACCCTTAAAGAGATTCCAAACTCAATTTGGCATAGATTCACCGAATTCATCAATCTTACATAAGACTTTATCCTATCACAAAAATAAATGTACCCGAAGCTATCAATCTGTTTTAAATGCTTTATTAGGTGTCATTTCCTAATTCCCAGAAAATATGCTATTCAGAATGTCTCGTAATTAATTATATGAACTCGTTTCGAAAATTAATCATTTAAGTGCAAGGGTGAACTTCTGAAGTTCTGTTTTCCCCGTGTGCAAAATTGTAGTCCATTATTAAAAAAAAAAAAAAAAAAAAAAAAAATCTGAAAGGAAATTTTGAGGTAGAAACTTTTATTATTCGTATATTTTTCTATATCCTAAAGCCCAAAGTCGACATTCAAAAGTCCACAGTCCACAGCCCATTTCCCATAGCCCATTTTCCATAGTTATTAGTCTATAGTCCATAACTCATAGTTCATAGCCCATGGATCATAGCTCATGTCTGTGTTGCTGTGTGTTTATGAATCTAAGGAAAATAAACAGAGAGAATGTGTTTGTGTGTATGTGTTTTTTTTTGTAGGAACATTGCTCATTGTACTGAATTGCACCGGACTTGATCCATTTCTTATCGCTGTGAATAAATGCGACTAGCAGAGTTTTCAAAAAATGAAACCAAGTTTCAAAAAGGCTGCGTAGAAAATTACTGTATGTCATATTTTCAAACAAACATAGCCGTTTGAACCAAATTTAATACTTTTGCTCCAGCAAGAATATTATAAAAAATGTATTAAAGAGTCTTATTCATTTGCCATTTTAGAAGAAAGTACTATCTGAAAATTAAATTTTCCTGTTAAAAATTAAACACCGTTTATGCAGTTTCCACAAAATATTACCTACAAGTAATACTAATGAATAAAGCTTGAATTATTGAGTTTAAATAGATCATCCTTATTTTCAAATGGGTGATTTATTTGTATTTTAATTGTGGTATAGGGCCTACCTTACCTGTAAAACCATCACACAGAACTGAAGCTTATGTGGTGTGCTGGCGTATTAATTAATTTACTCTTATTACTTTAATAGAAAATCATATTGTCATACTTGGTGACATTATGATTTAAACAAGCAATAATTCGTCACGAGTCCCTATTTATGTATTATAGTGTAATCACTAAGCACTTCCTAGTGTATATGTAAATTTAAATATCAGATAGAAATATACATCATATTATATAGAATAAATTTAAATATTTTTTACATATACATACAAGTACACCTACAAGCATATTTTTATGTAAGTATCTGCGTATTTTTCTTCTAGTGAGAACGAGTATGTGGGTTTTCTAAGAAAGCTCCTATATTTTTTTAAATTTAAAATGTATGGAAGAAAGCATTCTGGGAGTATAAGATGGTCTCCTTAAGAGATCAGTACCTGAAATGTTCCTCCAATCAGATGGATCATTCGCAATCTGTTTCGTGAAATGATTCGAGGGGTAAGTTCGCACAATGGATAAATGGTTAGTAAAAAGTTTTGCGAAAAGTTTTGCGAAGGGGTGACTTGCTTCTGGACATCGAACATGATGGCGAGTGTGTCGTCGGTTCGAGTCCCGATCGGTCTGATGGTGCTACATCGAATATCATGGCCATGCTCGCGAGTGAGTGGTATGGATGGCGAGTTATCCAGCGTTGGTTCGTTTAGCTCAAGAATTCTTCGGACAATAGCTTGTAAAACACCATTGGCCATGCGCCAAACGACAAATGGCTGATACTTGACACGACACTCAATGAACGCGATAAATGATCTGTATATATAAATTAATATAATGATGCCTCGTAGGTTAGCTGTTATTGAACCAGCAAATCAGTAACATCTTGGCAGGAGTAAGTCTGCATCAGTCTGTCGGTAGCAGACAGTCGGCAGCAGTCAGTCGGTAGGAGTCAATCGGCGAAGTCAGTCGGCTGGAGTCAGTCTGCAGGAGTCAGTATGCAGAAGTCAGTCGGCAGGAGTCAGTCGGCAGGAGTCAGTCGGCAGGAGTCAGTCGGCAGGAGTCAGTCGGCAGGAGTCAGTCGGCAGGAGTCAGTCGGCAGGAGTCAGTATGCAGGAGTCAGTCGGAAGGAGTTAGTTGGCAGGAGTCAGTCGGCAAGAGTCAGTCGGCAGGAGAAAGTGTATGAATTCATGTATGCTTGAAGATGATGCAAGCCACTGACGATGTGAAACCGATTATGTCCTGTACTACATGCGTACCTTCAACGACTACGCCAAACATTACATGGAAAACAATGCTGTCAGTGTGTCAATCCTTCAGTAAAAGTTGCAATGCGTTGCAAAATGAGAAGAGTGATTGTTTGAAGAACTCATCTCATGCTCTTCTTAGCTGCTATAAATGTTCCAGACACTTCACTCGAAGTAATAAATTAAATAAACACATCAAGGCTAATAAATGTAGTGTTTTTTTCCCACTGAGAAACAGCATGTGATGACTTCGTTACCTCCTGTTAATACACTACATAAAATGTTCGCAGACGACGAGGGAACTCGCATGATTAAGCATTACGTCAAAGACCGCATGCAGTTTATGCAAGGTGATACAATGAAGGAACACACAAAGATCTGCAAGAGTTCGTCTACTGGGAGCCAGCAAGTGATGCCGCCAATACCTCCTGCTACATCGATGGTTACTGTTTCTGCAGACGATTATGACGAGGATGTTTATGCTAATGATGGAATGAGTGATTTGCGAGGCATAATTGAGTCAATATGTGTGGAATGTTTACTTGCAAGGCGTTCGTGTGAAGTCGACGAACTTCAAAATAAACTGCTGTCAGCTCTAACTACTCATGATGTCCATGTAACTCCTACAAAGAAAAGTAAACTTGATATTGAGGATGAAAAAGGGGGCGAAGACGATCGTGAAGACATTGTTGATGATAATGACTATGGTGACTGCGTTGATGAAGTATCTGATAAGGATGGTGATTTCCTCGACGTTCCCACACATTTCACCGATGAGTTTCCTTCGACAAGTGATGCGAAGAAAGCAGAAGGCGTCAAACATGCTCATTACATATTTCCCGAAGATCCGAATGAACTTGTTGATAGACTCAGGTATTTGATTGAGTTGCAAAAACGCGGAGATCTCTCACGCATTGTGAGATATCTTCAATCATCGATGATCTCAAGGATCGGGGTTACATCAGATGAAACTGTTAGCTAATATCCATGATCTGA
Organism: Clitarchus hookeri; assembly: GCA_002778355.1. Classification (NCBI taxonomy): domain Eukaryota; kingdom Metazoa; phylum Arthropoda; class Insecta; order Phasmatodea; family Phasmatidae; genus Clitarchus; species Clitarchus hookeri. Next base: position 438,739 of record NQII01000377.1, read on the forward strand.
AAACATCATAGAAATGTAAAGATCGAATGAACAGAATAGTTAGAAAGATAGAATGCATAAACCAAGTAAATAAATTGAATATACATATATATATATATATACACTTTAATGTGTGTTTAATTTCTTAAACAGGCCCTTCTGCCTCTCTAAAAGACTTATTAATTCAGTGGTGTAANTATATATATATACTTTAATGTGTGTTTAATTTCTTAAACAGGCCCTTCTGCCTCTCTAAAAGACTTATTAATTCAGTGGTGTAAACAATCGATTGCGTGAGTCTGTTTTAGATAACATTAATATGAGCATGTGCAGGAGGAGGGCTATGGTTTGATCTGAAGTATTATGCCGTACTCGTGTCGTTTAAAATGGATGAGTTTTATATGGCGAACGAATGAAATGAGTGGACTATTCTTGAGGAATGTTTCGCAACTAGTTGGTTGGCCTAGTCAGTTGGGTTCGCAAGTTAGTACGACCCTTTGGTATGGTCAACTGTGGTAGAAATGTTTTGCGAAAATTTTGCGAAGATTTTGTGCGACGAGGTTAGCTACGAGACTCTTATTAGAGATTTTTTTTTCGAGATTGTCCATCATCGTTTGTATAGGTGGGTGGTATGTCAGGTTGGTCTTGTCGGTTGTTTTAGTCAGTTTTGCAGGAACTGGTCTCATCAGGAGCTAGTTTTGTGCTCATTCAATTTCGTGAGGAACCAACCTTGGGTGGAATAAGTCTTAGGTGGGGTCAGTCGTTGGCTGGTATGGTTAGTCGTTATGGATCCTTGTTGTGACCAGTTAGTAATTTAAAATTGTAAAGACTGTGATTTTTCTCAATTTTTCGAGTTCAGTGTTATTGGAGTAAAATCAAGGCCGACAACCAACATCATGGTTAACTCTACAGCATCTCTGGCGACTAAATCGACAATTAATACGCTAGCATCACCTTGGTGTTAAAAATTAAATGACAAACGAAAAAACCAATAGGGCGGGAGGAGTGTATTCGACAAAATAATCAATGATGAGTAGATACGGGAGGGGAATGTTAATACAATGTGATTAATTGGAGGGGGGTCAGTCGTCTGCTGGACGTGGTGCTGTGGGAGACTTCTGGAAATTTAAGTTTAAACGTGTGTTATCTGCTTGTTGTAAAAAGTCGGGAACTTATTATATAACTCGAGAATTTATTAATAAAATATAAATTAATTTCTCGAATTTTACAACAAGCAGACAACACACAATTAAAATTACGCACACAAATATTAAACAACTCTTAAAACGTAAATGTTCTATAATGGTACATTGTCAGTAGTTACTATGAATCCGGAAATTTGACTCGAAAATGAAGAACTGCTACAAGGGTGAAGCCGAACCCTAACACACGGCTTGCCACCTTCAACATAATGTTTTTCCAGGGAACATTAGGCGTTAAGGCGTCTAATGGTGCTACGCTACTGTGCAAAACTGAGAATTCTCAGGTAGAGATTATGTTGCCAAACATTTAACACCGCAGAGAAAATTAGTCAGTATGCTTTGCGAGAAAGCAATGTACAAAACTCACGGACTGTAGCTAAATAGCGGACTTGTTACACAGTTACGTCACGAATTTCCACGCTGCCAGTCAGTACGATGAATTATATGATCGTGCCACACAGACGAAATGTCACTTCGTCACTAGCCGCTGTTGAAAATTCGTACAGAATTGGAAAAAGGAGATACTGATCCTGGAGAGTCCGATCCTGCAACAACAAGCCAGTATGGCCTCGCACGAAGACGTTTGTGTAAATTTTTTTCTAGACACTTGAGACGACAGCAGTTTCTGGGTCACGCTCTTTGTAAACTGTTGAGGAGATCCTGATGAGTGTATCTCACACACGTTCTACAGTCTAGGTTGATGATTCCATCAGCCTGTCCGCTTCGCCATGCATATATTGACTCTCTGGAGAAATTGTATTGTTTTGTCTGTAGGTGATTATGCATGAGAGGGAGTCAAATGAAAACCTTTAAAACGCGATAAAAAATTTATGCAAATTACGAATGCCTCATAAGATGGTACGATAAAGTGACATAGTGTGACGCATAACAGACACGTAGAACACTGAAATTGGCCCGCTACATTAGGACACAGCAATAGTATCTATATGGCGGTTTCACTAACGACAAGCATCAAAGAGTAGCAGAGGTCGCTTATTCTTTTGTTTTTTCAGCAATGAATGTTTCAAAACCACTGAACTTTATCAGAGAATGGAAGTGCAGTACAATATGATGTATGTTTAAAGTCCGACGAAGAGGTACAGCTGGCGGTGCATGAATGGTTACCAGCAAATCCAAAATACATTTTCTTGAAGTATGCGTGCACCTAGCACTCGAACACTTGTACTGCACGGAAGGAGATACGTGAGGAAAGGTAATACCATGTCACATGTTTATGTTCAGTAAATTTCCAAATAACAAATTCTTAAAGTATTCATTTGACTCACCCTCGTATAATACCCTCCTTTGCCATCAAAATCGACTAAGTTTTGGCTCATTCCAGGACACAAAATTCCTTGTTATTGCCTTTCGTAAAAATTTACCCCATGCCAGGCAGGACTATAAACTACCAAATGAAGAGCTGGGTAGATGCATCTTAAGGAACTATATCAGCACTTTGCTGGAATAGGGCATAGCTCACATTAGCAAAGTGTGCAAGTTTGATTGTTTTACTATAATACGCATACCTTCGTAGGAAGTAAAAGTAAACCTATGGTGCTCATTTTTCTTATTCGTGTTTGATATACATTTTTCAGCATAAAATTTAAGTTGGCCTTTATATAATTTTTGTGATTTTTGATATTGGTTATTTCTGTGTCGTTTTATGTGCATTTTTGCTATGATATAAATCAATATGGATTTCGGTTTTGTATAAAAACAATATTTCTGCATTTATGAGTAATGTGGTAAACAATAAAATATTCGTGTTTTTTTCATATCATTATGTGTGCTGATAAAAAAATTTTCGGGTGATAAAAATTTAATGAATCATTAGAATTTACGAAAGTGCACTGTGACTGCCCAAAGATGACACTTTCTTGCTATAAAAAATGTGATTTATGCAAGCGTTAATGTATTTTTTGTCACAGGTTTGTGCCAACATTAATCAAAATTCAAAATTTAGTTCATCAAGTGGTGTTAATATATGCGAAAAATGAAACTAATAGTGTACTTCATGGTTAAAATATTATGTAAAAATACAGCGTAAAAAGGACATTAAAATGAGTTAGGAGATATTTTGTTAGTACAACTTTGTGAAATAATAAACTTGAATAAAAATTAATTTAGCCAGACACATTACTATGAACAGTATCACATTCTATTCACAGCAAAAATAACTTGAAAGGGCAAAGGAAAGTTATACGTGTGTTGAAGTACATAAACCACCATAACGTCGTCGCCCCTGATAGGATGGTTGTGCAATTTGTAAAGAAAATCACAACTACCAATACTTGTGTGGACTTCGCCAGATAAAATACGGAAACAATACAGAAAAGAGCAAGATGGTGAAATGAATTACGGCTACTTTTCCATTTTCATAGAGATTTCTCTGAAAGAAAACACAAGTAATAAAATGTTGGGAGGCGCAATGCCTGTGCACTAAACTTTTAAGGATATCGCAAACGTATAGTCAGTGATAGAATTAGTTTTGGCGAAAACATTTCTATCACACAAAGAAATTAAACCACAGTTGATTTATTATATTGAGATGGCTGTATTCAAGATTTGGCTTCTGCAACAAGCCAAGTATTTTCGATCTTAGCATAACTTCTCATTTTAACGAGAAGGCTGCCACTTTGATTCATTTCCATATTCTGGACTTAGTGGAAAGATAAAGTGTTTGTTATAAATAAAATATTCATATTTCATATTCAGGCACATAGGTTTTGCTAATGAACGTAACTACTGCACAATCAAAAAGTGGTAATATCAACTTTATCACTGCCAAAAAAAAAAAAAGTACAAATTAGGATAAATCGGCTTCCATTAAATCTTTTTAGCTCACACTCCTTCACTGGGGGAGGGGGGGGGATTGAAAATTTAAAACTGAAAGAGACGGATCACAGTGTAAGTCAGTATAGCAGACGATAGTAATATAACCACACCGTTTCAATAACTTGAAAGAAAAATACATATTCACTGATCTATTTACATGCTTTCTAAAGATCATTAAATGTTATTTATATGGAGGACTTGCAATTCTTCATTGCTTCCGAGCTTCAAAGGGAACTATTCAGAAGACGAAACACAAAAAGAAACCAACTTCCCGTCACATCTGAAGCTGGCGCACAATGTCTACGACTAAGGAGAGTCACCGGAAATCCATGCTAGATATATACTGGTGAGCTAAAGAAAAACTGCTATAGGCGTGCGAATGCAAATAATAGAGGTATGCAATCAATCAGAGTAACGCGATGCGGTCGGCAGCGCCTATATAAGACAACACGCGTCTGGCAAAGTTGCTAGATCGGTTACTACTGCTACAATGGCAGGTTATCAAGATTTAAGTGAGTTTTAACGTGGTGTTGTAGTCGGTGCACGAGAGATGGTACATAGCATCTATGAGGTAGCGATAACACTTGGATTTTCGCGTACGACTATTTCACGAGTGTACCGTGAATATCGGGAATCCAGTAAAACATCAAATATTTGACATCGCTGCGGCCGGAAAAAAGATCGTGAACGAACGGGACAAACGACGACTACGAGAATCATTAAACGTGACAGACGTGCAACCCTTTCTCAAATTGGTGCAGATTTCAATGCCTCCTGCATACCTTCAGACATAAGTCGAGTCCGTGCCACGTCGTCTTGCGGCACTTCTGCGTGCTCGCGGGGGCCCTACACGATATTAGGCAGGTGTACCAGTTACGAAAATTTCGCGAAAGTTGGCGTAATCTCTATGAAGCACCTTCAATCTCCAATTCCATTAAGTGCAATTCAGCTCGCGAGATGTGCGCGTAAAATCTTGCATGAAAAAGAAACTGCCCGTGTATTGAAAACTTGCTGGTCTGTACGGCTCTTTGCAAGCGCAACGGTTGCGGCGACGTTTGGATTATTTCATTGTCAGTACTGGCGATCAAGAAGATAAATTGTTTTAACCGTCATGTCCACCTTCGTTCTTAATTTTGAGGACCCTTCTTCAAGCATATTTATCCCCACTTCACCTCCCGTTATTGACACTAACAGTATTATTAATATCATTTCCTATAGTTGGTTAGTATGCAATGATATCTGATAACTATTTCGTTCCCATTAAAAATATTTAAGCTGTTTATGTTGTGTTGTGTAAATTATTCATTCTTATTCTATGCGAACATTGGTACAATATATTTTTTTTCGAATAGGAAACCTAAATTACCAAAACAAAATAAATCATAAAACCTTTAAAAAAAACAGCGGACACCATCATATAAGAATAGGAAAAGAAGAGCACCAAAATTTTCTTCATTCAAGGCACCTGCAGCTACAGTACCAATGAAAATATCAAACTTTGAACAATTTACCAGTGGGAGGTGGCTTTTAACTTATAGTGCGCCCTCCTTCCCCCTCTTTACTGAATGCAAGGTGCGAAAACTTAACAAAAAACACGCCCGGTTTCTAGCGGCAAACGCAAGTACGCTGGTATGAAATATTACGAAACTTTGTAACATAAACGGACAAATTGTTCTGTCTTCTGATATGATCATTACAATTAACGCTGTATTAATTACATAAATGAAAAATTGGACGCATTAAACGCACTTATGACTAATAATGTTAATAATTTAAGATTTCGTGTACTACAGCATCTGCTAAGCCTACGTCACAATGTCACGTTTAAGATTTTAGCTCACACATGAGTTTGAGTTTGAGAACAATTGATTTAATCAAAAACACATTAATAGTGGACAGTCATGAATTTAGATTACTAACAGGCAAATGAATGAAGAAAAACGTATGTTGAAAAACGTTTTTTGTTCCTATTGCTGCTGAATATTTACAACCTCTTATGCAAATTTCGAAATATTTTTCTATCATGTAATTAATTGAATCTATTAATGTACACAACAAAGAGAACGGTGTTAACAGTAGTGTATTAACCACTCTACAGTGTTATTGACATTCACTTTCATACTGTACGTGGAATAATTCGTTACTGTTTTAAAGAAGAGGGCTTAATCTACTGTATTATAACTGCTCTGACATTATTAATAATTCAGTTTTGTAAAGTGGTTTTGCTTTGCAGAGGAGGTACTGAATATGAAATGTATGTTTCCATTAAGCTTTATACGTCTTCTTAAATCCAACACGCAGGAGTGGAGGTAGCCTATTTAAAACAATATTTAATTCCTCTTGCTTTACAAAACTGGAGATGGATTTTTTTTCTTCAAATTCCTTCCACGATATAATCCAGTCCCAGTTTTAAAGATCCCCTTTCCTCCGTAAGTCTTCATCCAAACATCTTTAGAAATATCTCTTCTTTCTCTACTTTAACGCCATCTAAGAATTAATTAGCACGACCCAATGGTAATTGATATTAATTGTCTTTTCTTACTTTCCAGCGCATTAAACTTCTTTTCTGGAATGTGAAAAAGCCCCAAGAGAAACCTAGGGCGTGCAGCACTCTCTTCTTCAGTAGCTCTCCCCCATTCTCTTGTCTGAAATTCTCCTCTTTATTTGAATAAGACGGTTACATTTTGCTGGCGCAAAGTTGTCTACTTTTCCTGTTTGGCTGGGAAACTTCGTCCTTGTCAAATGATATTCAGATAATAATGCTCCCAAATCTTCTCATTGGCTTCACCAGCAAATTTATCTCGTCAGAATGAATTCCATTTCTATGAAGCAGTATGACTGAAAGTAATGTGGGATGGCTGACGTCCAGATGGAAACCAGGCTCTGATTTCTGGCCAGAAATGCAGCCAAAAATTTTAAGAGATACATTATATATTTCACATCGCATTTCCATTAAAAACGCTCCGAAGTCGTGTAGTGGAAATTACAATATGTTTCTGTCATGGTTTTTGCAGGACCTGCGGAAACACAACACGAGTTACTGTGAAGAAAAAACCTCCGTGTGAAGTAGTTGTTCAAATAATTTGATACTCAATCCGTGTTTCGCAGTCAGAAATAATTCCGAGTGACTCATACGAAATATTTCACCATGTGTTACGATATGGGGAATTGTAACTGTTTCGGGTCAGCACCGAAGTTGCTGTATTTCGCTGTTATTGGTCCGAGAAGATTCTAAATTGTTATATTTGTTTTGTTAAGCATAAATGAGCTTACTTTTTACTAACTGTGTTTGAATTTATCTTTGAGTTACGTTCTCTCTGCCATATCTGAAGCTATGTATTTTTGGTTTAACACAAAGTGACAAGTAATAATTTTTTTAAGAATTAGGTAAATTTCTATACTATTCACCGTACACGTAATATATTTTATTCTTCGCAATGCCAGTGAATGTAAAGCTGGTTCATGGTTAACTGACCGACCACTATAGGCATCCATAATTGGAGACAAACACCTATGTAAAGACTGAGACCAGGATGTCCTACTTATAACAACGATCAAATGGGAATTTTAAGGAGGAAATATATTATATTTCCACGAAACAGAAATGAAAGTAGTGCCCAATTATACTGATTACAGGGTTTTCCTGCAAGTCACTTCCTAATTTAGATTTGCTGTAGGGCTAATGTGAAAATAATGTCATTAGATAAGGCCCAGAACAAATGTATTTATTACTAAATTTAAAATTTTGTGTTGGAAATCTACTAGTGTGGGGGAAAGATCCGCACTGTACATACATGTAGCACGGACTTTGCCCAACTGTAAGTTGCGGATGTTTGCCCCAGAGAGCAGTCTGGCCTTTCCGTGACTCGTGCTGCTGTAGTCCATTCACGGTTTCTTCGGATATTTCGAAACGAAACTTTGAAGAATCGCCCCAAGAATAACACGTCAACATGTTTTTTAAACAACTTGTATACAACAAATATCAAACACTGTGATTAACTTTAAAGTATTGTATTCTTGAATAAATGAAACTTTTATTAAGTATCTTCTATAACTTGTAACATTTATTTCGTATTAAATACGATTTAAAAACAGTGATAGCAGCGATGTGTTGGCAACGGCTAGTAAGAAATAGTTCACAGTTACAATATTGTCATAAACTAGTTTTTTGGTATTCTATTTGTAAATTAAAAGTTGCCTATTGATATATTAAAACTTTTTGGTAGCACTGCAGGAGACTTTTTCATTGTTACATTAAAAAATATCAGCGCAAATTACGGTGCGTGGGCCCTAGTGACATGGTGTTTTTCTTTCGTCCGAAGAAGAAACTTGAATACCTAGACGTAGCTGAGCTTGTCGCTCTATCTATCTATCTCTCTCTATTTCTCTCTCTCTTTCTCTCGGGTAGTTTCGCTCCGCTAGTAGTAGCAGGAAAATTATACATGTTACCAATTTTAGCAGCAAAAATAATGATTTTTGAATTTGTAATTTACAATTGAAACAAGATTTTATTGATTGAATGCTTATTATAAAATATTTATATTTTATGGTGGGACGGTTACAAATCTGAAGTTGGCAGAAGTGGCGACTGGCGTACTGAACGAAGCGTGAAGTTCTCTTCTTGTGAAAAATTCTTAAAATTATCACATCATGTCTGTACACGTTGTGTGTTGTAAACCTACCTAGGCAAGTTACGATAATGTGATAAATCGTTGTTTTTTTTTTCGCGTCAGGAATAAATATATTGTAACGTGCGTCGTTACCACTGTGTGTGAAAGATTATTGTCTCCATTACGTTACGTTGGGCCAGTGCGTGTGTGTGATTGCAAATATTGGACGTGCGAAATGTATACTTTTTAACCGTAAACTGTTTTTAATGACGAAATTCATTTTTTGAAACTTACGTCTGTTTATTTATCACAACGTTGTAATTGTGACCTAGGTCTTTGAAACACAATTGTGTAACTTTTTTAAGTTTCTGTGATTTGAATGTTTGCCACAATCCCAACAAAATACTATACCCAGCCATAAAACGTTAAATAAATAATTTATTAAACCTTGAAAACAGTAAGTACTAATACATAGAAATATGAGAGGAATAAAAGTTACGATAGGCCTATTTGTGCGCATGTTCACCCCTATCTTTAGTTTGTCGCTGCTACGTACAAAAAACAAGCGACAAGAGCTGCGTGCTTGAATTTACAGCGTCTTTTTGTTGGATGGTTGTTCCTTTGTTTTAATATTATTTCCAACTGAGGCAGCCCTTTTAACGAAACAACCTAACGCATAAATAACAAGAGGTTAAATACTACAGTTCTTTCCCCCACAGTTGTAATATGGTTAAACACAGTTGTGGCAAAATACGAGTACTAACTTGTATTACGTGTAAGGTGCTATGTCATGTATAACAATTCGTAAAATAATAATCGTAAGAACTATAATCAATACAGACATTGTTATAAACTCATAAAGCAGACCTAAATATGATTAAATGCCTAAATTGTGAATATTCGTACGAAATTGGTTTTTAAATATGACAGAATTCTTTAAACGCCTGAAAATAGTAAACAAAGCATTTGACAGTTGAGAACATAGAAGTCACATGTCAGTGTTTATGTTCACATGTAGCGGAAGGATAAGTTATATGTAACCAAACGTAGAACTTTATCAGGGCTTCAGAAACGTGTGAAGTAACCGTAAATTGCCTATACCTATGACGTCCTATTCCCACAATAACCATTGCACCGTAACCACAAAGAAATGCTGTTTTTTTCCGTAGGTACAAAAATTATTGTCATACAGTGTTTCTAACGACACAGTCTATATCCTATAGTTGTTCAATTAGATCAGACTGATTGAAATAGCTTCGTATCTCATTATACGTCCTATAAGTTACTCGGTAAAGCAACACACTTGGTAAAGCAACACACTCGGTAAAGCAACACACTCGGTAAAGCACTCGGTAAAAGCGGCCCCAATGTCCAACAATTTATTAACTAAATCAATGTTAACGACAATTTTAATTTACGAAATATTCGAAGATATGACCTATGCCACATGTGGCTATTTGCCCAATCTTACTCTATCGGCCAAAAAAAAACTTTCCTGTGTGTTTGTACAAAATTGTGTGCACTGGGTGTGAATGGGTTATAGGCTGTTCACAGTAAAGTGAGCAATTTCGAAATCAACCTTTGAGAAATGTCACTGCCGGTAACTGCACTCGTTTTAAAGTAAGCTTTACCTGAAATAAACATTAGGAAAAGTTGGCTTCGAATTACTAATAAAAAAATATCACTTCTCATCGTTGCATTAACATTGCCACGTTTAAATTTGTGGACGCGGAACTTATTTAATTTTTTTTCTTACAACGTTACCTGTGCGAGACTATATTTGGCATATTAGTAAAATGTGGTTCATAACAATACGATCTAGGTCTTGAGAGCCGATCAGGGTGAAAAAAGGTGATTATGGAGCAGTGTCGGAATTTAAGGACGGGAGAACGGGAGATATCCGAGAAAACCAACCGACCAGCGGCATCGTCTGGCTCGATTCTCCCATGCGAGAATCCGGGATTGACCCCACCAGGAATCGTACCCGGTTCGCCTAGTTGGGAGGCGGGTAGTCTGACCACTACACCATTGCGGCCCCTCTCAATTTATCGTGAAGAGTCTATAGTGGTTTCGCTGTACTGTTGGCACTCCATTGGCTGATAGCCGGCATTAATGCATTTTGTAAATGGTAATAAGCGTGTCTGGTGTGGTGTCAGCTAATAGTGCAGTGGAAAGTGGAAATACCTACCATAAATGGTGTTCGTACAGTGAAGGGCATACGCACTTCACTCCTAACCTGTCTTAAATATATGTTAATCTGTGCCTACCTCAAGGTGTTAATGCCTGTTTTGCGTTCTTTTGTGAGAGCATGTAAAAATGAACATCATTATGTACTATCCGCTTGAAACCGCGTTTCGCTCACGTGACACTGTCAAACTGTGAGAAAAAATAAACATGCTACTTTCGGAGCAAATTTTTACTGTAATCGCGTATAAAACAATAAGAAACCTTTTTTGTAACGACAAATTCAAAATAGGACATTAAACTTTTAAATAGCCAATATGTTTTATGATTTTTTTGAGATGACAACTTGATAAAATAACAAATAATTTGTAAAATAACATTCTTCATGTTTTTGCAGGAAATTTGAGATCTCGATACGTACAAGTTTTAAAAAGTTATTTCAGCGCAAAATTTATTTTCAGCTACAGTGTTTACTAACGTCATAGGGAATGTCACGCTGCCATTGCTTTGAAATCGGACTTTTGGTTGACCTGCGTTAAAGGGTAACTTATGTCTCTTTTAAATGTTATTTCAAAAGTTAAATTTCAAACCACATTACAAATTTTAAGGAAATGTTATTCGTAGCATTCTTACGATGTAGACTTTTTTTGAGCTATTGCATACAGTATTTATTTCGTTGTGTTGTAAAACTAGTATAAAAAAAGACTATTAATTTTTTTAAAGTAAAATTTATGCTGTTATGTGTTTTTAGCATACTTTCCGAAGGAACGAAAGGCTTACGAGATCACTTTCCTGTGGCTGAGTGTCTATCTGTGTGTCTGTGTATATGTTCCCTCCTTTTTCAATTTTTGAGCGCGTGAACAGAATTTAACCAAACCCTGTACACGTAGTATTTAGTAAGAATATCTTACTATAATGTTTTCAAAATATCGAGCGTTAAAGTTTAATATGGAAACCATTTTGAAATTTATGGTGAAATGTAATATCTCGGGAACAAATCAACTGATTTATACCAATTTTTTTGTGTTGCAAGTGAATAATGTATGCATTGAATTTAAAAATGGATATTGTTAATCAGCCATTTTTAAGATAGCGTAACATGAAAAATTAAAGTTTTTTATGTTTAAACTCTAAAACTACTCCATCAACTATCGTCAAACAAANCAAGTGAATAATGTATGCATTGAATTTAAAAATGGATATTGTTAATCAGCCATTTTTGAAGATAGCGTAACATGAAAAATTAAAGTTTTTTATGTTTAAACTCTAAAACTACTCCATCAACTATCGTCAAACAAAACACAAAGGTAATGCTATGGAAGACCGTGCAAATGTATGCAATTTAAATTCTTTAGGCACTTATTTATAAAATGGGTGCATACAAATATGTTAAGTTTATTTGGTATATAGAATTTATAGTTTAACCAATTTCAACCAAATTTATATCCTGGACGTATTACATGGCTTCATATGTGCCTAGACATAGCCACTTTTGTTGGCAATTTTGTAAGACAGCGCCACATGAATGAAATAAGTTTCTATGTCTTATCTCGAGAAACAATTTCCCGATTACTATGAAATTTGGCAAACAAGTAGTACTGCAGCAGGTGATGTAAACTGGTGTGTTTTAATTATATCAGACACTCATTTTCAAACTGGTGGTCTGATGGTTATTTTAGATTTGTAATATATATAGTCGAAATCGTGTAATCAATTCCAACTTAACTTTGTATGTGGGTAGTACAAATTATGTTGTCAATTCACGGTTGCTTCACACTTTTTTGAAGCCCTGCTAAATTTCTACTTTTGGTTATCAATTGTGTATATTTCCGCTACACATAAAAATAAACACTGCCATGTGATTTCTAAGTTTTAACGGTCAAATGCTCGTTTACTGTTTACAGTTAAAAAAATTCTCTCATATTTCAAAAACCAATAACGTACAAATATTTACAATTTAGGCCTACAATTATATATAGTTCAGCTTTGTGACTTAGCACTATCTGTATTGACGATAGTCCTTACGGTTATTATTTTACATTGTTAACATATTTGTTATACACGATATAGAACATTCCACACACTACAGGCTTAGAATAAAAGAATACCCCAACTTTAAAGGTCTATAATATCAAAACCAAACAACCTTCAAAATAACAAAATTAATTGACCATTCAAATGAACGGTGGAACCAAGAAGTTTGTTTACCATACATTCATAAATGTTCAATGTGATCACCATGAGTCTCGTTCCATGCTCTTGTCAGCATGTCCAGTGTAACGGTTTGGATGGCGTTCTTAACTCTCGGTTTGAGGTGGTGAGGGGGTAGAGAGCTCGCATTCGACACGTCACTGTGAAGGGGATAGTCTGATGTTTCCTATATGGTGCACCACTCCATGGCACCTAGCTATTCGCAGATACCTGAACGAGACGTTGCCGTAACGTTGGATTGGTCGAGGAGCAGCTGGTGAGCAGGCTCTTCATCACTGGCCCCCAAGAAGCCCGGACCTTACCCCGTGTGATTTTTTTCTATGGGGGTACATAAAGAATCAAGGGTTTTCGTCCACCATTGCCGGCTAACATTTGGCCACGACTGTGTTTAACCCTGTTACAACTGTGGGGGGACACAACGGTTGTATTTAACGTCTTGTTATTTATGTGTGTTGGGTTATTTCGTTAAAAGGATGACCGTAGTTGGAATAAACATTAAAACGAAGGCGCAACCAGGAAAACGAAAAAGAATGTATATTTTAACACGCAACTCGTGTAGCTTATTTTTTGTACATAGCATAGACTAACTTAAAAGATAGTGGTGAACATGCACACAAATAGGCCTACCGTAGTTTCTATTCCGCTCATATTAATTTGCATAGGTACTAAGTTTTTACTAGATTTGTTTAATTATTTATTTAAGAAATTCTGGCTGTGCTTAGTAATTTGTCGGGATAGTGGTAAATATTCAAATTCACAAAAACGTAAGCATGTTACACAATTGTGTTTCCAACACCTAGGGCGAAGTTACGTTGTGATAAATAAACTGATATGACTTAAAAAAAATTAACTTGGTCATAAAAACAGTTCACGGTTGAAACGTATAAATTTCGCATGTCCAATATTTGCAATCACATACACAGACTAGCCCAGTGTAACGAATACGATGCAGCCACACACTTTCACATGCAGTGGTCACGACACACATTGCAGTATATTTATTATTACTGCCATAGGAACACTGAAGTATCATAACATCGTAACTTTCCTAGGTAGGTTTAAATACACTATGTGTACAAACGTTATGCGGTAGTTTGAAGTATTTTTCAGAGCAAGAAAAATTAATGCTTCGTTGAGCAAGAGCAACATGCCATGTAATGTCACCAGTACTCGCCACTCGCCAGTCTCCACTTCTGCCAACTTCGGATTTGTTGCCCTCCCGCCATCATATCTAAAAGTATTCAAACATTTAAATCTCTCTTCAGTTGAAAATCACTAATTTAAAAAATATATTATTTTTGTCTTTATAAGTATGAGATATACTAAAATGAAAAACTGTGTATAATTTCCTTGCTACTTTTAGTGGTGCGAAATTTACCTAGAGAGAGAGAGAGAGAGAGAGAGAGAAAGCGACAAGCTCCGCTCCAGGAACAGCTTATTGAAGTTTCTTCCACGGCCGAAATAAAACACCATGTCACTAGGGTCTACGCCCTTATTTTGCGATTATATTTTTAACTGTAACAATGAAATATGTTTCCATTAGGGATACCTAAAAATTTAAATAGATCAATAGCCAACATTAAATTTACACACAGCATACCAAAAAAATTTGTTAAAACAATATTTTAAGTGTGAACTATTTCTTACTAGCCATTGCCAACACATCGCTGCTCTCACTGTTTTTAATTCGTATTGAATACAAAATAAATATTGCAATTTATTAAAGATAGTAAGTTAAAGTTTTATTTATTAAAAAATTTATAAATTTGAAGTTAATCAGTGTTATATACTTGTGGTATACAAGTTATTAAAAAACATGTTAATATATTACTCTTAAGGTGATTTTTCAAAGGTGTTTTCAAAACATCTGAAGAAACCTTTAATGGACTATAAAAACAAACGTGTCTACACGTACCCTCTTTTTCTGCCATTTTGTAAGAAAGCGCCACATGAACAAACACATTTTATGTCATAACTCGGGAAACAATTAACTGATTTCTACCAAATTTGGCAAACAAGTAGTACTACGACGGGTGATGTAAACTGGTTTGTTTTAAGCATGCCAGGCAATTATTTAAAAAATGGCGGCCGTATATCTGTTATAGCTCAGCATGCTATATCGTCGAAACCATGTTATTAATTCCAACTTAACTTCGTATGCTGGCAGAATACATTACAACCATCAAATGTTTACTAAATCGCTTTTGGCCCCCATCTTGCACTATATCATCACACTATAAATTAAAATTTGTATGTCATATCTCCGGAAAAAAAACAACAGATTCCCACCAAATACGGCAAACAAGTAGCACTACAGCAATTCATGTAAATTAATTTGTTAAATTGTGCCAGGCACTTATTTTAAAAATGACGGCCCTATAAACATTTTAGCTTAATTTATTATATATACGAAACTACGACACCAATTTCAACTTAGGCCCCAACTTTGCATGTTGGCAATATATATTATAACCATCAAATTGGTATATAAAGAGTCTATTTCTCCGCCATCTGGTAAGATAGCCCCACATGTCATATCTCGGGATACATTCAAACGATTTCTACCAAATTGGACGAAGAAGTTGTACTGTGGAAGGCCGTATTAATTTATAAGTTTTAATTGTGCCAGGCACTTATTTTCAGATTGGTTGCTATAAAATAATTTAAGCTTAGTTTGCAATATGTACGAAATTATAAAACCGATTTTCACTTAAATTTGTAAACTAGCAGTTGGTATCTATGACAATAAACGAGTGTGCTAATACATAACCTTTTTGTCCTCCATTTATGAAGATCGTCACTAGAAAAAATAGAGGTTTTATGCCATATCTCGAGGACCATCAACCGATTCCTATCAAATCCTACACGCAAATAGTGCTACAGTAGGGCATGTAAATAAACATGTTTTAGGAACAGCAGGCCTTTTTTCAAGAGCGTTAATATAAATAATTTATGTAAGTATATTACATCTATTTAACAATTTAACAAAAACCAACCAATTTTCGTACTCTAAAAGTATTTATTAGAAGCACAATTACGCATACAGGGATCCTCTTTTGCCGACATTTTTGCAAAATAATCCCAGGGGTCTAAATTGAACATTTTGCCACATTTACGAAACAATTCAACTAATTTCCGCCAAGATTTTAACACCATTAGTGCTACAGAAAGCCATGTAAACTTACATGATTTAAGTGGTGCCAGACATTGATTTTCAAAATAGTGACCATGTAAATATTTCGATAACTTTGTCTTACCTATTAAACAATTTAAAAAATATTCAACCAAATTTTTTTATAGTATTTATAAGAAGCATTGTATACAGAATCTCCTTTTTTTTTTAGCGAATTTTGTGAGAGAGCACCAAATCAGAAAATAAGTGTTTTTATGCCGTATTTCAAAGACCAATCAACCTGTTACCCCTAAATTTTTCACATAAGCAGCATTATGGTAGACCATGTAAACTTATGTGTTTTAGGTGACTCAGGCACTTTTTTTTAAATGAAGGCAGTGTAAACATTTTAGGTTAGTAAAACCTATCGTTCAAAACATCAGACTAATTATATCCAAAGTTTATGCTCTAAATCCTACCTCCGTAATACTGTTGATTGCATGCTATCTTGTGGTACGAAGTATTCTGTGTTCAACTACTGGGTAAGGTACGTGTATATTTGTGATTATATCACTACTGTTGTACATGTTTGTGGTTTCATCTCTAATGATATTGCTGTCAAAATACGTCAAGGCATACGTACCATGTACGCATTTAAGAATTTTATTCAAAATTATTTGCGCCCTTGCAGAGGAAAATGTGAGCATTGTTTATATCAGTAACTTCTTGTTTAAACTACTTATTATTTCATATCACAAGACGAAAAAAATGATATACTAAACATGTAGAAAACCATTTCAAGCTCTTGAATACCATTAATACACGCCGCTATGTTTGTAATTAGCTACTAACATTACTGCAAAAATTCTAAATAGTGTCTATGTTGTTAAACGTTGAAATACAGTAAAAAATTATTGTTCTAATGCTGAAAGGAAATGTGTTGATTCAATTACGAAATATATAACTTTCTCTTGTTTTGGTATTGTACACGCGCAACCGTATTATATTCAATTTACGGTTACTTCCAACCTTTCTGAAACCCTGCTAAAGTTCTACTTCCAGGATATTCCTCCTCCTCGGGCAAACGAAGATTAACCAAGTCTAGAAAACTGCACCAATGGGACAGCGCACCGCATTCGTACGCACACAGTGTAATAATATTTTGCAATACAACTATTTCTCGCCAGGTATTACCAACACAAATGTTTTCTCACTGTTTATATACATTTTAATTATAAATAAAATATTATGACTTGTAGATAAAATATAAGTTTAATATTTCAATTGAATTAAACATAAAGCACTTCTACGTTAACATAAGTATAGAACGCTTGTGATACATGGCATATTGAGGAAATAACCAGACACGTCAAACATGGGGTTACATGTCAAAGGTTAGATTCAAAAAGTGTTAAGAAACCACGAATAGACTACACCTCTCGTACGTGCTCGGCGAGGTTCATTCCTTCCCGGGCGCAAGCAGGCGTGGAAGGCAATGGTCAGAGCTGACATGACAGCCGGGCTCCGTGTTCCGTAACGTCGGCGAAACGGCCGCTCTGAAACATTTCCCGTGTCGCGGGCGGTTATAGTCGTCCGTCGTCACCGGAGAGCGGCCCGGAATAAGACGCACGCGACAGCACGCCTCGTTCTACACGCATTTCTCAGGTTACTGCAGCGGCTCGCTCTCGTTTACGTTGAGCGGAACACGGACTTTTTTTTTTCCTCTCCCCGACAAAGCAACTCAAGTTCCGAACGCATGTCGCTCCGGGAAACACGCAAATTAAAAACACGGAAGACCAGTTTCAGAGTTTTGGACACCGCGACACAAAGCTTTAGAAAACGATGCTAGAGTGAGTGCGTGAGTGAAGAGATTTGGGCGGCTCTTAAAAGCGAGGTCTTGAGAGCCGATGAGGGTGAAGTTAGTTGAGTATGCAGCGGCGCTGGAATGAAAGGGCGGGGGAAACTGGAGATTCACGAGAAAACCTGCCAACCAGCGGCATCGTCCCGCACGTTTTCCACTTGCGAAAATCCAGAGTGGAACAGCCAGGGATTGAACCCGTTTCGCCTTGGTGGGAGGCGAGCAGTCTAACCGCTCGACCACCGTCGCCCCACGATTTTAGAGTACGATAATTATTATTACTCAGTTATTGAATGGATGACTGAGTAACGATTGTTACAGCGCTGGCCCCAATTTGAAAACAAAAACGGAATGTTTGTAATATACGCATTAAGGATAGGTTACTAACATTGGAACTTGGATCCAACTGAAGATCATGTTTGAACCAAGATCTTAGGATTTCGGTACAGGGCAGTTAATGTTAACCGGGCATAAGAGTTGCCTAATGACTAAAAGCGTTTATGTTACATGTCGTGTACGTTAAAAAGTTTTATAAAATTTTTGGTTTTACTCATAAATTACACTATGAGATTTGTTTTTATTTAAATTAGATAATCATATCTTTAAAGTAATATGGCACTTTATGCCATATATATACATATATACACACACGCGCGCGCATTGAGATGCCACATATTGCACACACCACGATTACAATAATACACTTTAGTTCATTTACTTTGGTACATAGGATGAATTTGATGTTCATGAAAGTGTTACCCTTAGCCTTCTCTTGTATTTCTGTCTCAAGCTCTTAAATTTGCTTCACGTTAACGGGCCCATTAAGTTAAGAAGAAATTAATGAATGTATCTGAAATTTTTCAGTGTGTATAGAATTTCACGTAAGAAATCAGTGTGACAAGAGGACTAGTCTTGTGCGAGGTAGATTGCCACTCTTTCATTTGAACTGTCACACACAAACTTTGGTTTGCAAAAAAAATATCTGCTTCTAAGTTCTATTTCCTTTCTAAAATTCACGAAGAAACATGTAGGCCCTATTTATCGAGTAAAAGCTACAATACAATTGTTAGAGAAGTTTCAACTTAAGAGATTTACAACCTAACTCCAACCAAGAAAACTTCACAGCACGTCAAAATGAGTTGTAGTTATAAACTCCATTCTTTGTGAATTTTTTCCTTCATGGATTAGCTGTTCCGACAGGACTGTATAAATTATAGTTTTAAAACCGTGGCAATGTTCGTCAGATTCTCGTACCTCGTCAGAATGTCGTGACTTAATTTATTTCCACAATGTATAAGCGATACGGAAAATGCGTTCATGGCACCACATCAAAACCATTATGATAATGGCCACAGTTAAATTGAAAGACGATGCAGCCAACTTCTGTTCTAAACCATTGGCTTTGTTATCTAAATATTATAATTACGGTGTCTTACAAACATATGTACTGTGGACAGGGCATGTTTTATACTTGACAAATCCTTTACGAAAATCGTGTACGTGTGGAATTAATAGCAATAAATCTTGTCTGTTAACAAACATGGTATCACAATTATACTTTCCAGTTCACTTCAAGGCTCTATATCTCACCGAAGGCACTCACTCCACTTAGAAAGGTATTTTTGATTTTTTCTGATTCAACTTAACATACCACCAGACTCTTTTATGAGGATAAAAGTGAATCAGTGATTACCTTCAATAGAAAGACGTTCACCGAATATTCAAGCGAATAAGTGGAATTAATGGGAAGGTCTTCCCTCGGAGGAGAAATTAATCACTTTAAGTACGTACAAATCAAAGTAAAATTGACAAAATTCAAAAGTTATAATGGTTAGTAAGGATTAAATAAACAGTAAAACATATTTCACTAAATTTCAGGCTGATATCATTAACTTGGGGCAACTAAAATGTTCAAATCCTAGACTGTTATTCGGACGCTACAGATGGTTCCAGTAGTAGCTGCCAGTATCTGAGTAGGGTGTTAATAAGAGTAACACTTTCTTTCCTGAGTACAAAAACGTTTTTATCGGAGCCTAAAAAAAAATTACAATACGTTGAACGTGGAGTTGAAAACCTTGCCGAATAAACCCGTAACTCAAAAAAAATTTCAATTCAGCCAACGAAGTTCCTATTTGTATGCGGCCAAAAATGCATTCATACTTAACCAAGTATCTTGTTTTCATCAAAATTTTAACCAAACAAATGCGTTAAACCAAATAAAATACGTATTTGTTTTAGAAGCGATATCAAATTTATTTCATTTATAATTATTTCTATTCAACAAAATATTTTTTTAAAGAGTAAATACATATTTGTTTGGCAATACACAGAAAATATTTTGCTGTATTTAAAGATGTTTTTTGCCATAAACAAAATGGTAATAGTTAGCACGAGGTACAGCATCAACTTATCTTGAAAATGGATATTGTATTGCAAAATAAGTGTTTAATACTCAGTTACAGGAATTTTCATACGAGTTTGCCGCTTATAATTTAGAGTTTAAGCAATGAGTTTTGGAAATTGCGTCCGTAAACAAGATCACTGTGTGCTTAAATGCTTCCTTACAAGAAGCAAGATTGTGGTATGCTACTACAAACAAAATAGTTTTTAATTGATTATTTGAAACAGTTCTGTTTATCCACTATGAAACTTATATTTTAACGTTGCAGTTTTTCAAGTGTTACTTATTGCGTTTAAACTACAGAGAGGGTATATGAATACAACAAGAAAATCTTCATAAACTCATTTGCACATTTTCATTGCGATCTCAATTTGAATAAGGCTTTCGAAAATAAAAATTGCCTACGTCACGAGTTAAACCCGAATGGCATTCTACCAAACAGTATCTCTGCAAGCTATCACAGTGGATACATAAAAATAATTTCAAAACGTAGTTCCCTTTTAAACAATCTAAGCATGGCCGAGACGAGAAGCAATCTGGTCCAGAGCAGACACGGCTGTCCTATCCGGTTAAAAAATGTGTCGTTTCCTGACTAGTCTTAGTGACGGATGAGATAGGAGTGGCGAGTGGCTGGAATTAAGACAAAGCAGGAAATGGAAACACCCAAACGGAAATTCAACACCACAGTAGAGATCGCCACGCTAAAAGCAAACATCTCTCAAAAAGGTTATGTGCAATATTAACATTGGTGGTCTAACATTGTATTAATTGGAGAGCCTCTTACGTATTAAAGTAACCTAAATAAAAAAAAACCCTCACGTACTTCCGTATCTAAGTCGGGGTTTAGGGGTTCCGCCGGCTTGCGCTTGAACTGCGTTGCAGAGTTTTTTAAATCCTGGATTTTTGACGAAATTATTAAACGCTCTCCCAGTATGTTTACCGGCGAAAAGACATCATACTCTAGACGAGGACAGAATGGTACTTTAAAGTTACCACGCATGCTGCAAATATTATTTTGGAGGCCTCCAATATAGTTAAAGGCGGCCTTTTCAGACTGCCGTATCTTAAAACGTACAAGCTGGACACGAGTCAAACTACGATAGAAGACTGTATTGAACTTTGCAACGGACTTTTCATCAATAAAATGGTATGGTCACTGTTTAAAGTCCCATAGGTACACCGTACAAGCAGCACTACGAGAATACTGCACGCCAGTTTGGAGCCCTGCGCGTAGCGGCGATTGCGCTCTTGTAGAGCGTGCCAATGTAAGCCTTACAACTCTCGCGCTTCTCGACCAAAAAAGGAGAAAAACTATGCAGGTGGGCGGGACACTTCTTGTTCAGTCTCAGCGAGAATACTTACAACTGGAACTATGCACAGCAACGAATCAGCGCCCTGTATTTTGAGCGTATTCCCTGTAAGTATTCTGACTCGAGAAAATTTGAGAGCCTCTTATTTATGAAAATATAATTTAGGCTAAATTTACACTGAGCATGCAGCAACGTTGTCCACTTGTTGCCAGAAGCACGCTTAGCTCAAAAACATTACACATCAAAATATTACATTATTATAATACTTAAATTCTTATATTAATTTGAGACCGAACGGGTTAAACCCGCAAAATTTTGGAACGGAGATAATGTCCTTCCGACTTCGGCCACAGGAGTTCCTGTTTTAAACATACGCGGCCCAACGGATATGGAGTCGAACTTCTAGGTCTCAAAGCTAGGAAGCTATAGTCTATTCGTGGCTACTTCTAACTTCTGAAGCCCTGCTAAAGTTCTACTTTCAGGCTACCCCTCCGCCTCACGCAAAACAAAGCTTAACCAAGTCTAAAAAATTACAACAAAGGGACAACGCGCTGTATTCATGTGCATTCGCTTAAATAATTTTTTTGCGTGAGAATTACTTCTCACTAAGCATTACCAACACACCTATTTTCACTCTGTCTTTATTCAGATTAACAATAAATAAAATATTATAATTAATAGATAAATTGTAAGTAAAAGTACAATTTAACTAACAATACGATATTTTCCAGTTTGACAGAAGTATAAATCGCTACTGATACATGAGGTATTTATTAAACGACTAAACACGTCATAAATGGATCGTTGTTTTAAATATTTTATTTAAAAAATGTGAAGATACCGCGAATAGACTACAGTGTCTAATCGCGAGTCCTGTAGGCTAGACTCCACAGTCTTCTGTCTACACTCTAAGCTAAAACAGCGAAAATAGAGCCAAATCAGTGACAGCCAGTGAAAAAGGCTTCACTTGAAATCATTTGAAATGTTTGTATCATCATTCTAACAAATTTATAGTGCAATTTGATTTATTTTAAATTGGTTAAAGTATTTTATTCATATAGACGGGCTTGTCCTTTCAAAATTAAGATATAGACAAGAGGTTATCAGTATAACTACTACGCCTACTTTCTTTGCATGGATGCAAACTATTTTAATGAAGTTATTAAAAGGTTAGAACATCAAATTCGACAGTAATCAGTCTAAACTTTTCGTGGACTAGGAATATCAACTTCAAATATTTGCAGACACATCATTTTGAAAAAGTGTGCGATTCGCATAAATCATGTACGTCTACCGTGACTCTACTTGTGTGCAGGATTTGGTGGAAATAGCTTGGCCGGTTCCCGAGACATGGCATAACAGCTCTAGTTTCTCATCTGGCACTATCGTATAAAACATCCTAAAACAGACTCTATATAATCATGTCTGATGCTTCTAATAGATACTCAAATATGTAAAATTATTTAATAGATATGATAAACTTATCTAAATAATATATATTGAAACATTTAGGAAAAAAAAATATCTGACTAACTTGAGTGGAGAGATTTGGGCGGCTCTTAACATCGAGGTCTTGAGAGCCAACGACCAACTTGAATTATAGATGTTTGCAGGCCCACTGTAGTATTACTTGTGTGGAAAATTTGGTGGGAATTAGATGATTAGTTCCTGAGGTATGACATTAATGATGCATTTTATGACCTGGCACTTTCTTACAGAAAGGCTGCAAAAGATTAAGCATATCTGATGCTTCTAATAGCTACTCTCAGTATCAAAAGTTTAATTTGAATTAGTGAAATGGTTTAATAGAAATGATACATGTATTGACATTATTTGTATTGTAGCCATGTTATAATAGCCAGACACTTAAAATATGGCCTACTGTATCACTACTAGTGTGAAAAGTTCGGTGGAAGTATATTAAGTAGTCCCGGACACATCACAAAAAAAAAATTATTTTCTTATGTGGTGATATTTTTATAGCTTGAGAAAGGCAGGTTTATAATATTATCACTATTCAATGCGTACATAATGCACTGTCAAAGTACCACATTTGGTTTAAATCGGTTAAATGGTTCCCAAAATATAATGTAAAAGCCTTATTTTTTCAGTTTTCTTTATCTTCCAAAATTATTTACCAATAACATTATAGATTTTTTAATTTAATGCTCACATCATGCATTTCCAACACACCAAATTTTGTTTTAAAGGTGTGAAATGGTTCCCGAGACATAATGTAACAGCTTTATTTTTCAATTTGAATGACCTTAAAAAATTATCGGTTTACTATCTCGATTCTTACATCATGCACTGCGAACCTACCAAATTTGGTTTACATTGGTAAAATTGTTCGCGAGATATAACCGAAAAGCTTTGTTTTTTCAATTTGCGTTATCTTCCAAAATTGCATATAAATACCATTATATCTTCCTTAATCTAATGCTTATATAATGCACTAGCAATGTTCCAAATTTGGTTTAAATAAAATAATTGGTTCCCGAGATATAGGATAACAAAGTGGACAAAATTTAAAAATCCCCGCCATTTTGAAAATAAGAACCCGGAATGATCGAAAAATATAAAAGTCTGATGTACTTACCAAATACTATATGTGTACCTGGTTTGGTCAAATTCAGTTTGCCAGGTTTAAAAGTTATTAGGGGGGGCATACATTCCAGACAGACAACCAGGTAATTGCATATGTCTATCTTTCTTTTGGAAAGTAGGCTAACAAACAGGTCCATCTGCGTTGACCACGCGACTTTGATAGTTGTATTGGTGTGGGGTAGGTCAATGTTGTGTACATGGGCAGAATACGATATTCTGATATTTATTCTATAGTTTAAAGCGTACACGAGTCCGCAGATGTTAGTCAGCTACTGCCCAAATGAGTCACTAGTTATACCTCAGAGCAAGTAGCACTGGCTTTACCTGTTTTTTTTCCTTGCAGGTTTTTTTTGTGCAGAATTCTCCACGGTGTGACCCAGTAAGCGTTTAAAGTTTTAGCTTGCCCTAATAAGAATGTGTGAAATTTCCGGGAGTATACGACACAGGTTTTTCCAAATTTCCTGCGGCGTACGTGCGCTCGCCACGGTACACCCTACTGTCGCGAATCTCCGCGTGCCAGAGTGTCGCGAGACCCCACGTGTCCACGACCAGGAATTCTTCAGCGTCACCCCGCATTAATAATTTCGTAATTATCGGTCGAGGAGGAAGGTAGAGAGCGAAGTAGTAATTTCCACGCAGTCTCTTTTCGCGACCAAGACTCCGTGACCCAACAGCGGGACAGACCCTTGTCAAGACGTTGGCAATGCGAACTGCCACCCTTTTCAACGCGACGTTGCTCCAGGCTCACGTTTCAGCTTTTCGGCTCCTTGCGTCAAGGTAGATAAAACAACTATAAAAATTCAAACTGACGTAAATTATAGTAAAAATGTCAAGCTCTTTCTTGTTCCCCCTCACGAAACGCTGCGCCGTCTGCTTCTTTGAGGTGGTTTTTTCTGCCACTCTCGGCCGGGTTTGTTGTTTTGGACCCAGAGGGTCGGTGGCGGGGGCGGATGCAGGAGGGAAAAAGGGTGACGGCGAAGGGTCGAGAGGAGTTCCCGACGACACCTACACTGTTTTAGTCCCGGGTAATAAAGCAGAAACCGTGGACATCATTAAGAGTCCGGCTGTTACCTTGCCCGAAGGACTCATGGGGCCCTCCTCTCCTTCCGACCGTATTTCAAGAAGGATCCCCGACTCTGGGGCGCGCTCTTTGTTCCGCGGCGGCCCCGAGAGCCTTGTCGGCGGTGCCTGGAGGGACCCTGGTGTCCGACCCATTAACTTCTTTAACGCGCGCCGACCCCGGAGTTGAATAACATCGAGGCGCCGCGGCACGATCCCCTCCCCCCCCCCCCNNNCATACAGCTGCGTCGTCGGCGAGATCGTCGCGGGTCCGTATCTCGCCCTGTGTCTGTGCGTGTACGACAACGCCGCGCCATCAGGGTTCCAATGTCATCGTTGACGGAGACGTGGCCGGTCACGCTTTACGTCCACGTGAACTCCGGGTATAGGCCATTCAAGGTTACTTCACACTTTTCTGAAACCCTGCTATAGTTCTACTTCCAGAATATTCCTCCGCCTCATGCAAATACAGCTTAACCTAGTCTAGAAAATTACACCAAAGGGACAAAGCACCGAATTCGTGCACACTCAGTGTAATAATATTTTACATGAGAACTATTTCTTACTAAGCATTACCAACCAACACACCTATCTCCTCCCTGTTTTTGTTCATATAAATTACAAATGAAATATTACAGTTTATAGATAAAATATAAGTAAAAGTTCAATTTAGCAAAAAATAAGCTACTTTTATGTTGACGCATGCATAAAACGCTTGCGATACGCGACATATGTATTTATGTGCATATATATATATATATATATATACACACTGAAAAGCCATAAAAACTGATATAGGCGTGCGTATGCAAATAACAGAGGTATGGAACCAATCAGAGTAACGCGATGCGGTCAGCAGCTAGATTGGTTACTGCTGCTACAATGGCAGGTTATCAAGATTTAAGTGAGTTTGAATGTGGTGTTATAGTCGGTGCACAAGAGATGGGACATAGAATCTCTGAGGTAGCGATAACATTTGGATGTTCGCGTAAGACCATTTCACGAGTGTACCGTGAATATCGGGAATCCGGTAAAACATCACATCTTCGACATCGCTGCGGCTGGAAAAAGACCGCGAAAGAACGGGACAAACGACGACTGACGAGAATCATTAAACGTGACAGACGTACAACCTTTTCTCAAATTGACGCAGATTGGACTTGTGGATTGCCCTGCAGGGTTCATGGTGTGAATTGCCTCCTGCATACCTTCAGACATTAGTCGAGTCCATGCCACGTCATCTTGCGGCACTTCTGCGTGCTCGTAAGGGGGAGGGGGGGGCTACATGATATAATGCAGGTGTACCAGTTTTTTTGGCTCTTCAGTGTATATATATATATTTATAGGAAACAACCATCGCGTCATGCATGGGGTGGTTTTTCAAATGTTTGATTCAATAAGTGTGAATAAACCACTAATAGACTATAGACGGAGCTGTCGCGTACGATGCAGGCTTCGAAGAATTAGTTTAGTGACAATGTATTGGTATTCCACCACATCATTTCTCAGCGGATACTGTCCTTTCACTGCCCCCGTGTTATTTTCCTTTTTTTATTTGCTAGGCCACCTTTTTGAAATAAAAATATTATCACCTACATAACGTTTTAGCTGAATTATTTTCTATATTTTTCTTAAATATTTCTTTATTATCTTTACTTTACTGTTGAAGATTAGAACGATTTGTCGTACCTTCATAGATGATGACTGTAATGAAATAATAACTCAGCGAATGACAAAATTGAGGAAACTGAACAAGAGTATAGGTTGTCAAAATACAATGACGCAATACAAGAGTTGTACAACGTAAACACGTCACGCATTAACTTTAACATGCTATAAGTCTCAGCGTGGCCCATACTTATTAAAGTCATTGTGGCATGGTACCATGACAAGCGTTGTTAATAATGTACTTTTAAAAAGACAGCTGCTGTATGTATCTTATATACAACCTTTAAGCAGTGATGCTTTGCGAAAATAAAGACGAATAGGTAATGATGTTTCTGCGTGACTCCACAGGAAGTAGGCTAGGAGATGAGGTAAAATAATCACACCAGTTAGTGTTTCAGGTAGCCACACTTTTAAGAAGTTGAAAACCTTAAGGCATGAAAATTACATTTGGTAAAGATAGTTGGTACCTAAAAAGGAGATAGAGAAATTCGGAGCAGAAATACGTATCATAAGACTGAAGATGGTCATGTAGGGTGGGGTACCATGCCAAGAATGGATATCGTAGCTTGATGATGGCACAGATGCATGAGTAAGGGGGAAATAATTCAAAGGTTAGAATTCTTTTGGAGCTGTAAGTAGTAAAGTAGGTTGGTGCACGTTAAAAATAAGAATCCTATGGAGTTTAAATTGTATAGTAATGACAAAAAGGCGCATAAATGCATGAAGCATGAGTGGAAGAGGTGTGGTAAGGAAGGATGACATTTATTTGGCAGCGGAAGGAAAGTGGTCAAAAGGACAGACCATATGCAATGTATTAAGACTGTAGCCGAAATTGTTTAGGAATGAAAAGGATTTAATTAGGAAATGGAGAGAGCGAGTTTGGGGAGATGGGGACGACAAAGAAAAAACAGGTAACGGAATTTAATTGGTTGAGCAGAGAAAGGCACATAAAAAAATTATTTAAACATCTGTATTCGTTAATAGCATAGTCGTCTATTTGCGGTTTTTTCACACGGTTTTTAATCCAACCGTTGAAAAATTACCCCTTATATAACTTGTTTGGCTGTTTCCTAAATATGACATGTATCACAAGCGTTTTATACTTGTGGTAACATAACGGTACATAATTTTTGGTTAAATTGAATTTTTACTTATATTTTATCTATAAATTATCATATTTCATTTGTAATTTATATGGACAAAAACAGGGAGGAGATAGGTGTGTTGGTAATACTTAGTAAGACATAGTTGTTATGCAAAATATTATTACACTGAGAGTGCACGAATGCGGTGCGTTGTCCCTTTGGTGTAATTTTCTAGACTAGGATAAGCTATATTTTCATGAGGCGGAGGAATATCCTGGAAGTAGAACTTTAGCAGGGCTTCAGAAAAGTTGGAAGTAACCTGCAATGGACTATAGCAGGCATGCTTGTAGCAGTGTTTTACGAGCTCTGTAAAGTGTGTACGTATCCTACATGTGTGTATCGTATATATAGATATATGTATACATGGGAAGACAGTTCCTTTGCCAAAAAATATTAAGTATTGAGCTAGGGAAAGTGTTTGCTAGATACGGCGAAAAACTAAACTGCAATGTTATGACAATCTTACAATAAGGCTTTCAAGATTTTTCTGAGAGAAGTTCCTGTACTAAATTTTAGAACTGTAATTAAAACTGTTAGTAAATGTTAACAAAGTGGAAGCCGTACGCCAGCAACGTATCCACCTACGTTATTCTATCTCCTCCTGGGGTTTTCGAGGGGTGTAGTCCTAAATGGTAACCTTTTGGCGAAGGGACAGGAGAAAGGATTGAAAAAAGTATCAATTTTGGTTTGAGGTTGCTAAAACCCATCGGTTATATGGCATTCAAAACGGTTCCTTTATTAAAATATTTATTCTATATGCAGTTCTTTGTTCAATGAATTATATTAAGCATTTGAATGCAAAATTCACGACCATATTATCTTCCCATAAAATTTTTAATTCGGGTGAAAATCTAGTCGTGTTTGTANGTTCCTTTATTAAAATATTTATTCTATATGCAGTTCTTTGTTCAATGAATTATATTAAGGATTTGAATGCAAAATTCACGACCATATTATCTTCCCATAAAATTTTTAATTCGGGTGAAAATCTAGTCGTGTTTGTAATAAATTATAAAATGAATTACTGCTAACAAGACTTTCTAAATTGAAAAATGTAAAACGTAGCCTTGAATACGCAGAGATCTGAGTTTTCTACAATAACCGAGTTAAAGTAAGGTGTATGTGCGTTATAACTTGCTAGTTTCTCGGTATGAATATATTAAAAATTTATATTAGAAGATAAATCCATAGTCCATAATTCTGTAAATTGGTCAGTTTGCTTATCCTGGATAGAGAAAACAATGTCACTTGTCTGGAAGCACANTTCACTTGTCTTGAAGCACAAAACAGTGTAGTAAATTAGTAATCATAATTTTTTTAATGGGGTTTCTGATATAATACGAAAGCATTTACCATCTTGAGTGGCACAATCGTCAATGAATTAATTCAATTTCCACTCATTAAGATGTAAGGCGCGCGCTTTTAAATCAGTTCCTTATTCACACAGCTGCATGCTGATCTGTTGTTACGAAATTAATGTCGCTTTAACTAGCTCATTGCACTACTTGAATATTAAGTTTTCATATTCCTGTTACTCTGAAGTACTAAAAGAACACAAGAAAAACTTCACCGTGGTTCTGACGTCATTGCATCAGAAGCGGTGACATACTAAGTCATACCGCAACGTTCCGTTTACGCAATCTCAGACCACTAACTTTATACACGACAGCACACGTTCTGCCATCTGTTTTGCTAGCCAAAATCCCATAAACTATAGAACCTTTTGCAAAGACGTACAATAATTATTCGCTGTTAGATATTGTGAAACTCTTGAATAACGCAGAGCACAAAAAACATATATCCTGCTGAGGGTAAATGGATTTTGCTGAAACGTTATGGAAAAAATGTATACATACTGCAAAAATATTTATTGTGATTTATTTTAAAAAAATACTTTATTTTATGTATAGATCATATACAGAATTCAAATTAATTACACAAGACAACCGGAAATTGTAGGTTCGTCACAAATCATAAACCAGAATTTCTATGCTATAATATATACATTTAGTTATTCCTGTGGGTAATATTTCCCTTAAAGTAATAACTGAAATTTTAAATAAATATTACGTTAAGTGTTTAAAAGGAAAACAGGTCGCCTGCGTCTGCTGGATGCAGGCATTCAGCAGTACCATATATTGCAGTTTCGTTTGCCAGTGGGGACACGGATGAAACTTTCTGTCGGAGAAGTTGTACACATTTTATCCGATGAGTACGTTTATCCCGTCGCCAAATATCAAGTTAACCACCCAGACCACTTAAAAAAAAGCAACTTTATTTTATGTTCACAAATTTCCACATACGTTAATGTGCTGCCNAAAAAAAATACTTTATTTTATGTATAGATCATATACAGAATTCAAATTAATTACACAAGACAACCGGAAATTGTAGGTTCGTCACAAAAACATAAACCAGAATTTCTATGCTATAATATATACATTTAGTTATTCCTGTGGGTAATACTTCCCTTAAAGTAATAACTGAAATTTTAAATAAATATTACGTTAAGTGTTTAAAAGGAAAACAGGTCGCCTGCGTCTGCTGGATGCAGGCATTCAGCAGTACCATATATTGCAGTTTCGTTTGCCAGTGGGGACACGGATGAAACTTTCTGTCGGAGAAGTTGTACACATTTTATCCGATGAGTACGTTTATCCCGTCGCCAAATATCAAGTTAACCACCCAGACCACTTAAAAAAAAGCAACTTTATTTTATGTTCACAAATTTCCACATACGTTAATGTGCTGCCTCGAACGGGACATATCGTAAGTGGGTATTACAAAACATTTATCCGTAGGTTGTAACGTTTCAGTCACGGCTGAGGCGAGAGATGTGTCCATTGGTTTACGACGAACACTATATCTAGCACTTAATACGGGTTTTTATCTGGTAATTCCTACGTGATCATAATTTTCTGGGTGTTATTAGCCTTCCTTTGCATAAAAATTACAACAAAAAAATTCGCATTCGTTACATTTCCGTGCAACAAAATTCACTTTATTATATACACTAATCTAATGATTCGAATGACAACTGCGAGACTTTCGACTTGGGAGTCGAACGTGCTAATGGTTATTTTATATTCTGAGATGCAAATTTGTCCATTAACCTTCTCGCATACAAATTAAGTCTGAAAATATTTGTATTTTAAGTAATTTGAGTTTAAGTAAATTCGAAACACCTCCACTGGAAAAATTTGACATTGAACCAAACTGACCCGACCACATGGCAAGGGAATAAAAAGTCAATAAGGCGGAACCGAATCAACACAGCCAATTTTTGTGCAGTTAATGGAGTGTTGTCACACTAAATTACAAGTCTCCGTCCATTTCAGAACAAGGTTTCGAGAATTAATTTACACTTTTGAGTCTGGTCCTCACAAAAATGAACATTCTGGTGGACTGAAAATGATTTAGCGGACGTTTTCCGCTTCAATACCATATTTGGTTTTTATGTTGCTTCATCACTATCGTTTGCAGAGACAGTTGATTGACAGCCCTATTGTTAAGCCATGTGAATTTATGACGTGCTAAGGCGACAACTGCCCGTTCGTAGATGACAATATCCTTTCCAAGAGTGCTAGTGTATTAGTTCCGTAGAGTGCGACAGGGAATTAAGTGATTCGCTTAACACCAATCCTCTGTACGCCATTACAGACAGCTCAAAGAATACACTTCATTTCTGTTAAGGTAGCTGCGCACTTACAGTACATTAAAAATTACTTTCCAGAAGAGTCGTTTGTGGAATGGGCAAAAGCTCGTTGTTTGAGGGAATTTTTTTTATTTATTTCTGTTCGTACGAAAAACTATACTTGGTTTATAAAACTGAATGCTGAATATAAAANAGGGCAAAAGCTCGTTGTTTGAGGGAATTTTTTTTATTTATTTCTGTTCGTACGAAAAACTATACTTGGTTTATAAAACTGAATGCTGAATATAAAAGAGCCACATCTATACAAAAGAAAGTATTTCTGTATGAACAGTATACAGGTGAAGATACTATAGCTCGTGTAGTAACTTCAAGGAATATAATCTCATAAATATTCGACTANCACTTCATTTCTGTTAAGGTAGCTGCGCACTTACAGTACATTAAAAATTACTTTCCAGAAGAGTCGTTTGTGGAATGGGCAAAAGCTCGTTGTTTGAGGGAATTTTTTTTATTTATTTCTGTTCGTACGAAAAACTATACTTGGTTTATAAAACTGAATGCTGAATATAAAAGAGCCACATCTATACAAAAGAAAGTATTTCTGCATGAACAGTATACAGGTGAAGATACTATAGCTCGTGTAGTAACTTCAAGGAATATAATCTCATAAATATTCGACTACTGACTTTTAGAATACACGGCAAGCAATTCGCTTGTCTGGAAACGAATGATACATGTGGCACGGCTTCGTTTGCAACAAAGTTATCACGGGTAATGATCCTTGTTTGGAAAGTCGGAATTGGTAAAATGTAGTCTATAGTGGTGAAAGTTATAAACGATGACAGACAACTCGTCACACGATACCGCAATACGGGATTATAAACGTAAAATGTATATTACCATGGTATCAATAAAATACTAAATACAAATATTTGTGTAGTAACATGAAGCGTGGAAATGAATACATCAATTGGACGATAAATATTTTATCAGAGTTGAATTTTATCTTGAGGCAAATATGGTTTCATTTATGTTTTTAAAGTATAATTATTTTTTTTTTTGCTTTTAGTGAATAGCTTTAAAAACATGTTTAGAAATTATTACGGAGCATGTTGACACTTACGAACAGTAAAAGTTTTCAGCCAATGGCTAACTATGTTTTCAGTTTCCAGCCCGGTGAACGTCTTTGTGCATATGTGTTTTTTCTCATCGTGTTTATACCCGTATCTTGTTGGTGTTGTCGGAACATTAAATCGGTAGTTACTTACTTATTATTCGCTTTTTTTAAAGCATAGTATTGTGTGTTTTCTTGAGCGAACAGTAATCGGCACGTGTTTACCTTTTCGTAAAACGGCTCGTTCCGCCATTATGCTTAGCCACCGTCAACAATGAAGCGACACAAATATAATTTACGTTTCTAAGTTTAAGTTTGTTGGTTTCAGGAAATGTGCGGAAGTGTATATTTTACTGAATAATTCTCCAAACAAGTTATTTAATGCCAGTGACGAACAAGCATGATTTTAGTTAAGTAATCGTGCAAGTATTTCCTTAGAAAAACACGTGATCAAGAGGTTGCGAATTACAAACAGTAAGTTAGTGTGTTTTGTAAACTATATGTTAACAAACCGTTACAATAATGTTTGAAATGCACGTGGCCCAAAAAAGTCACACTTTCAACTTACTATATTGTAGTGTGTAAATAATATTTGTTTATTTAGCGTTTATAGTAAATACAAAGAATGGAAGATTAACTTCGGTCAAAGTATGTGTTTATTGCTGTATCTGTACAAACAGTGACGTGTTTATCGCGTTTTGTTTTTTCACTAAAATTAAAACTTTCGAAGTTGTAATAATTTGAACATTATTTCCGTAAGAGCAAAATTTTCCACTGCCCCATTAAAACAATATGCAACTCAAAATTACACTCATACACATAAAAAGAACCTCAAAAAATGCCGTCTCAAGAAAGACGTTAAACTACAACCCCCCTTCCCTCCTTCACCTGGTTTCCTTTTTACCCTCAAAATAAAATAAACAGGGCTCCAATAAACTTGGAAATTAAAAAAATAAAACATTATGTAATGCCAACCTAACTACAATATCTTACATTGATTACTGGACAGAAGTGAGGTAACGTCAGTCTTTCAGTGCCTGCCATGACAGGAAACACGAGAAAAATGCATGTGTGCACTGGACATTTTTTTAAAGTACAAACGTAGTTTTCTTTGCTGAGAGAACAGCTGTGGCGGAAGCATACATTTTAGCCGCGCTACTTTTCTAGGACTGTCAAAATTTATCCCACTTAGGCCTACATAAAATGGACAACTACTGTATCAGACGTCATTTAGCTGAAACGAACAGTATCAACTCAAGTAAAGAAAATTGTCGGTTTGTTGTTCCATGTTGGTGTTACTGAATCGCATCTTCGATAGGCAGCAATCGATACACACTACAAATGTCATTACCAGGGCTGTAATGGAGTGAAAAAAAGACTTAGAGAACCCCGCTAAAGGATAACGCTTGTTCGCATACCGGTTTGGTTTTCCTGGAATGATTATGTTCATGTTTCAACACTTCCGTGGCCTGCTCGGTCACCCGTTTTGTTTGTAGCCCATGGGTCACTTGTGTAGTCAGATAGGACACCTCCTCTCTCCTTGAGGAAGTGTTAATGATTTGGAGCATACTTAATTTGTAACGAATTTGTTATTTGTAACAAATATGCCACAGGATAAAATACAATGCATGTCTGATACCGTGCGCAATCATGTTTGCTAATTTTTTTTTAGGTACGAGGTGGTCCGAAGAGGTATTAGAAGTGTTCTTTATCTTTAGGGGAGATGCTCCGAAAATTTTGGGGTGAGCTGAGGATCGTCGTTCAACAGTGAAGTCTTGAGAGCCTGTGAAGGTGCAGGGAGGTTAAAACGGATCATCGGCGGAATGCACGATCGGGGTAAATGAGTGCCTCGAGATAAACTGCAGGCCATTGATAACGTCCAGCTGCCACATTTCCCACATGCAAAAGTCTTAGTTTATCAGTAACATCATGCTAGCAAAAATTTCGTTTGAATTCAGCAGTTCCATAATTGTTGGTAAAGATTGTACTGTAAACATTTCCAGTAATTTTTGATTAATGATTATCACTAGACAGAAGACGGCGTAAAGTAAATTTAATGCAAACCGTAAGGCTACAAACATTATGTTTTCAATATATCTGGGTCTAGCGAATATGTTAACAAATATATATGAAAAATATAAATTAACAAACGGGAATGTTATATTTGAATGTCTCATTTTGCACATCATTCGTGATAAAATATAGCTACGCGTTCATGTTAGATTGCTATAAGTTAAGATGATGCTAAAAATGAGATAGAACACATACCATTCTTAATTTATCTCAAGTAATTTCTTTCGAAAATGGTACCTATCATTAAAGTAATAAGAATGCTATCCAAAATGGTATTATCTTTTGAATGAGTATTAGCAGATAATTTCTTTCATGTAACCGACGTTGAGTGGTCATTTACACACTTCCAGAAAGCTTCCAATATGCAGGTCTTCCTTCCTTAGGAATGATAACGAGATTCCTCTTCCTGTTCGCATCATTGCTACCGTTGACACAAATAAACGTGCATATAAATTGTATGGTCAGAAGTATTATTCGAAGCTCAAGTTAAGATGTGGCGTTTGCGTACAGTTCTTAAAGAACTCTGATTACAGTGTCATAAGTCTGAATGGTTCTTAACTCTTAAATTAATTCAAAATAAGCTTTCTTGTTTTGTAAGCGTATTGCATTCATAGTATTTGGGTAATATTTATTTCTAGTCTTACCACAAACTTTATTCTTCATGGATAACTCTAATGCAGATATGTCGGGTAGTTTATTCTTATTTGAGTATCTGTAAAATAAAGCCTTGGTGCAACTAAAATAAACATAAATGTAAGCACAGTGACGATACACAGAAAAAATACCGTTTTTGCTGCAAAAAACCAATTACTATTGGGCAATCTCTTTTAACATTTTTGTTGTGCTTAAATTCGATATGTTTTGGCAAAATTAATCATGTTAAGAGCCTACAAAATCGTGCACTATTGCAATGCAAATATGGTTTAAGTGTTTTTGTTAACATGGCAACTACGTAATGTTANCAGGAAATGTGCGGAAGTGTATATTTTACTGAATAATTCTCCAAACAAGTTATTTAATGCCAGTGACGAACAAGCGTGATTTTAGTTAAGTAATCGTGCAAGTATTTCCTTAGAAAAACACGTGATCAAGAAAGAGGTTGCGAATTACAAACAGTAAGTTAGTGTGTTTTGTAAACAATATGTTAACAAACCGTTACAATAATGTTTGAAATGCACGTGGCCCAAAAAAGTCACACTTTCAACTTACTATATTNATATGTTAACAAACCGTTACAATAATGTTTGAAATGCACGTGGCCCAAAAAAGTCACACTTTCAACTTACTATATTGTAGTGTGTAAATAATATTTGTTTATTTAGCGTTTATAGTAAATACAAAGAATGGAAGATTAACTTCGGTCAAAGTATGTGTTTATTGCTGTATCTGTACAAACAGTGACGTGTTTATCGCGTTTTNAATGGAAGATTAACTTCGGTCAAAGTATGTGTTTATTGCTGTATCTGTACAAACAGTGACGTGTTTATCGCGTTTGGTTTTTTCATTAAAATTAAAATTTTCGAAGTTGTAATAATTTGAACGTTATTTCCGTAAGAGTAAAATTTTCCACTGCCCCATTAAAACAATATGCAACTCAAAATTACACTCATACACATAAAAAGAACCTCAAAAAATGCCGTCTCAAGAAAGACGTTAAACTACAACCCCCCTTCCCTCCTTCATCTGGTTTCCTTTTTACCCTCAAAATAAAATAAACAGGGCTCCAATAAACTTGGAAATTAAAAAAATAAAACGTTATGTAATGCCAACCTAACTACAATATCTTACATTGATTACTGGACAGAAGTGAGGTAACGTCAGTCTTTCAGTGNTTATGTAATGCCAACCTAACTACAATATCTTACATTGATTACTGGACAGAAGTGAGGTAACGTCAGTCTTTCAGTGCCTGCCATGACAGGAAACACGAGAAAAATGCATGTGTGCACTGGACATTTTTTTAAAGTACAAACGTAGTTTTCTTCGCTGAGAGAACAGCTGTGGCGGAAGCATACATTTTAGCCGCGCTACTTTTCTAGGACTGTCAAAATTTATCCCACTTAGGCCTACATAAAATGGACAACTACTGTATCAGACGTCATTTAGCTGAAACGAACAGTATCAACTCAAGTAAAGAAAATTGTCGGTTTGTTGTTCCATGTTGGTGTTACTGAATCGCATCTTCGATAGGCAGCAATCGATACACACTACAAATGTCATTACCAGGGCTGTAATGGAGTGAAAAAAAGACTTAGAGAACCCCGCTAAAGGATAACGCTTGTTCGCATACCGGTTTGGTTTTCCTGGAATGATTATGTTCATGTTTCAACACTTCCGTGGCCTGCTCNATAACGCTTGTTCGCATACCGGTTTGGTTTTCCTGGAATGATTATGTTCATGTTTCAACACTTCCGTGGCCTGCTAGGTCACCCGTTTTGTTTGTAGCCCATGGATCACTTGTGTAGTCAGACAGGACACCTCCTCTCTCCTTGAGGAAGTGTTAATGATTTGGAGCATACTTAATTTGTAACGAATTTGTTATTTGTAACAAATATGCCACAGGATAAAATACAATGCATGTCTGATACCGTGCGCAATCATGTTTGCTAATTTTTTTTAGGTACGAGGTGGTCCGAAGAGGTATTAGAAGTGTTCTTTATCTTTAGGGGAGATGCTCCGAAAATTTTGGGGTTAGCTGAGGATCGTCGTTCAACAGTGAAGTCTTGATAGCCTGTGAAGGTGCAGGGAGGTTAAAACGGATCATCGGCGGAATGCACGATCGGGGTAAATGAGTGCCTCGAGATAAACTGCAGGCCAGTGACAACGGCCAGCTGCCACATTTCCCACATGCAAAAGTCTTAGTTTATCAGTAACATCATGCTAGCAAAAATTTCGTTTGAATTCAGCAGTTCCATAATTGTTGGTAAAGATTGTACTGTAAACATTTCCAGTAATTTTTGATTAATGATTATCACTAGACAGAAGACGGCGTAAAGTAAATTTAATGCAAACCGTAAGGCTACAAACATTATGTTTTCAATATATCTGGGTCTAGCGAATATGTTAACAAATATATATGAAAAATATAAATTAACTAACGGGAATGTTATATTTGAATGTCTCATTTTGCACATCATTCGTGATAAAATATAGCTACGCGTTCTCGTTAGATTGCTATAAGTTAAGATGATGCTAAAAATGAGATAGAACACATACCATTCTTAATTTATCTCAAGTAATTTCTTTCGAAAATGGTACCTATCATTAAAGTAATAAGAATGCTATCCAAAATGGTATTATCTTTTGAATGAGTATTAGCAGATAATTTCTTTCATGTAACCGACGTTGAGTGGTCATTTACACACTTCCAGAAAGGTTCCAATATGCAGGTCTTCCTTCCTTAGGAATGATAACGAGATTCCTCTTCCTGTTCGCATCATTGCTACCGTTGACACAAATAAACGTGCATATAAATTGTATGGTCAGAAGTATTATTCGAAGCTCAAGTTAAGATGTGGCGTTTGCGTACAGTTCTTAAAGAACTCTGATTACAGTGTCATAAGTCTGAATGGTTCTTAACTCTTAAATTAATTCAAAATAAGCTTTCTTGTTTTGTAAGCGTATTACATTCATAGTATTTGGGTAATATTTATTTCTAGTCTTACCACAAACTTTATTCTTCATGGATAACTCTAATGCAGATATGTCGGGTAGTTTATTCTTATTTGAGTATCTGTAAAATAAAGCCTTGGTGCAACTAAAATAAACATAAATGTAAGCACAGTGACGATACACAGAAAAAATACCGTTTTTGCTGCAACAAACCAATTACTATTGGGCAATCTCTTTTAACATTTTTGTTGTGCTTAAATTCGATATGTTTTGGCAAAATTAATCATGTTAAGCGCCTACAAAATCGTGCACTATTGCAATGCAAATATGGTTTAAGTGTTTTTGTTAACATGGCAACTACGTAATGTTANGCCTACAAAATCGTGCACTATTGCAATGCAAATATGGTTTAAGTGTTTTTGTTAACATGGCAACTACGTAATGTTACTGCAACATATATGTTACATTACGTTAAAGATCATACGAAAAACAAGTATGTGTTTTACTACGACGTTGTAATTTCCTGTTAAAACCAGTTTATATTGACAAGACACAATCTTCTCTTGTTTGAACATAATTTGCAAATAAAATATCTCTTTCTAACGCTTCCCACTTAATTCGCTATATAAAACCTGTCACGATAGTATTACTCAGCGTTGGAACATAACACTGAAATGTGTAAGAGGTGAGATTAGACAGAACGAAAACAAAATCGCATGCAACACAGTTACGTNTGGAACATAACACTGAAATGTGTAAGAGGTGAGATTAGACAGAACGAAAACAAAATCGCATGCAACACAGTTACGCTTATGCCAGCCAGTATGCGGTAAACTATATGTTAAAATGTACATGTATGTTTTATTATTAACTAAACATCATGAATATGACGCTTGAGTGAAGAGAAAACACCTACGATGCAAGTAAGAAAGCAGACTTAATATGTTGACGAAAGTGAGCAGTAATCTGCATTGTATCAAACAAAAATAAATCTGTGAAAAATAAAATTAATGTATCCAGAATAATTGAGCAAAATTTGGAGATGCAAAAAAATATAACAATATCGTATTAACAAATTTGAATCGTAATAAAATCTGAATATAATTTATTATTATTTTGATTGTTAAATATTTTACACGCTTTGGCTTAGTGCTATATTTACTTAACTATACTTCACTATGTAAGTAAGAATGCAAATATTGACACTAATTGGCATATTGAACTCCTGCCTTNAATGCAAATATTGACACTAATTGGCATATTGAACTCCTGCCTTACATTTTCACGTTTTGCAATATCTTATAAAGAAGCTGGAATTTTGTCCAAGATGGTTACAAAATAATAACATGTTTATTTAATTTTAAATGACTGAATCATAAATACTCACGCTAAGCAAATTTTACTTGAAGGTTAAATGTTTAAGTATATCACAATTTATTACTTAGAGTGAGTGAAGAGATTTTGCCGACTCTTAACACGGAGGTCTTGAGAGCCGATGAGGGGGAAGCGAAGTGGGTGTGTAGTAGCACCAGAATGCAAGGGTGGGTAAACGGGATATNTTTTGATTGTTAAATATTTTACACGCTTTGGCTTAGTGCTATATTTACTTAACTATACTTCACTATGTAAGTAAGTATGCAAATATTGACACTAATTGGCATATTGAACTCCTGCCTTACATTTTCACGTTTTGCAATATCTTATAAAGAAGCTGGAATTTTGTCCAAGATGGTTACAAAATAATAACATGTTTATTTAATTTTAAATGACCGAATCATAAATACTCACGCTAAGCAAATTTTACTTGAAGGTTAAATGTTTAAGTATATCACAATTTATTACTTAGAGTGAGTGAAGAGATTTTGCCGACTCTTAACATGGATGTCTTGAGAGCCGATGAGGGGGAAGCGAAGTGGGTGTGTAGTAGCACCAGAATGCAAGGGTGGGTAAACGGGATATCCCCGAGGAAACTCGCCAACCAGCGGCATCGTCCGATTCGCACCCATCCAGGAACCGAACCCGTATCGCCTTGGTGGCAGGCGAGTAGTCTAATTACTACACCACCGTGGCCGCAATATATCTTAGAATTTAAGTTGCTAATTATATATCACTATCTTTTATTATATGTGTTAAGAAATAATTACATGTATTGTATGCTGCCTCCACTTAACGAAAATGTTTATTTTTTGGAATCAAAAAATTAACGGTATCGAAATGCAGCTTGATGTTGCTTATATGGATGAAATTCCCTAAAATTTTTAGCAAACAAAAACTACGTAATTGATGTTTCTTGAAGTTCATGAATTTAAAGTCTTGTTTATTTTACTTCAAGTATTATATGTAAGTGTTATACAAGTTTTTTGTGTTATGAATATAAAAAAAACTAGTGTCTGCAAGTGTGGTCAATAAAAAATTACCTTAGCTATATCACTTGTCTAGCATCAAGTTCTCATAATCCCAACATAGTGCTAATGGGCGTGTTTATACTTAAGTAATTTTATGTTAAATATCGTAGACCCTAGTCACTTCAAAATTAGAGTAATTTTATCAGAGTATAAAACCTTGTTTATTAAATTAACATATCATGAAAAACACTGACGTACTATAAACAAAAACGAAGAAAAAAACACTGTAACAAAATATGCTCTCATTAAAAGTAGGAAGAAGCAATTTATAAGCTTCGGGGGATACATTAGGTGTAATCAGCACACTAATTGCACGGGTCTGTTGGAAAAGAAGTGTGTTCAAATAAGGTGGTCCACTAATGTATTTAAATACTGTCTCTTCTTTAGATCACGAGAAATATTTTACTTAAATACAAGTCTTAGGTGATTAAGTATGCCGCAGGGTATTCGAAATTATACATACAAAAATATGAGTAAACGTACATATATTGCAGAATATTAACTGCTGTAGTTATGAAAGGTATTAGTATTTTTTTTTAAGTTTCAAGTAATGAGAATTATAATAAGTTGATATTCTGCGGTTAGTGAGGGAGAGGAGAAAAGGACGTCTTGTGATTTTCATTGGGGCTGCTGTGATATGACATTTACAAACAATAATGGTCATTGGTGGCGGTACGCTTGAAGGCAGACTTTGTATGTTGATATTTCAAGCTTTCAATTGTTTCTCCCACAGCAGGCGCCAAACTAAGTAAGAAATTCTGAAATACTCAGATTCGTAAACAAAAAGTTACGCACCATTTATCGAAAACNCAGGCGCCAAACTAAGTAAGAAATTCTGAAATACTCAGATTCGTAAACAAAAAGTTACGCACCATTTATCGAAAACGTGCTCTAGCAATCAGAAAAATCTTACTTCTGAACTAACTGACTGCGCTTGTTGCATTTTCAATACTTGGTTGTCAATAATCATTTTTCACCTTTTTCACAACGAAAAATAACAAATTTACTTGTAATTATTCTGCTATTATGTAAGTTTACTGAGATGCTAACGTTGTACTACAGTACAACAATGGAAATTAAGAAAAATATGTTTTAAACATTGATTGTGGTATGCTGCATTTAGCATATCTATTGACGGTGTGTCATTTGTGAAATACGTTTCATTTTCTGATGATTACAGGGTTATTTCAGCTACACAATGGCAGCAGCTCATTCACGATCTGCAACTATTTTACACCACGAATTTTCTTCCGAAGACAACAAACTCATTTATAAATTACGTTGGCCTAATGTGTCGAATCGTAAGTCGTACACTTGAAGGACTGTTACGTTACTGAACAAAGGAAGTAAATATGTTTGCTTATAACACAGCAATGAAAAAACAACAAAGACGCATTTCCATGAGATGTAGGCATAGTTGAAACGACACAACACGTAAAATTCCGTATATTTCACAATTTTCTTAGGGTAAAATATAAGCAAACTAAAAAGTTACGATAATTACACACGTGACGTATGTTACGTACTTGTATAAAACGACAACCAGTATCATAGCAACAATTCTGTGATTTTACAGCTATCCTACCGGTTACGGCAAGTGACCATTAATGACACGGTGTAGGTATTTGTACTTGGTGTCCTGTTGGAAGAAAAAAGAATTTCTGTGCTACCGAAAAACTACAGAAAAGAAATTTAAATCAACTCAGTAACGCAGTACGACGTAGAAAACATAATTCTACTTGAATTTTGTTGCAAGCCGTACATTGCCTCTTATTACAAAAAAAAAATTGGCTTTAAAAATTAAGTACGCCTACCCTGATTTACCACACCATTAGTAAAAAAAATTATTTACCAGCCTACAGGGCAGAAATTTTGTTAACTTAATTCTGTACCAATACCACACGGAAGTCTCGTAGTTTTAATGAGAGACATATTTTAAAAATATTTTCTCGCTGGGTTTTTTTTTTTTTTTTGCAGTGCGAGACAGCAACCCTCATGTCAAGGTAAGTTTTCCTATCGCAAAACCCACTTATAATGCTTGGCTTCGACACAACATTAAACATAATAATAAAACGTAACTATATTTATTATTTAAGACTGATGTCTGCACAAAGACAAACTATTTTAGTGAATACAACATAACACTGCAGTTTATTCTCG
The DNA here is from genome assembly GCA_002778355.1 of Clitarchus hookeri. Taxonomy (NCBI): domain Eukaryota; kingdom Metazoa; phylum Arthropoda; class Insecta; order Phasmatodea; family Phasmatidae; genus Clitarchus; species Clitarchus hookeri. The sequence continues at coordinate 481,939 of NQII01000377.1, forward strand.
TACAATATATTTCGTAATGTTTTATAATTAGATTTTCTTTAAATTATTTTTTTATATAGAAGAGAGTATTACGGTTCCAAACATTGTAAGCTTTTGTCTGTTCAGAAGCTTTATCTAAATACTAATCAAATTCTTTAGTTATAGTAAAAAATTTTTTATACTTTTTACGGTAGACACAAACGACACCCTGCAAATGCTTAGCTTCTACGACGCAATACATCCCACATTATTATAGCCAAATATTAAAAATGTAGGCCTAAGACTTTATGCATAGTAAAATGAAAAAATTTTACTTGTTCGAGTGCAATCAAAACGTATTTACTTTTAATGTAGCTATTTAAAAAAGTATATTATTACTGCAGCTATTTCTACTATATAACAGATTCCCGTCGCTTTTTTTATATGCTGTGCATTAGTTAATTAATATTATTGATAACTACAACGAACGGTATTATTTAATATCTGGCTAGCAATAGAGTAATTTTTGAGTAAGTAACACAATTTTAATAAATTACGGTTAGTTGTTGAATGTTAAATATATATACATATCTACCTATATTCATGACAACATAGAATATTTTTATAAACTATTAATTCCAATTACATATTATTGCGTGGGGGGTTAAAACTGAATTTGTTTCATTTTGCTTGGAAAATTTATGGTTATAGAATTTTCACTAAAAGATATTGTCATAGTTCTTCAGCCGAAATGATATTACCGCTAAATATTTTGCAGCTACGAAGGTAATAAAGAGACATGAATGAAAGCATCACGTATAGCTATTCAGCTATATTTAAGTGTAATGTGGTTTTAAATTAAGCTCCTTTTTACACTACGCTGTACCCTCCGCGTAAGTTAGCTGAGTTCGTAGCAGAAAGTTACTATTACCAAGGTTAGTACGAAATATTATCACTATAAATGTTATAATTCTCAGACAGCAAACAAAATTTTAAAGTTTTACCACAAACAACTATTGTTTTAAATTCGAGAATTTTGCCGTGGCTATAAAATTGCTATTTTTTTGTATAGATCACATGTATTTGATTTCAAGTCAAGTTGACTTTCGTTTCCATTTTCACTTTATGTATCTAATACAGTGTAACTTGCCAACATATTCCCTAACACCAAAACAGATCCATTTGTGTGAGAATAAATGCTTGCCCATTGAGTATCAAGTCCGCATCTATACATATAGAGGGCAGATATGAAAAAAGTTCACACGTAATATTTAGTTATGTTGTAAAAAAGCGTATTTTAAATATAGTTTATTTATTGATAATTGTTTTACATTTTGTCTAAATTGTTTTTTGAAAAACGNAAAAAAGCGTATTTTAAATATAGTTTATTTATTGATAATTGTTTTACATTTTGTCTAAATTGTTTTTTGAAAAACGAAATCGCTGTAATAGAAGAACTAACTAAAAATCTTCGTTGTGTTGCCTATGTCTTGGCACGAATTCAGTCCGTTGCTTTGAATATAAAATCGCGCAGTTAAATTAAAGCCACGCGAGAAAAAAAAAGGTAACTAACCGGAACTGAAGCGTAAAACACGAAACCAAACAAAGATGAAATAAAAATGGTTGCCTGTAAAGTCGGTTTTACGGGCGAAGATTTTACGTGACAACGTAGTGCTGCGCGCGCNAAAAAAGCGTATTTTAAATATAGTTTATTTATTGATAATTGTTTTACATTTTGTCTAAATTGTTTTTTGAAAAACAAAATCGCTGTAATAGAAGAACTAACTAAAAATCTTCGTTGTGTTGCCTATGTCTTGGCACGAATTCAGTCCGTTGCTTTGAATATAAAATCGCGCAGTTAAATTAAAGCCACGCGAGAAAAAAAAAGGTAACTAACCGGAACTGAAGCGTGAAACACGAAACCAAACAAAGATGAAATAAAAGATGCGAAGCGAGCTGCTTACTTAACCTGTACTTCAACCGCGGAGGTGCTCCGCGCAAATGTTAACTTTACGAGCTCTAGAAGCGCCAGTTAAGAACTGGGAACTCTGGGGCGGGCCAACAACTCGTTCCGACTACCCCGAACAAACTCCCCCCCCCCCCNCGCTGGTCGAGGTGCAGCCACGCTCTGCTTGTCCACAGTCGTGTATACAGCCCCGAGTCGAGCCGCGAATTACTTCTCCCATCCCCCTCTCCATCCCCCCCTCCCCGCTCTGAAGACAACTCACATCACGCCAAAACAACACGTAAGTTCAGCAAACGCCTGTAAACAAGCAGCCTGCCCTCAGGTTTTCGGTCACACACACACTTCTCCTTCGTCTCCTCCCCTTCATTGGATAGAGGAAAAGTAATTAAGTAGCTGAGTCACGCCGCAAGCCAGCGTTAACACGGTGGATTAAAGAATGAAGCAGTATTGAAAACATTTCGCTCTCTACCATGGTTATTTGTTTCCATTCTTAACTGCGCTAGATATAATTTTAATAATTATGAATACGTATATATTTGTGTATTTATACACATATGCATACATACGTGCATGTACGTACATACGTGCACACATAACATACATATACATAAATACAGAAACAAATAAATATATGTATATATATTTATATAACATTCACGCCATTCACATACATAAAACATGTGTATATATCCACATAAGTATACATACAGACTCAGCTGGCACAGATCCGACTAAATCATTACTTTAAAATTATTAAACTGATTTTTATTTAAAGTATAATAAATTACTTGTGATTAAGCAAAAAATCGGTGAATGACAAATGGGAGTTTGACTCCATATTTCGTGAGTATAATTTTTGAGAGTTAATTTCAGCCATAAATTATTTATTCAAAATGCAGGAAGTATTTGAAATTTTAAGAAGGTACAGCTTATTTACGTAATATGGCATTATTCAGTAATAACGTAAACATCAGCTGCGTAGAAATTGTCACAGAGAGGCCCATACTGTCACGGTTGCAGTTGTTTAGCAACTTCTTTCGCTTGCCAATTAGGGACAGGCCTGTGATTTTGCAAGTTGCAGTGGCGTGACGAAGCGACTTATTGACAGCTGTGGCACGTGTGTCCTTGTTTACCGCGGATCCCAGGCAGCTGTGTTTTGATGGTTAGTTTAGTTTTCGCTTGTGCGTGGTAAATAAACTCTGCCTTGCGAACTTGGGCCTCCGCGGTTCTGACCTGCCCGCGATTGACTACGGTAAGGTGCTTTTTCCAGCTGCCCCCCCCCCCC
>NQII01000377.1:485222-519761 GCA_002778355.1 Clitarchus hookeri
CCCCCCCCCCCCTTACAAGCAATTGTGGGCTCGCGGGTGTCAAAATCGTATTTCTCTGTGTTCTCGGTGAATTTTGACGACTGAAATTTGAGTCGAGTGGAGTGAAGTGTATAGGTTTGGGTGGCTCTTAACATCGGAGCGAGGTCTTGATAGCCGACGAGGGTAAATCGAGGTGAGTATGGAGCAGCGCCAGACTGGAAGGGAAGGGGGAAACGGGAGATTCCCAGAGAAAACACGGCAACCAGCGGCATCGCCCGGCACGATTTCCTACGTGCGAAAATTCGCGAGCCACCCCCTCCGGGAATCGAACCCTAACCTAGGTGGAAGGCGAGCGCTCAAGCCGCTGCATCACAGCGGCTCTCATTTGACAGTGCTACAACTAGGTGGAATTGGTAAAGGTGTAGAAGTGGGATAGAGCAGAGTGCGGGGAACCTGACCCTTGTGGAATGAGGATTTTCAGCGTCACCACTTTGAAGGCAATTACACTTATTAGCAAATAGACAATATATATATCCGAAACTTAATAATAAATACGAGCGTCTCAGTATTGTCGGGTCTTTTTGAACGCACGTGATCTACTGAAAATGTTGCTTATACAAAGTTTATGCATGTGAGTTTCTATTATAAATATATATGTANTATATATATATATATAAATACCTACGTAGTTAAGAAGAGAAGTCTGTAATTTCAAGTATTTATTTAGATGTTAGGTACCAAACTATATTAATATTTGAAAAGACAGCTCTGAGGTAGAAATACTGTGAATTCAAAAACTCGGTTCAAAAGTTAAAGTCGTTAAATTTTCAATATTCTTCATGATAGACGACTTTAATTCAACGTGAGATATTGATAATTACATATAAAAATTTAAAACAAAGTTTATGATTTAACATTTTAAGTTACGCACAGTTAACATTTTTATGTGCGAGAAAAATTGAACAATCAATACGTTAATTGAATCATTTATTCAAAGTTATCTCATAAATAATTTTGTAAAGGTATAAAACAATTATTACCAAAAACAGTTATTTTTCTTACGTTATTTATATAAACAAGCGAATCTCTCCTTTTTCTGTAATTATTTTTAGAACAATTTTTGATTAGAGATGTAATTGTATCTAAGGATTACCCTTATGTATTCGCTTGACAACTTCTATACGTATATAAATGCTCAAGAGAGATACACGAAATGAGTGTAGGGTCAAAATAAAAACACTACGAGCCCAGGACCCGGTAACATCTGACAAGTTTAATAATAAATTCAACTAACACGCAAGAACGTTACCATCTACCCCAACGTGAATGGAGTGGGGGTGCCAAATAACAACCCGAAAAATAAATTGTAAATAAATAAATAATTTTAGTTTATATAGAATTAAATATTTATATAAAATATTAAAATTAAGGAACAAGATATTGTAATTAACTGAATTCAGAAAAGAAATTTTAACAAAACAAATTAAACTTGTAAATTTATTAACGAATATTTGGGCAATCTAACAAACTGTGCCTGATTTTTCAACATTTCAAAATAAATATTAAAGAAGAACTATACCTTTGAAAACGCTTGACCTTGACTTAGCTGCTATTGCTAAAAATATTAATATACCTTTTCCTGAGGCCTATGCAAATTGAAATTTTGCAAAAAAAAAACACCAACATATACTAGCAAGAATGGCTCAAAACTAACTTAGAAGTGAACCTACACCAAACATGGTTTTAAATTTACCATATAAAGCTATTCTTAGGCCTATACCATAACTTAAAAATCTAAACTTAATGTAACAATATCAGGGANAAATTTACCATATAAAGCTATTCTTAGGCCTATACCATAACTTAAAAATCTAAACTTAATGTAACAATATCAGGGAACTCTCACCTGAGCCCCGCCGCGAGGCGACTGCTGTTAGCCGAAGTTGGTGAATAGGGGCTGAATGCTTGTTGTGAAGCACTTGCCGAATTCGTTCTCGCCAGTCATTGAAATATGCCACAAAACGTTTTTTTTTCAATTGATGATCTTGAAAAATTGGAAACAGAAATGTTATGAATTAACACATTTGATGATTGTCGTGGATACTGCCAGTATACAAAATTAAGTTAAAATCGGTTACATAGTTTCGTAGATATATCACACGAAGATAAAATGTTTTTATAGCTTTCAATATGAAAACCAGGGTCTTGCACACTTAAAACATATAAATAAATATGGCATGCCGCTGCCATTGTGCAACTTATACGCCAAACTTCAAAGAAATCAGTTGATTTTTTCCCAAGATGTGAATCAAAAACTTTACTTTTTCATAAGAAGCTATGTTGCATACATGCGGAGAAATAAGGCTCTGTACGGAAACATTGTATGAGTATAATAGATACTGCCAGCATAAAAAGTTAAGTTGAGATTTATATCGTAGTTACAAAGATAGTATGTACATACTAAGCTAAAATATTTTTATTGTCACCGTTTTGACAATTAAGTATCAGACCCATTCAGAACTTATCAATTTGAATAGCCTGCTGTAGTGCTACTTGTTTACCAAATTTGGAAAAAAAATGTAGAGTTTTTTCCTGAGATATGAAAAAAAATTTTATTCGTGTCATGCTATCTTACAGAATGGTGGACAAGAGACATGTCTGAACACATTTCATAGTTTGTGATAAATACCTCAAGCATACAAAGTGATATTGGAATTAATTATATGGTTCTGACGATATATTAAACAAAGCTATAATTGCTACATGGCCGCCATTTTAAAAAAAACAAGTATTTGACCTATTTAAAACTGACTTTACACCAAACTACTTGTCTCCATATTTGGTAGGAATCGATCAATTGTTTCCCGATATATGACATTTAAATGTTACTTATTTGTGTGGCGCTATCTTACAAAATGGTAGGTAAAAGAGACTCTGTGTAGACACATTTTATGGGTAGTATATATACTCCCAGCACAACAAGTTGATTTGGGATTTATACATGGTTTCAGCGATATAGTATAATATGATGGCATGATTAAATTGCTGTTATTTTGGAAATAATTGTCTGAAATTTAAAACATACATGTATGTATTACCTGCCGCAGTACTATTTGTTTGCCTAATTTGGTAGGAATCGGTCAATTGCTTTCAAAGATACGAAATTGAAATTTCATTATTTCATTATTTTACATAATGACGTACAAAATTGGTTATGTGTTGCTTGTAATAAATACTGTCAGCATAAAAAATTGGTCAAAATTGGTAGAATGGTACGGCAGTAAAAAAAAATTAACCTAACATATTTGTATGGCCTCCATTTTCAAAAGAAATGCCTCATAAGTTTGAAACGCATACTTTTACATGGCCTACCATGAAATTACTCACTTGCCAAATTTGACGAGAATTGGTTGAGTATTTGTCGATATATATTGTAATATCTTTATTTATTCATGTCGTGCTATCTTCTAAAATTGCTGACAACATTACTTCTCTCTGAATTCAATGCTTAAATGTTGCGCGGTCCACATACAAAGTTCGGATTAAATTGGTCCCTAAAAGTTTTTATGAGCGCCATTTTGAAAGTAATTGCCCGGCGTAGTCGAAAATGATAAAATTCTGTGTTTTTTATAAGTACTAGATGTGTACAGAGTTTGGTGAAATTCGGTTCACGTGTTCAAAAACTGAAGGGGGTTTGGGGGGATCACACATTTACACAAATACACGCATACAAACATTAAAGTTATCTCATAATCTCTTAAAAAATGAAATTCAGAATTATTTCAATTAATTTAAAGATACAAACTAAATNCATTAAAGTTATCTCATAATCTCTTAAAAAATGAAATTCAGAATTATTTCAATTAATTTAAAGATACAAACTAAATTAAAACTTTTCCTCATCAATCAAGAATGATAGAGCAAGGAAATTGTCATTAATTCTTTGGAGTGCTTTATTTTTTTTATACCTTCAAATTTGTATTATTTGTTTTTGATGTCAACTAATTTTTAAATAGTTAAAAAATGTATATTTGTAGTAAAGCTCAACCCAATTGATAGTTTTGAAAGGCTACCCTATCTGACTGTTTGTAAAGGTACGTATCTGCAGACTAAGGTAATTTATCAAGTCTTGGGGGCAGACGTGCAGCAGTGATGCCTCAATGTGTTACCAAAGGACAGACGATTCAGTGATATGTTCGGATTACTGGAGTAACCTTGCATTTTAAGGCTGAAAATTATAGTAAGAATAAATTAAATTGCATAAAAAACACTTTGCACTAAACATAGTTCTCCTTCACAAAACTAATGGATTTCGAAGCGGAGCAAATGTATCTGCATCATTCAAGATAGTCTGCGTCTGCAGACAAATGCCTGCCAGCGAAGTACAAGGCTTTCAATCCATTCCCTGAAGAAATGTGGCTCCTGCGAGGCAAGGAAGCCCTAGAAGCAACATTTTGCCCTACCACTGTTTTTGAATACTCTGTCCTTCAGAAAATGATTTGGATGCGTAAACATTTGGCAGTCTGGACCGTGCTAGATACAGGGAGTATGGAAGGAGCGAGATTACTTCATATATCAGGACACTCAACCTCTTTTTTCGTAATTCTGCCAATTCGTTGTCTGCCAAGAGTAAAGTGCCCTTCCAATTGATCAACGATGGTTGTTTTTTACACAACGTCTGGTGTATTTATTTAGTTTCTGCATATAACGTGAACGCAGTAATGGTTTCGCAAGGAAGAACAACTTGTAGGTAGGTCGGTAGTTGAGCTTAACGTCTCGTCGACAGCGAGGTCATTAGAGACGGAATAACTTGTAAAAGACAACATCCAGAGCTAACCACAGAACCAAACGAAAAATATTGAATGAAGTCTAACTTAGTTTTGGAGAATGTTTGAGAGTTTTGTCAATGGCTAAATATAACTCACTTCGTTTGCGGTTATCCTACAGAATAAATTTATCAATCACAGCCTACTTTGGAGGATTTCACTGTGGTGACGAACCGACAGTTTATTTTAATTTAATAGTTCATTCGCTGCTGTTCATGAAAATCTTTGAGTTCGTATGATATATAGTTATCCTTGTTTTCTTCATTTCCCCTGTTTGCTGTTGATGGCCGGAAGTGGCAGAACTGGAAACGCTGTACTTTCGGGTAAGTGCCTAGATGGTGGTGCGTGGATTTTCCTCTACACATCATGCCTTCACTTTACCTGCGTCTCCTAACTCTCTCATCTTGGAGATTATGGTTACTGGTAAAACAATCTNGGAGATTGTGGTTACTGGTAAAACAATATTCAAACGAGTGACGTCCTGTTCGTTTTGAAGTTGCTGCTCCTGCGCACCAGATGCTCAATAAAACGCGATACGTTTTAACACTGTATTCCCGACTTTGTACTCGTGCTAAAAAAAAGGACCCGTAAATTATGATGTTCTGACATGTTACATAAAGAACGTAACACGTCCTTTGACAGCTGCAACTACACTGGAAACTGGATGTCATTGTGACTTTTAAGGACAATTTCTCATACTTTTATCGGCCCCTTGTAATTTATTCAGGGAGAGCGGAATGCGTACAGTGGGTATTTCGACCATTTTTTTTTCGTACAGGTAGATAGCTTTCACGCAGTAAACATGGAATTCCATTTGCGATTACGTGTCCACAAGCAAATTACAAGTTTGGTTTCTGGAAAGTAATGACGCGTTTCTTACTCAAATACGAGGGCGTATAAAAATTTATAAAAATTTAAGTAGTAATACCGAAACGTAGTTAGCTGGAATACAAATTAACTTATATTAGCCGTTTTGAACAGTAAAATAAAAAAATAAATAAAAAATAGTGCTATTGAAGGTCTGCGAAACCGTAAATAGAGATGATGAATACACTTGAAACAACTAAAAAATAAGAAATAGTAATTTTCATTTGCTTTCAAGCGTGGAAGCTAACAAGAATCTTAATCCAAGGGCGAAGAAGCTGGTTTTGTTTATAAAAAGTAGCGCACTGGCATTTCGCCTGGAATGTTAATGTGAAGAAACTTGGACACAAGGATCTGCAGTACTACCAGCTGTGGTAAAACCCACGACTCAGTTAAGGAAAAGTGTGCTTTATTTTGACGTCCCATTAAATTCTGATATAAAAACTGTTCGTACACGTTACAGTGAGAACTAGAGTGATTACAACATACATATGTTTGTAACACTTGAGTACGTCACTTGAACGCCGATGAATAAAAGTCGTTATATATCTAGCAAGATTTGTTTTTATGTGACAGAGGATTACACAAAGAGCAATACATATGTACATATATATATATATGCTTGTCGGCTAATACCGGAGCATATTTGGCGCATATTCGTTTTGGTTTCATCGCCAATTAATAAGTTTTACATAAATTTCGTCGATATTGTCTCCAGTAAAGACGCTTCGTCCAGGATATTTGCTAGTTGTGCCCGTCTGGCGAGTTCTTCTTGCGAGCTCCAACTAAGTTCGTAACGAATATATCAGGGAATGGCTTTAACTTCGAATGAAATATCTCGATTCAGACGGAAGACTTCTTACATCACGCGCCAGTCGTACTGACTCGTAGGCCATTCGAGGTGATGTGTTTTGATAATCTTTATCATTACGAAACTTTGAAATATTTTAATTATTATATTGGTTGTTCAAACTACAGCAAGAAAATGTCACCGTGCCATGCATTTTACATTTCTGTTTCAAACTGTGCGTCTGTCTTCGTAAATAAAACCACTTTAATAATTTAAAATATATTAGCAAATTAAAAGACATAGATATGTTGGCAAGTAATAAATTTTCAAGAGAACACGTGCCGTTGTTTAAACGAAATGAAAAAAGTATTTTTACCCATGCAGTTAAAATTAGTTTTTAATTTTTATTCTGTTCACTTTGTAGACAAATTTGTTTCATTCATAAAAACACTTACATCTGCACTTCCTCTATTCAAAACAATTTGCTGGCTGAGAGATGCTCGAAGTAAAAAGATATACTAAGTTTTCTTTTATAGATTTTGTTTTAAATCGACGAATAATTCAGGTCACTACAATACGTCATTCAAACCAAACGCATTTATGGTTGTCTATGATCAAAGATTATATTGTTAAATCTGAGGTAATTTTTTTTTACTTGAATGCGACTATTTATTGTGGGAGATGCATGAGAATTGGTAGTGGGGTGGGATAGCTGAAAATAATACCAAAACATTTCACATCTGGCAACCAATGTGCCACTTTGGATTCAGATAGTACATGGATAGACGAGTCTATAAAGCCCGGGACACAAATTTCCGTGGCCCTCTAGCGGCGTTGATGACGTAATCAATATGTCCTCCAAAGTTTTGCGACGCGCTTCTACATTTCTGTATAAACTCGGGTTAATATTTTGTTATTAACCTATATTGATAGTAATTATTAATCCGGAGAAAACGCGCTTTCCAGCGGTATATTTGACATCATTGTTAAGGTTTATAAAACTACAAATATTTATAACTTTATTAAATTTATTTCATTTTTTTTTTATTTTTTCAAAAAATTTTGCTAAATAACTTGGAATCCGTTGCATGTAGCTTAAAACGTGTAGTATACTTACTAATTGTGTGTTTCTTTTTCTAGAAGCCGTCGTGTGAGCAACTTGACCATGTAAAGAAGATATTGCTTTCGTCTACCTCATTGAAAGACAGAAATTACCCAATCATGTCAATGAAGAGGAAGCATGAATTAGTTGATGCTAATGCTACGACTGACCCAGTGGTGGATCCGTTTGTATGGGACCTGTGTTTGTTATGCCAGAAGCATTCAAAAGAGCGCTTAATCATTCCGAAGTATGAAGGTTATTTAACAATGGCAAAGAATCTTGCAATTTTTGCTGAACATGGTGAGCTTCCAAGTGCTATAAGAAATTTGGATCAGTTGGACGATGGAAGTGGTCTTTCACAAACACTAGTAGCCCATGCAGTAAAATATCACAAATCTTGCAAGAACAAATATGAAAGTCAAAAGGCAGAAAAACTATCTGGTGAAAAAAAAAACAGAAAGGACGTCCCCATTGCTCAGACCAAACTCCATCTACATCACAATTCACAAGATCTTCAGTTTTATGTTCAGATGTGAAAAAAGTGTGATTGTTTTGTGATGAAGGAGAAGGTAGAGGCAAACTTGTGACTGCATCCACGCTGGGTATTGGTCCTACAATTTATTATCATGCCGTACAATTACAAGATGAAAAACTGTTGAAGAAGTTATCTTCAACAGATTTAGTAGCATTAGTAGCCAAATATCACAAACTATGCTATGCTCACTTTCTAACACTTGCAAGATCTGCTAAACGTTCTCGAAGAGATGATTACCAAAATCCTGAAGAAGTTTTTTATAGTGCAGTTATAACGGAATTGGTTAAATACATGCAGGATACGTACTCATCTAGCAGTACTTCTTCAGTGTTTAAACTTTCTTTTTTTTTACAAAATTAGTATCACAGCGCATGATGGACATGGGAATACAAACTGACGAAAAGAATATCAATAGAACACGTCTTAAGGAACAATTATTAGCATTTATACCTTATCTGAGAGCAGATAAGTCGGGACGTGAAATTATTTTCAGTTTTGAAGGGGATGTTGGCGATGCTATTCGCGATGCCTGTGCATTTAATGACTTTAGTGATGGTAAGTGTCTGGGACGGGCGGTAGGTATATTACGAAGACAACTCTTTCAAGATATTCCTAAATTTGAAGGATCCTTTAATAATGCATTTACTGCTTCAAAATCTGTACCTGCTGTTCTTTTACATTTCGTACGTATGTTATTAGAGGGTCCCAATATTGACTCGGGCGTCTCATCAGAAATACCTGAACATAATGCAGGATTGTCAATTGCCCAACTTATCTAATATAACAGCATTAAGCATAGGAGAAAAGAAAATGTTCAGAGTGTACATCACTCTCTGGAGAGAGAAACACTACTCCCACTATATGTAGGTCTCATGATTCATGCTGTCCGTAAGAAGAAAAAAATTATCGATAAAATGTGTCGACTGGGTCTGAGTGTTCCATATAATCGAGTGCAAGAAGTATCAGCAACAGTCACAAATGTGTTGTGTAAACAATATATGGAGGATGGGGTTTACCCGCCAAAGTTGTGTTCCACTGTGTTTGTAACATCAGCAATGAACAACATTGATCACAATCAATCTTCTTCTACTGCCGTTACTTCTTTCCATGGTTGAAGTGTTACGATTATTCAGCATCCTCACACTGAAGCAATTATGGAGATTGACGATGACAGCATTCGTATCCAGCAGTGGAACTAACAAATAGTCAATGGCCTACCTGAATATTACACTACTCTTCCTGCAACTGGCAAAGTCACAAGTGACCCACCTTTGCCAACTGTCAATGCACAGTACACTCACCATGATCCTGCCTTCACCCCTAGGAAAATTTTAAATCCTTGGCTTAACTCTGTCCTGGAGAGATTGCATATTGAAGACATACAAGGAATAGAGCATGTGCCTAGAGTATCGTTTGCTGCTTTTCATGCACAAAATGAACATGGTGTTAGAAAAATAAAGTGTAATGCGTCGTTGCTTCCACTTCTAAATGATGAAATTGTGACGCAAGAAATGGTACGTCATATGATGGATACCATAGTAATGGCTACAGCAAAATTACGTGTAAATCAAACACCCGTGATTACACGTGACCAACCAGTATATGCTATTGGGAAGCAACTGCAATGGAACTTTCCGAACAAGTATGGCGAGGATCGCATCATACTAATGATGGGTGGCCTTCACATAGAAATGAAGGTTATTAACTTACTTGGCAAGTGGTTAAGTAGCAGTGGATGGACTAAATTAGTAACAACCGCTGGTATTGCAAGTTCTGGTGTTGCAGAATACTGCCTAACATCGTCGCATGTAAAAATATCTCGGTATGCACATGAAGTTACTTTAACTGCTTTGCATTATCTACAGGTAAAAGCGTTCAGCAAAGCATGTGAAACAAATTCCAGAATCAGTGGGGAAGGCATTGGGCTGTGGATTTTATCGAAAACATCTGAATGTCCTCAGTTTCAATATTGGAACACAGTCATCAAACTGGAGTCACTTCTAGTTCAACTTGTATTGAGTATTCGTACATCTATCTTTACAATGTACGTCGATACTTTGGCTCAGTTATGGCCGTGGACATTTGCGTTGGACGCAGTCCACTATTCTCGTTGGTTACCAGTATTCATGCGCACTCTACAAGACCTTCCAGAAAAACATTCATATACACATGCTGAATTTCTTCGTGGCAACTTTACGAGTAGCAAAACTGCTACACCGTTTTCTGTAATTTCTCACGATCAGCTTCATGAACACAATAACAAAATTATAAAGAGTGAAGGTGGTGCTATTGGAATCCTTGATAGTGAAAATGTTCTGCTTAGGTGGATGATAGCAGGCCCTAGGATCAGTTCTTTAATTGAGTAATTTGAAGAGAAACCAAATTTAAAAAATGGCAAAAACGTGGGCGCAAAGCATCATGAAGATAACAATGCACATGAGAAAAGGTTCTTGGCCCATGCCAAAGAAATGATTAACGTCTTAACCGAACAAGGAAATCCATTTGAAGAAACCGATTTAGTGTCAATATGGAGCTCCAAAATAATTCCAAGTTTCGAAACTGTCAAGTGTGTTACGGAAGCATTTACTGTAGGACTAAAACAGTATGATGATTATGTCGTGTCCGGTCTCGATCAAGTTCAAAATTCAATTCATGAAATTATTCCTCTAACCACATCTTCAAGACTATAACAAGAAAAACAGATAAGGCAAAGTCCAAGATTGCTTACTTGCGTAAATACTCCAATATAGGTGACCCGAGTTGTATACAGAAATGTAGAAGCGCGTCGCATAACTTTGGCAGCCATATTGATTACGTCATCAACGCCGCTAGAGGGCCAGGAAAATTTGTGTCCCGGGCTTCTTAGACTCACATATACATGTACTATCTGAATCCAAAGTGGCGCAATGGTTGCCAGATGTGAAGTTTTTTTTCAGCTATTCCACCCCACTATGGCAAATGTTCCGTCATGAGAAACGGTTTGATTCGGTTTTTCTGTCCATAGCCGTACACAGTGAATCTTGGAATATACCACATCTGAAAGAAAATCCAGATGCTTTCAATACCATACTTCTTCTAGAAGAACAAAATTTTTCAGAACAGGAATAAGGAATTTTATTATCTTCATAATTTATTATCTTCATAATATGGCCAATACATGTAACTTTAGTTACGCATTTCACGTCTTTCCCGCGTCCATTGAAATATGAGTTATTATCATTGTTTTCTTTCGCGCTCTATAATCAAAGTTCTCAAGTTAAATTCCAGTTTCTGATCGAATTATGTGCGTTGCTTGTATCAAGAAATTCCTTTATAGCCACACATTTATTACGTTTCTCTCAGGTAGCTTATTTTTAAAGTAAACGTCGCCAGCAATTTTTAAATAATGTTAAAACAGCTTCTAAGATTACTTATGAATATATGTAGTGTTGAATGGTGTGGTATTGTATTTAAAACACAGCGAACACCATTTTNCTTCTAAGATTACTTATGAATATATGTAGTGTTGAATGGTGTGGTATTGTATTTAAAACACAGCGAACACCATTTGGTCACCTATGAGTCAGTGTTAAGCAATTGGGCGCAGTTGAAAAGAGAATATGTGCTTCAGATAAAGTCAAGTCAGAGTTCTGAGCATACCGCGTCTCTTTGCTCAACACCTTAAAAAAATTCGTGTTTCTGTTGATCCTTATTAATTCAGCAGAATTTTTTTTTTATTTGCTGTCTTAGGACCGAGTGCAAGGGAGTTTATTTCGAACGTCTGTGTCTGCTCCACGGTCGCTTGCAAGCGGAAGAGCTCTGTTGGTTCCCCCAGCCGCTTGCTCGCCTCGTGTGAATTNCTTCTAAGATTACTTATGAATATATGTAGTGTTGAATGGTGTGGTATTGTATTTAAAACACAGCGAACACCATTTTGTCACCTATGAGTCAGTGTTAAGCAATTGGGCGCAGTTGAAAAGAGAATATGTGCTTCAGATAAAGTCAAGTCAGAGTTCTGAGCATACCGCGTCTCTTTGCTCAACACCTTAAAAAAATTCGTGTTTCTGTTGATCCTTACTAATTCAGCAGAATTTTTTTTTTATTTGCTGTCTTAGGACCGAGTGCAAGGGAGTTTATTTCGAACGTCCGTGTCTGCTCCACGGTCGCTTGCAAGCGGAAGAGCTCTGTTGGTTCCCCCAGCCGCTTGCTCGCCTCGTGTGAATTTAAAACACGTGTCCCTGGTACGAATGTTCTCTTTACATATCATTATACGCGATTACGCGCTGCCGGCACGAAATAACGGTCCGCGCCTCGTCAAGGGAGGAACCAAGCCCGCTCGCTTGGATATTAAACCGCCCTGGTATACGAGGCATAAAAGACCTGCGTATATGACGAAGGCGAGGGAATTGGAAGCTTATTGCAAAGTTGTTGGGACGTTATGCTTGAAGCTCCCCCCACCCCCACTCTTCATCCCCTCCTTTCCAGCGCCACCCCTAACAAGTATTAAACTCCATCTCATAAACAGCCTTATGAACGCTTCTCCTCCTTTTCGTACACAAGTCGTGAATGTGAGTAGTGCCACCGCCCCCAACTTCCCACTCCTTCTTTTACCAGCCACCCTTCACGTCGCCTTGACGCGGAGTTCCTCCCAACACTGGAGCACAACATTAAGACCTTAACTCGTCACGGGAAGCAGTCTTTATTTTCCAACGTTATGAGACGTTTTACAGCCTACGCAACCCTTCTCTCGCTCCCCCCCCCCCNGGTACCGTCCTCTAAATTTTCCATTTCATATCACTCGACAGTCCATAACCCTTTCCCTGTCTCGCTTCGCCCACTTCTGCAGAGCCCGTTTCCTCCCTCGCCAACCCCCGTCGCTGGCACACGGAGGGGGTGTAACGCCGCCCTGCTCCAGTTTACACGTAAACGACTAGTTCGCCCCGCGCCTGAAGAGACGTCAGGAAGAGGGCGCTATAAGGAGCTTAATTTGCTCGTGTGTGGGGAGGCTGCTCCTTTTCGCGTGTGCTCCCGCGGATGGGATTGTTACTCGAAAACTTGTTCGGCGCGCATTCTAAAAGCTCAGCCGTTGTTCGGAGCGCCCTCCCACGCCGCTGCGTAAGCGAACTGAAATACAGCTCCGTTCGCCCGAATGTGACGCTGAACAAGACGTTCGAGAGGCGAAATTAAAGCGCCCCCGAGTCAAACACCGAGCAATTTATTTAACGCGCGTATCCATAAACGTGATTATTGCCACTAAAATGTAACGCAACTGCCGAGTGACACCAGTGTTTAATTTTCCAAATGCGTATAATTTAAGGATCCGTTTCTCCGGTTTCGTACTTAATTAATTTATATCCCGGCAATGTTCTGAGTTAAGCGGAAAACAAAACAGAAATTAATATGTCTGGCGAAATTGTACATTAGTATTTACTGGCGAACTACCCAAGAGTTTTATCGCCAACAGGTTAAATAATTACATTTCAGTGCAAGCGTTCGTTAAAATAGTTGCGACTAGGAACTAGAGGACTTAAAAACTGAAATGTTGAGTTTTTACAATAACTCTTAATTAATGTTTTTTTTTCGAATCCATTGTTGCCTATCCCCGTAAAAATAGAGGGTTTTGTTGATTAAGTATGGTCGGGTAACAAAATCGCTTAGCCAGAAATTATAAAGGCGTTCTAAATAAACATGACAAACATCACTAAAGCAAATCAATTATTTGTAGTTTTGCCTATGATTCAATTTTTCTATGAGAGTAGATATACAAAAGGATTATAGCGCACTTATCAAGCTAAACATTTATTTTCCAAAAATTATCGTACGCACCTATATTTTTGGGACATTTCCTGGTTTAAGTTGGACAGAGCTTTATAGTCCCTATTTTATAACTACTCTCGTAAATACTCAACTATAAACGCAAATCCAACAATATAAAAATTCTACTCGATTTAGCAGGAAGCCCATTTATGTATGTTTTGTTACGCTTTTAAATACTTGGCAATAAACTTGAAGATGTGTAAATTATATTTAGTAAATGACCAGATAAAGTTTGCATTCCGCAAAGAACTGCAAATAAAGAATTACTGGAAAATAAAAAAAAGAGATGATTGTTTCAAAGCTATTACTAACTGCACAAATACAGAACAAAACAATTTCTGAAATAAGATGATAAATTTCTTCAGAATAGAAACTTGCCATTTGATAATGTTAACATTAGAGAAATCAATAAACCCAAACCTAGTGAGTCAAAAAAGCATGTTTCCATTATCAAAATGTGTTCTTGAGAAATATATGATCGTTAGAAATAGATGGATTTGAAGTCGAGATCGGGCTGTGTTGTAGAAAACTTAGTACCTAGACTCACCAACCACGTCCTCCAATTTTAAACCTATAAAGTATGATTGGGACGCAAGCTTGCGTGTTATTGCGGGTAGTCCGTACCTTCGCGAACTGCCCAGGAGCTTTGGGTGGTTTTAATGCACGAATGCAACTCCATACACCAAGAATTGTTCTTAGCATGGAAGTCTGTTGTACTACACGTGTTCGAGCGGCGGTGGCGAGCCATTGGTGCCCTCTGATGTCATTTAGAGTTTTTGAATGTACGGCGGGGAAAATATGTAACTAATGCCGTTGGAGGCGCTGTTAAACTAAACATGTAAACTTTGCTTATTCATGTGGTTGGAAATTCGGTAATCCTACTAGGTTTCGGAATTGCCATCTTTAGATATTGATATAATACAAAATAAATTAATTTGGTTTAAGGAGAGCACACATTAAACAGTTTCGTAAATCAAGAGACTATACCAGGTATTGTTTTAAAAATGATGTTCGTTACAACTCCTTATCCTCAGTAGTAAGTATATATAAGATGAGACATCTGGTAAAGTTTCCAATGTGCAATTATCTATAAAATTTTAATGTAATTTCAACCAAAAATAAAAAAAAAATGGTTCCAAAAGTATTTGTGACTGAAACACTTTAAAAATTATACAAATTTAAAAACAAGTAACCGATAAATCTGGCTGATTCCAAAATAAAAAAACTTATTTTAACAGTAGTCTAGCAAAAACCATTAAAATGTAAGCTTTAGAAACAGTTACCAAATTGAACAAATATTTTCATTGCAATTTAGGTATAAATTAATAGAAAGTGGATTCTGAGACGAATCTGTAAAGGAATGAAACGTCAGTGTTTCTTATAGTTTTAAGCAAAAAGTTAAAATTATTTGTTATGTATAAAATACAAAATTAGTGAAATTTAAAAAATACGAAATCTTATTTTTTAAACATGATAAAGTAATTACTATCTTTTCTTTTGTAACACCTTTATATTAACAGGTAATGTATATGTATACATAAACAAATCACGAGCGATAACTTAAATAAAGTAGTAAAACGCAATATTTCAAAAATATTGTGATATTTTAGATTTCTCTGAAATTAATTTAATAGCATACTGAAAATGACATAAAATTAATGATTTCACTGTATGTTACCTTTATTAAAAATTAAAACCTAAAATATATAAAATTTTTGTTGATTAAAATATAATAAAGATTTATTAGTATAAGATATTTCTGTATGGAAAAACATAAATTGCAATTTATTGAAATAATACCATACGTTTTTTAACCTATGTAAAATAACAATTTAGTTATCAAAAAATGTATATATTTTGTTTAAACTATTAAATTTAGTTATAAAAACAATATAATATATTCAGACACTAAATACATTTATTAAAGCTTAATGTGGGAGAATTGATTTGTTCAAGTAGTTAGATCTAAATTATTAAAAATAAAGATCATTGAATATTCTTGTTTTCATTTATTTTAAATTTCAATCAATTGTTTTTCTTATAAAATATTTTTGTTTCTTTGTATTATTCTGATAACTTATTTATAAAAAACCCTTGAGTATTACTCCAGATTAGTTATATTGAATTTATATACTTCCGATTTGAATACTTAACATAATCAAACAATTCTTTTATGCATTTCACAATTTTCAGAGTTACATTTTCCTGGCTCTATTTCACAATGATGTTTTTCACAAAATGTTTCCAAATATCTACAATTTTAGGCATTTAAATTCTAACTGCTTCATTTGATGAGCAACTGAGTGTCATTATCATTTAACTTTCTTTGTCATAATCGATACTTTCACAATAATATGTTTTCCATTGTGTATTCCATTACGAAGAAATGAGCGTTGAAATAACCACAGTATAGTAACCAAAGGCTTTATTATAATTTGTTATGTATAACAGAATTACATTTATTAATATTTACCATTTTCTATCTTTAAAATACAATTGTTGCATTTATTATCACAACTATAGTAGATATTTACAAAATATGAACTGTAAAATTTAATTATTGGAATAATATTTTATTCACTTTTACAATTCACAATTATTTCCTTAGTAAATTGTTTCAATTCATTTCAATTTTGTTACATTTTCATTCAGTAAAAAATCATATTTTTAAAATTTTCCAATTATTTACACAGGTACAACAAATATAATGAAATAATTATATTTGTTTGCAAAATTTAGAGTATACAGTATATAATTATCCAATGAAATTAATTATCAGTAATTAATATGTATTTATTTCTAAGAATATTAAAGTTCTTCATTAATTAATTTATTTGTAATTTGGAAAGTGTTTCGATCAAAATTTTCTCATTTAATTTTTCTTCTTTTTTTTTGGAATTTACATTAAAACTAATGCACGTGTTAAATTTCTGTTCCCCCGCATATTATAAAATTGATAGAAAACATTATCAAGTTTTTAATCTAATAATGTTGTTTTATAAACCTTTATAATTTTACTTCTGAATTAGGTTCTTTAAAAATAGTTACCTCTCCATAATTGCATGAAATGCTAAATGTAATTTAGGAGCAAAATGTTATTTTTTAATTTTTTTAATTTTAATTTTATTAACTGTTTCTGAGAGTTAAGGTCTTTCTACATATTTGTCATTATACTTTATAATACCTTCTCCTCTTGAAGCAGCAAATTATTCAGATTTTTTTATTCTTGTGTATGTTATTAAATAGTGTATTATTAACACTATAAAATGAACTCAGCACATCTAATTATTTCTAGGAATACGCCGAATATCTTTATGAAATACGTGAAAAGGCCATGACTTTTGTAATCGTATATCGTTTGTTTGTTATTTATACAAAGAGTTTCATAGTAACATTAAAAGGATATAATTCCTATGCATAACATTTTTGTTTTGTATCCAACTTTAAGTTTACAAACACAAATAAATATTTTTTATTGTATATTTTAATTTCTATTCATATCCTTTTTTATTTTATAATAACCATCTTCCAGTTCATTTAAACCACTTTTCATTTCATAAATACAGATTTTTTTTATTTTGCTTGAAAACTTTAATAAATGTTATTTTTTGTTAATTTTGAAAAGTGAGGCAGAATCCTGAATTATGTTTTCTAGTTGAAAGCTTTTTTAAAATTTGTGTTGGAATTTGCATTATAACTACTGTACGTGATTGTTTTCTCTTAATTGGGAAATGTACCAAAAATATTATTTCGTATCTACCGCAGTACCTATGCTAAACTAAAACCTACCAGAAGTTTAGATGTAAACCTAATGCTTTTCCCCGTAAGCTTTATATTTATAATTTTTTTCATAATTTTGGCAAACATTAATATTTTGAACAGGCTTGTCTGAACATAAAGTGAATAGGACCATTACGGAATATTTACATACTTTGTATTTATATACGGAATATATACATAAATTTCAATTTTCTCTTTTGACTACATACCTGAAAGTAAATAATTCCTCTTAGGAATTTTCCTTTTGTCAAGTTTATGAGGGTCTTCATTAGCTATCGAGATATACCGCAGGAAGTATTCACATAAATTAATTTGAACATCTAAACATTTGCCTATGTTGAATAGCGTGAATGTGTACAATGTTTCGTTGTAATCAGTGAACTTGTTTGGAAGTATTTAATTAGGCCGATAACACAGACATATAAAATAAATTACTTTTTTTTTTAGACTCTTTGGAAGAATGTGTAAGAATTGTAAGTACTGTGTGGAAGAAAATTTTCACCCTTAATTGAAACATATCTGAGATTGCTGTAATAATACTGTTGAAAGAATCACTTGTAAAGGCTGTTCACGGTAATCTGAGCACTGTGTACTCTTACGCCATGTGTAAAAAATACAATTTCATGGGCCTGACCAATTTATTCATTCTTCGGTCATGTTAAACAGTGAAATCTGCCAATACGACAAGCAAAAAAGGAGTGGATTGGATATGAGGTTAGAACACTGTTTAGTAAACAAGTGATTTTAGATATTTGTATACTTACTCTAATCAATCTGAAATGCAGTTTGATTAAATTGAAATTGGTGAAAGTGTTTCCTTCGTATAAAAAAGCTTGTCTTTTGATAATTAAGATAAAAAGAAACACGCTCATCACTGTTGACCATGTGACTTTGACAGTCGCGTTCCTTTGGGGTAGGTCTATGTTGGGTACATACGCATAAGATGACAGTTGTATACCTCATATTTAGTCTTTGACTCCACCGTCAGATAGCTTTACTAACATCCATTCGCCGCTAAAGACCTTAGTTGTTGAAAGCTACACAAATTTATCTCACTCTCAGGAATTCCAAAGTTGGCACTTGTGAAACTAAATTAGTTCTTTCTATCTTCCGCGCGGAGAGCCATTCGGCCCCCAAGTCAGAAAACCACCACAAAAGTACCTCACCTCGAATGAGTTTCACCTGAGTGAAGAGCCCCTGGCAGTAAGAACTCAGAGTCACTCAATCATCGAAGGTACCTCAAGTTAACAGAGCAGTTGACCAGCTCCAAGCCAGTACTGACGTGTCCTTCATTGCCCTGCTACGGCAACACTGTGACCCTCACACTCAGATCCACCCGTGAATATGGTCGAGGTGGTATCTTCGTCTGTACTAAATGTAGAGGACATCATCAGAGCTGTGTCGCCGCTCATTTGGCCGACACCTCTTTGGGTGCGGAACCTTTGAGATATCCTCGAGCATGCGCAGTTTCAACTACACTGTCAGCACGAGGCCGACCTCAGTGGATCAGTCTCCAGAGAGGTACTCTAGCGTGGGCTACTGATAGTCCCATGCTCCTACTCAAGTTTGCATGGAAGAGTGAAATCCAATTGGTAAAATATTGCGCAGAAGTTCAAAACGCGTCGGGATAGTCCGTTGTCTCTGCACGAAGGGGTGGGGTTGTTCCGTTCAGTTGTGACAGCGGTTGGGTGAGAACTGCTCCGCTGGTTCATATTACCTATCTAAAAAACATAAGTCGCGCACAGCGGTATTTTAGGACGTGGTAGTCGAGAGCAATGTTATCAGTTTGGTATGTATAGCACCAGCAGTATCGCATTATTTCCCTCCCACCAGCGGTGAGCAGCCGGGAGTGCCCTCCCTAACACTGCCTCCCCAACAATCCTTCCCTCAAAACTTCGGGAATATTATTTCCTCATTTGAAATTTACTCTACCGTGGGTTTTTCGCAAGCGTATCGATTATCACAACCAATAAGAATTTTTGGACATTAATATTTCTTGCTTTCGTCCCTAGTGGCTTAAGCGCTCTGGTAA
This sequence comes from Clitarchus hookeri, assembly GCA_002778355.1. NCBI lineage: Eukaryota > Metazoa > Arthropoda > Insecta > Phasmatodea > Phasmatidae > Clitarchus > Clitarchus hookeri. The sequence goes on from NQII01000377.1 coordinate 504,927, forward strand.
CAAGCTGGTCTGTTTTTTTTTTTTTTTTTTTTTTTTTTTTAAAAAAAAAAAAAAAAAAAGTTTTTTTTTTTACTGGAGATGAAATGTTTGTGAGTAATAATGGCAATTTAATACTATCAATATTCTGGGTAAAATAATTGTTTAATTCCGGTTACCCTACCTTTTAAAATAAAGAATGTAAGCACGAAAAAGTAACGGAGACCTTGTGGTGAAATTGTTTTCTCAGCAGGATTTACATAACTTTTACCAACTTTAACGGGCATTTGGCGGATGCGTACTATATTTGAGGCACTATTTTACGGGACAGCCGCCAGGTAGCACAAATACAAATCTTCCAGCACTACAATTAAACCATCATAGTATATTTGTGTGTTATGATGGCTATTTAATACTATAAGTATTCTTATAAAATACTTCATTAAAATTTTTAGTTAACTCCAGATTATTTCAAAGAATCAAATAACAAAGATCAATAAAAGTTGTCATTTTATCAAAAAATAAAAAAATTAAACTCAGAATATACTTTTAAAATATTGGGTGGAAACATGAAAAAGTAACGGAGATCTTTTGATGAAATTGTTTTCCCAGCAAGATTTACATAACATTTACGAACTTTAACGAGCATTGGGTTGAGTGCGATATTTGAGGTTCTATTTTACGGGGCGGCCGTAAGTGGCACAAATACAAATCTTGAAACACTTAAACCACGATACTATTTTGTAGTATTGTTTTTTTACAATTGAAGCAAGTAGGTAACTTTATGTTGTTGCAATTCAACGTGTTACAGTGTACGAATTTTATTGTTCCCTTAGATTGTTTTCTGTTATAATAAACTTCTTGAAAGCTGTGAAAAATAAATTTACGGTTTGGAGTAGTTGTGGATAACAGAAATGTTTTCGCTTGTAATGAGGGTCTAAGGTAAATTACACAGATGTGCTATATTTACCTTTGGACGCTGCGTAAACGTAATTCACGACTCGTGTCGTAAGAATATGCTCCTTTGAACTTTAATATAGTCTCTTTCGTTAGTTCATGACAAAATTTATTACTGAATATTTAAGAGTAAATTTAAAAGAAATTGCTTTTATTAAATTTAAATAGTGTTTTAATTTGAAGAACAATGTGTTCAGTGCATAATAACTTTGTAATTGTCAATTTGAGTTTAACAAAACAATAAACATTNTAATTTGAAGAACAATGTGTTCAGTGCATAATAACTTTGTAATTGTCAATTTGAGTTTAACAAAACAATAAACATGTTTTCTTTCAATTTTCGCGTTTTATAGAACAATGTTATTGGGGGAAAAATAAACTTAAGGATTTCAATAAACGCTTGGAAATATATTAAATTGAATTATTCAACAAAAACTAAAGCGCATAGATGAAGCAAAGTTTTCAGTTATACCCCAGACCCCGAGGGAGCACCTATGTAAAGAAATCATTACAATATGAAAACTATTTGTGGGACCGGTGACCGACNACCCCAGACCCCGAGGGAGCACCTATGTAAAGAAATCATTACAATATGAAAACTATTTGTGGGACCGGTGACCGACTGATTAGGCTGAGTTCCCTCATTTACACAGGTGGGCTAGATTAAAACGCACACCACTATGTAAGCTGACCAATCGAAAAACTCATTGTAGGACAGGAGATTTTAACACTTCTTCGAAGACATAGCGACCTTGCCGTTATCCGTGGTCGAGAAGACTAAACAATGAAACGACGTAAGTTTGATCAGAGTCAGTAATTTGCATCTCCTGCCTCAGAATCAGGAAAATTATCGCTTACTGTGCCCTTCTTGATAGAATTTGCTTGTTTATAGAGCATCATTAGTGTAAACTATTCAACAATACAAAACATTTAAAATGCTGTGAAAATCCTTTTCATAAATAACAAACATGGACAATGAAGTTTCCAGTTAGATAGTCTATACAGTCAAATTAAATCTATTTGTTGTTTATATTACACTGTAAGCATTGAAAAATCTTTAGAGATGTTAAAAATTACTGCGTTAAATGTGTGAAAAATAAAAAAAGATAACATTCCACCGGTAACTGGAAATGTATTTTTACAGCATTATTGCTAAAATGCGGGGGAAAAAACGGTTCGCAAATGTGGCAATTAACATTGATGGGAAAAAACAATATAAAACCATTACATTTGAAGTAAACAGTAATGGCATATATTATATGAGAAAATGAGGGGAAATTCAAGAAGTTCATATTTCGTTGGCCGTCTTCGACATTAATAAATCCGACATTAAAAAAAAAAACCTAATATGCGCTGAAGCCTTTAGATAGAACACAAAGCCGTGACCCATAGCTGAATAATGCAATACTGTGATGCGATCCACAAACTGCCACGGCCAACCAGACGAATAATCACACTCAACCTCCTGAACACGTATGCAGATGCCAGGGCTAAACTGCTCGCCCATAGCTCCGCTGATATTACAAAGACGTAGCAATACAATAACCTCGCCTCGTTCTCGGGTACGATTCCTCCGCGTCAGGAGGCCTGCGAGCAGGGCAAACATGAGCTGCACGAGCTGTAATTAACTCGCAGCGCTGCTCCCTGTCTCCTGGTCCAGACCGGCAACACCTCCTCCTCCTCCTCCTCGTGGATGCCGCCAGCACCCGCTCTCGAAGCGAAGATTACGTGCGATGAGGCGAGCGCCATCAGATGACCTGCAACAAAAGATCCGGGCAAACATGCTTGTGTGCGAATTGTTTTACATAGTGCGCGAAAAGGCTTGTTTGCCGCGTCAGCACTTCACTGCAACAGCGGCACAATGCGCTCTCGTGTCTTACTCCCATTCATATATAAAACGGGTTTATTTCTGTCAGCAATTCATTTTTTTGTTTATTTTCTTTCTGGTAAAAAAAATAATTCGATGTTACTGTAAAATGACACGATCCAGGGCTGGTCACCACACCCTCCCCCTCCCTTTTTATTTTAAAGATTATTCATGCACTTCCACAATAATTTCAGACGAAAGTAAAATATTAAATGATAAGGGACTGTGTAGTTAACTTTAACTCAATTTATATACAATTGACTGACTTAGCTGAGGTATGCACTACGTGCACTTCAAAACTGGTTTTGAAGCGGTGCCCTTATAACTAGAATCACTTGTGTTCATAGTGGACCTGATTAAATATTCATCTCGGTGTTAAATTTAATCAGTTCTTACTGAACGATGAGTTAAAAGTACAAACTTAAAAGGCAATGCATAGAAAATAAAATAAATACATTTTTTTGTTTTAATTTTTTTTAATGCTGCATTGGAAGACATTATAAAAATAATACAGGTTTACTTAACGGCCAAATTACGCTCCCATTTTAATAGTACGTTAGGGACGTGCATACCACGCTATCGACGATCTATGAATTATATGATATTTCATCTGTTTCATTAATAGATCGAATGCTGAAATTGAAGGTATTTACTGCCGTATTGTACCGTAAGGTATTTATTTACTACCGTATTTTACTGTAAGGTATTTACTACCGTATTGTACTGTAAGGTATGCGGCAGAATGTTATTGACATTACGAAGGGAAATTCCCAACCCCAACAGCTTGTTTTGCATATGGCAATTAATATGGCCGGCATGAAACTTCCTTTTCCGTAGTTACATCACAGTTTTGTAAGAGATAACTTTATAAGAAGTTCCTTCAGGCGACCAAAGAATTTTAATCAGCCGTCTGTGCGATTTTCAATCATGACCGCCGTTATAGGTACTCTAAAGGCAAAACAGTCTGCTACAGAAAATATTTTTAATTTTATTATCAATACACTTATTTTAATATGACGTTCTAATTCGCATTTTTGTTTTTTGTAAGTGGTGTATGAAAGATGCAAATACCTAATAAAAATATAATCGTCACGCACTGATAACTTATACCAGTGATTTAACTTACATAACAAATGGACCGTATAAACGTGCGCAGCATAAATATTAATCAGATCGGTGAAAATATAGCATGAGAGGTGTCTGTATTACCGTACATACAAGGCACTTGGACTTATCAGTTAGACTTTCTGCATTTTAACGCCAGCATCGCGGATCGACAACTACGGATAGCTAGAACCAGCGATGTCAGATATGCCTGTGCTGCACTCTGCCTGCGAGCGGCGTAAGTTCCAATATATTACCGAACGAGGCAGGAGCCGTTGTCACACACTCTATAATTTGTAAGTCTCTAAGTACTGTAATCCGTGTTAAGACGCTGCTATCTGCGAACTGTTCTCGGCGGCTTCCTAATGAATGGTGGCCATATTTTACACACAATACGTATATATTTCTCAAGTTGAAACTCCTCCCAGTTAATGAAAACCTCCAGGAGGAACTTGGGGAAGTTATCTCGAAAACAGACGAAGACAATGTTAAACCCCCCCGACCCGCCATCTTCTGGTATCTAAATAGACGAAACATTAACCTCTTACAATGTAAAGCATTACGGTTGTTTTAAATACAGCGACACAGTTAGAGTCGTCGCCTGTTTTTCCCAGAGACGCTGGTTGGAAGTTCTGGCGATTCTGACTGCGCCATCTCGTTTTGGAGTAAGTCTTTCATTAGTATGGTAATGTTATTTCCTCCTCTAGAGATTCGCGCCCAGAACAACCTACAAGATATAACCGTGTAATCTTGCGCATTAAACATGGGTATGAATCTTCTCCGAAACGAGACCTCGTGCTGCAAATCTCAACTTTTTTTTTTTTTGCTTTTAATAATTATGCCTTACTTAAAAACTCTTTATACATTTTTCCTAATAGTAAGTTTTTTTTAATCAAAATACAAATTTAGAGATCAACATACTTCTCTGTTCATGATATATTACATATCCAACGCTACCAAAATACTTTTCGTCACATATACACTTGACAAACCTAGGATACGGAAATATATTTACTGGTTCAAATTCCGTGGGTGTTTTTAGTTGTTCAGAGACACTTTAAAGGTTGATAAAGCTACAATAAAAACTTTGAGAATACATGTTCACTTTGAAATAATAAAAAAAAAAAAATTATTTTGTTTATTATGTTTCCGAGGTACTATATCGACTGCGATTATATTTTTAGGTGGACAACTTGTATACAGCCGGAATTCTCGGTCCATTCGTCAGGACTCCGTACATAACGGGCCAAAAGTTTCGTGTTCGTATCCCGGCTGGATCGAGGATTTTCCGAGGTGACGAAAATTTACTCCCCGGATTCAGGATAAGTGTAGTGTAACACTTCCGCGTACATACTACGAAAAACAATGGAAAATCACCGCCGAATCACCCTGTTTGGAAGATATTCACGATTAATCATTGAAAAAGTCTTTGTCCGTAAGTGCATATATTTTAACGTTAGCGCTTCATTAAATATATATCATTTCAAATTTGGCACACAATTAAGAAATAGTAGTGCCATATCTAACAGTGTGATCATTAAATTTCTGGACGTTGAACTTATTTAATTCATTTTGTGTTTGTTTTATGAATCGAAGGGTAATATTTGGTAAACTTGTTACGTATATAGTATGTTCGTCACAATTTCAAAGTTACAATCAATCGTCGCATTGATGAAATTATGTGTGCCCACGACACGATTAATTTTACATTTGCGGGATGGATGCGAAACGGGCAAAGAAGTTTGTTTCTTCCTTGCCCCCTGCTGGTGTTGGAATATCTGTTTTCCCCTCAGCAAGAAAAAGGAAGAATGTTAATCCAAGAAACACCATGAAGGTATAGTTGGATAATATAAGACACAGAAAAATGCAAATATAAAATGATAGTCATTGAAACAGATGTGACAATATAAAGCAATAACACTTAGCTTAACTTGGCGTAGGATTAGGCGTGGAGGGACGTACAGGGGAAAGACACGGAAGAGTGCTTGTCTCTCTAGGATTATCGGGTAAGGAGACGACCGTCATTCGTTCCCAACACCGCTCACCTCCAGCTCGGAGCCCGGTGCCCTGCTGCGTACCCATCGATTTGCAATCCTGTTGACTCGTGTCATATCACCCTCCTGGAGCCACGGAAACTCTACCCCCATTGGCTCCGTTCAGCTTTCAAAGTGAACCATGCTCAGTCTCTTTTTTATTTTTTTTCCACAAGTCAGCCAGACCCACATATTGTCCATTCTTTTGCTAATTACGAAAGACTGTGATATTGTTTCTGAGCTTGGAACATTTCTGTAGGAAGGGCTTCTCAGCTGTGTGGCGGCCCCTGCGATTTGGAAGAATCCGTTACGTGTGGCAGTGCGCTTTCTTCCAAGAATTCGCTGTCAACCACAACAATATTTATAAAACATAACTTTGGAAAATCAGTTGTGTTTATTAAGATATGTAAGAAATGCCCGGTTCAAGTTCTTACAAACAATGCAGTGAATCTTAGTCACTAACGATTCAGATGGTTGTATGTAATATCACACAAGAGCATACAGAGATATGTGATTTTGTCATAAATAAAGTAGTTGGAGACTGCATCCTTTCATGGCAAAATTTATATTACATGTGATCTCGCCGTATTAGAAGCAAATCGAGTATCTNGTTGGAGACTGCATCCTTTCATGGCAAAATTTATATTACATGTGATCTCGCCGTATTAGAAGCAAATCGAGTATCGTGGATAAAAATAAATACTTCGTATTAATTGGTATTTAATTAACTCCCAACTTTCATGCTGATGTGCTTTTTGGGGAAAAGGGTGGTGGAGGTAGCACGCTACACGTAACCTAAAGTTACATCTAAAAATCACGCACACATCTACGTCTTACCTGAGATTTGGGCCCGAAAACTTATGAGGGNGTTGGAGACTGCATCCTTTCATGGCAAAATTTATATTACATGTGATCTCGCCGTATTAGAAGCAAATCGAGTATCTTGGATAAAAATAAATACTTCGTATTAATTGGTATTTAATTAACTCCCAACTTTCATGCTGATGTGCTTTTTGGGGAAAAGGGTGGTGGAGGTAGCACGCTACACATAACCTAAAGTTACATCTAAAAATCACGCACACATCTACGTCTTACCTGAGATTTGGGCCCGAAAACTTATGAGGGNTAACCTAAAGTTACATCTAAAAATCACGCACACATCTACGTCTTACCTGAGATTTGGGCCCGAAAACTTATGAGGGTGGACTTTACAAGCGGCAAACATAAGCAATAATTTAAAATTTAATTCCGTACTTAAACAATTATTTCTGCACTTATATATTAAATCCCGTACTTGAACGTATTGCAGGTTTTCTACCACCGGGTAAAGATTAACACTTTATTTAATTCGGTATCGAAGTCCATATTTAAATAATTTTCCTACCTTGACACCAAACACACAAAAATATTTCTCCATAGTTACATAGGATGTTATTATGTGTATCAGGTCCCAGTGGTTCTATACTCAGAAGCCACCCTCACAAATTGTGAAACGCAATTAAAAGCACTAAAATAATATACTATATTCATTGGCCCTTCAAGGGCAGACATTCTAATGTCTGCCCTTGAAGTCTGCCAAAAAAAAACNAATAATATACTATATTCATTGGCCCTTCAAGGGCAGACATTCTAATGTCTGCCCTTGAAGTCTGCCAAAAAAAAACACATTCCGATGAAGTTTACAACTGAGTCCAGGTAGACAACCTTTAACCTTGCATCGAGTCTTATCTNAAAAAAAAACACATTCCGATGAAGTTTACAACTGAGTCCAGGTAGACAACCTTTAACCTTGCATCGAGTCTTATCTTTTAATGAATCAACAGAAATGCTTTGGACGAACAAAAATGCTGATGAAGAACCAAGAACATGATAATTGCTTTCATATATTCTTTCCAAACACTGGCGTACCCAACCAGCATCAAAAATATCATTAAAGAAGTAAGGGTTCAACTCGAAAACTTGGAACTAAAACCCCTGTTACCGTCTACTAAATTGACCGAAATTACTCCGTAAAGCATAAAGGTAACATCACATCCAGTGCTGAAAATTTTCCTTTAAAGAAACGCTAGTTTAGTTGTTAATTGCTGTGATGTTTCTGGCTTATTACAAGTCTTTCAGCCACTTCCGTTCCAGCTGCTTATTGCTTTAATAAAGAAAGCAGGATAGAGCATATGTGTAAATTGTAAGCAGTATGCAAAGACAGGACCTGTAAGTGGGTTTGAAAACTCAGCTTGCCATCACGATATGAGTGTGCTACATCTTTTGTTTAAGTATTAAAAATTACGATGAATAGCGATATGTGCCTGTTAAATATTCTCTCATAACGGATAAAGAATAAAGTAAAATAAGTATTGAAGAAGGAATATTACTTAAAATTAATATTTAGAAGTTGTACATTTCTTTTCCCCTCAGAGACTGTGTTTGGTAGTAGCCACTGCATAGTACAGGATATCACAATCCCGTCACAGTGCACATGTTATTTCACACAAAATTACGCGTAATTAAACAGATTAAATCGTTTTCTTTTAAGTGTATAGTTCATTTTTGAAACTAAGTCAAAGCGATAATAACTCTGACTATCGAATAAATCTATTATTAGTTTTCAATTCAAATGCACCTGCAAGCCAGTTTATCAGCATTTTACTGGGGGAAGTATGTTACAGAAAAGAATATTTGTGATTTGTGGGTTGAGCCCAAAATTTCTCAAACTACTGGAACCATAAAATTAATATAGTAGCTTTCAAAAACTGGGATCATTAACTACAGGGAACAATTTCAGAATAGTGATAATGTACGTATTTTGATGTTAAGGTATTATAGTTCCGGCTACCTTCATAAAAATAAGTAGCATACAATTAACCTGTTCGATAGTCTTGTCGAGTATTAAATTTAAGTCGGTAACCTACTACTATTTAATTTTCCTTCGATATATAGCTAAGTATATCTCATCTTACTTTCGACGTTGCGAATAAAAAAAGACACAGGGGATACGTCGAAAATAGTTCAATTTAGGCAATGGAAAATCCAGAAATTTGGTTAATAATTTTGATCAATTTCGCTACAGCACTGTGGTCTGCTAGTCTGAACTTAAAAATGAACCTTGTTATAGCAATGTTATTTTAATATGAAGTAAACTGCAATCAGATACGATAGAGAGCAATACCAGACAACTTATTTATTTTTGCGGTCTTGTTACCTGTGTTAAAATATATGTAACAGAAGCACCTCTGTTCAATGAAGTCTTTCATTGATTTAAATGTTGTAACATTAACGCAAAGAACCCATCGTACATCCAAAGTATTCTCCGTAAATTTGTTTTCAAGGTGATAGTGAAAATTACACTGACGATAAACAAAATTCAATCTCATAAAATTCATTTGAAACTGAACAAGAACTTATAACATAGTAATAAAAGAATTCCTCAATATTTTGCAAATAAAATATTGGACACATTTCTTGCCACTAGGTAAATTGTTGCACTCGCGCCTTGGAAATCAAACAAAAAACCCAAAAGGTTGGTTGAGTACAAATATTATGTGTCGTTAATTAACTTAGCACGAAGGGAAAAAATTTATTAACTTAATAAATTGTAATTATTTATACTTAGGAGTATGCCCTTGTATATGGTATTGAAAGTTTTTATAAAATCACGTACTACAAGAAATTATATTTTTCGGAAACGTTAATTACAAAGATATATTAATGCCTATGATGCTCTTTTTGGGAAACTGGTATTAAGTCTTATTGACTTCATATCATAATATTATTATGAAATACTATATATATATATAAATATATATATATATGTGTGTGTGTGTGTGTGTGTGTGTGTGTCTGGAGAATCGTACTGATACGAGGCCAGATATTCTAGCAGACTTGTAAAAAGGTGTAAATTTGACATCACTTCTTAGGTAGAAAAGTTGTGCTCAAACCTATTAAATAACTGAACAGAGAAGCCACATTAATTAGCACTGAATGCAGAATACAAAATAAATGTGCAAGAAAGTTGTCTGTAACTTATTTAAAACCTTGCTTAAGAACTGCTTTTATGTTAATTGTGTATTCTTCAATCAAATGTAAAATTAATATTTCCATGGGCCTGATCACTTTATTCTTGCGCCGGCCAAGGGAAATTGTGACATTTTTAGAATAGTAAATAATTTTCAAATCTGCTTATTTATGCCTGAAAAACAAGAAGCAACAAAAAAAAAAAAAAACATTCCAGTGTTCACAAATATTTANAAACAAGAAGCAACAACAAAAAAAAAAAAAAACATTCCAGTGTTCACAAATATTTACCTAACACATTTAATTCGACGTTAAGAAATAGAACTACTTTCCCTCTGTCGTTACCAACGTTACTGGGCGCGTGCCAGTCACTGTGTGTGCAGATAGGGGCATTGTATTTTTCAAAGATTCATTTTATAAGTGCTCAGTTAACCGTCAACGGTCTGTATTAAAAACTTAAGAATAAATGTTGCTTATATGAGACACTCCTCGTAAGAACATTCAACTGGAGAATGGAGAGATTTGGGCGGCACTTTATACCCAGTTCTTAAGAGACGATGAGGGCGAAACGAGGTATGGAGCATCACCGGAATTCTAGGGGTGGGGGAAACGGATACCCCTGAGAAAACCCGTTGACCAGCGGCATCGTCCGGCAGGATTCTCTAGCGCAAAGATGCGGGAGTGACTGCGATGGGAATCGAACCCGGTTCACCTAGGTGGGAGGCGAGTAGTGTGACCACTGCCCCACCGCGGCCTCTAAGAAAATTCGATACAAGAACCATATTCAAGTGTGATTCATATCAAGTGCACGAGACGGCCTGTATAATTACTGCTAATCTGCAATCGTCTTCCAAACGGTGACGGGGCCATGGTGGCGCAGCGGATAGAGCTCTCGTCTCCCAACAAGTGTTTACTCTGGGAACTCCCTTTCCGCTACCATTGCATTCCGGCGCTGCTCTATACACACTTCACTTCACCTTCACTCTCCACTCTCCAGGCCGTGACCGACTATCATGTCACAAACAACAAAAGTATGATGCAACGTAGTGGAATGACGTCAGGTCGCGATGTCTGCCGACGTTTGCCCTGCGTCACGCCCAGGAGGTCGCGTCTTGCGAAGAGCGCGGGTCAGGTGAGGAGTGCCTCTACGTTGGCGGGAGGTGGTCGGTATTTATAACAGCAGTGGTCAACATGTCGGGAGGGTGGGGAAGCACTGCCTACGGGGAAGAGGAGGAGGAGGAATTTACTGCTAGCGGGCAGGTCGATGGCGGGTCGAGATAGTCCCTGGGCGCCACTGCCCACCGTTCAACAAATCAGAAAACTCGGCGCGGGCTGTCCGTCGTCGCTCCGTCCGTCACGAGGTCGTCGAGATAGGACGTGCGCTTCGGCGTTGGCTGTCGTGACGTTCCCCGTGCGTCGCTATTCACACGACTATCACGACGCCCACTTACCTGCAGCTTTTCTCCGCGTTTGAGACCGAGAAGCGCGGGATTGACAAGGGCTAGATTGCCACGCGCATCAAGTGCGCCACCGCCATTAAGCGCAAGGCTTTGAACTGACGTGCAGTGTTATATACGCACTGAGTGCACCTATGGGACTTCCAGCGGTGGGCTTATTATTTAATTGGTGGAAAGTCTGTAGGAAGGTTCAGTGAAGGAAGGCTCTTGAGTACTTTTGAGATACAGCTCTTTAAAAAGCAGTTTTTAGCCATTTTGGAGCACTCTGAAATGGTGTTCACAACAGCCTTCGTCTGAAGTGTGTTTTCCTTTCGTAGATCAGCACATTGGAAGCACGTTTCATAGTTTCGTGGGGAAACGTGTATATCAAATGCTCTGCAACGCAGTTCAAGAACCAGGTAGGCTTGGTTCACAATTGAAAGCATAACAGTAACCACAGAACATAGTTCTTGCGCACAAGAATTATTCATCATGTTTTCAAACCCACTGTTTCACAACTAAACATAACAGGTCATGCACTTGAGAGTTCTGGACGTTGTACACGAAGAAAATCGTTATGTGCATTTCATTTCCTGTTCCTGTGCGGGTGCATGGGGCATCAGTCGACCAGAGCAGAGTATAAATTTATCAACGAAGTTGTTTATTTAAAAAGGAGAAATATTTATGCTTCACAAACGAAGAAATGTCACAAGATATAAATTTAGAAAAAAAAAACAGGTAATAGCTTACTAGAAGAAATTTATTTATGTTATTCACATCTTTACGAACGCAAAAACCAAATTTTTAAGGAATAGTAAAAATGTTAATATTTTTAATAACTGCCAATTTTCAATACATTATCACAATATGTTACGAAAATCCATTATTTACCAACACTGCCAACTGATGCCAGATTCACCGTAAAATTTTATTGGCTAAAATTAATTTAGAAGTATTCATTTGTGAATCCTTTTCGCACACGAATTCTGGTCGTTTCAATGTTCTACTGATATGTTCTATTCTCTGTGCCTATTTTTACAGAATTTTAACTTACAATATGCCTATAGCGCCGTGCCGTAGCGCTGATTTTTTTTCTGACCTGCTTTCAAACTAAGAGGAGAGTTGGAGGCCTTGGGTAGGAATGGGACCTAAGTGCAAGGCACTGAACTGGCGTGCTGCCGTCTCGGTAAATTGCCTGCAGGAAACTTTCAGTGGTGATCCTATAATCCTCTTACCCAATCAACAAACACATAAGTTTTCTGTACTTCATTGTACTAGTTTAAAATATTATTACAGAACTTTTGAACTAAAATTACTTATCTGAGATATTTCAACCCCCCAAAAATACACGCAAGTGATAAGGCGAGAGAACGAAAAGCAACACTTGTAAATGTACAAATTCTTATGTGCTATTAGCAAGTATAGGTCACTCAAATATATTCATTGATTTATAAATATAAAAATTTTGCCGAAGCCCTGCAAAGCGTTTAGTCTATCTCACAGACATGAATCTTACCTTCTATAATGCGCTTTAATGAAGAAAAAAATAATAATTGACCTCGTGGAACTACACATGCACCATGAAAACTTGGACTGCGCATCTGGATGTCCCGGAACGAAGACAGTAATAGCCGGAGTGAATTTCGAAGAAGCTGCAGGTCTGTNTTGGACTGCGCATCTGGATGTCCCGGAACGAAGACAGTAATAGCCGGAGTGAATTTCGAAGAAGCTGCAGGTCTGCTTGGTTTCTCCTCGAGTGCCAGATGACTCCCGTGTGGAGTGGCGCGGGGGTCGAGGGAGGTCAGTTCCTTACAGGAAACATTCGCAGCTCTTGAGAGAGCTGAAGAGCATGAGGATAGATAACGCTTTCGACACGAGGCGGAACTACCCTGGCATCTGGCCTGTGTCTAGGAACCTCTCTCAGCTACACCTCGATCACTAGGCNTCGACACGAGGCGGAACTACCCTGGCATCTGGCCTGTGTCTAGGAACCTCTCTCAGCTACACCTCGATCACTAGGCCCGAGGTTAGCGACACATCCATCCATCTCTTCCTCGCTACCTGCGCACTCGAAAACTGAGCGCCTTTTAAACCCAACGGAGCAGAAATGAGTTGTATTCTCGAAGTCTTAGGCTCTATTACGAACCGACCATACTGGAGATGACACCGCTCACTTCATTTCTCGTTGTCTTGTCATGCAAATATTCCTTCCCCTTCAACAGCGCGTGAAACATATGTTTATGCTAACTTGTCAAAAGAAGCATNTCTTGTCATGCAAATATTCCTTCCCCTTCAACAGCGCGTGAAACATATGTTTATGCTAACTTGTCAAAAGAAGCATATGTATAGTTGTAAGTCGGCATTAAAACAATTATAAAACGCTAATCGTAGTTAATATTTTTTATGAACAAATATTTTACCAAAGATATGCATTATTTTAACACGATATCTCGCGCAACAANTCGTAGTTAATATTTTTTATGAACAAATATTTTACCAAAGATATGCATTATTTTAACACGATATCTCGCGCAACAAAAAAAAATATGCAAATTCACAGCCCAAGAAACACTTCAACGTGAAGGCCTCTATACGGCAAAACAATTGTCCACAAAGTTGGCAAAAATAGTACCTGGCGTCGCCCTTGATTGGATTTTCGTTATTGACTGCCAGAAACTTATAAAAGTCAAGTGTTCTGGTTGGCAATGTTCCATGTCCCACATTGTCTTAAATTACTTTCAAGATTGGTCTCTAAGAACAAAAAGGTCAATTTTAAAAACATAACGCATAAATAAATAACGTTTCTTGATGATAAATTCTTCCCGTTATGTAATATTTATATCGAACAACGTTACTTTTAGATGTTTGCAGACTTTCGCGGCCGTTGCCATGATGGCTGTCTTGGCTTCCGGAATGGAGCCGCGTCCCTTTGGTGTAATTTTACACACTCTGTTAAGCTTTGTGGAAACAGAACTTTAACAGGTCTTCAGAAAAAAGTTACAAGTAACCATGAATGAACTGTAGTGGCCGAGCAGTGTCTTTTAACCTAATACAACTACTATATTAGAAGAGGTGAAGGGGTGGGGTGACTACTCTCCTTGACCCTCCCCTGCCATATTCGGTGTATGCGTTTAACAGCTTGTGATTAAAAATGGAGGGAGATTCGACTAGCATACTTGTGCTAACATTGCAACTGCGCATAATAAGAAAGAGAGAGAGAGAGAGAGAGAGGCTACATTTTAACAGGATGTCTCATAGCAATGTACCTACAACGGTTCTTCCTCAGTAAACAGCGATGGCTCTCGCCTCCGTGCTCCGGCAGCAGGAGTGCGGTTATGGTTGCGATGAGCAGGAGCTCTGGCGCTCCACAAAGACTCTATAAACATGTTCGTATCTACTCACTAATCACTGATAACACGCCCGGCGGCTGCCACGCTGCGTTGAAGGAGTGCCG
>NQII01000377.1:519769-531902 GCA_002778355.1 Clitarchus hookeri
GGGGGGGAGACTGCGCTCTCGCGCATAAACTACACAGCACGGCTCCCGGAGCTCGGAGGAAAAGGCGCGGGAAGAGCGGCAAGCTGTGATCGCGATGTCCTTGAAGGAAGTGGTAGGAAGGTAGGTAGTTATAGTACATTCACGGTCACTTCCAACTATTCTGAAGCCTTGCGAAAGTTCTACTTCCAGTATATTCCTTCGCCTCATGCTAACAAATCGTAACCAAGTGTATCATATTGCACCTTAGGGACAACGCACCATATTTGTGCGCACCCAGTTTAATAATATTTTTCGTGAGAACTATTTCTTACTGGACATTACCAACACCTATTTTCACTGTTTTTATTCATATTAACAGCTATAAATTAAATATTAACATTAATTGATAACATACTTAAAAATTCGATTTAACCAGAAATAAGATACTTCTATGATAACACAAGTATAAAAAGCTTGTAATGCCTGGCATTTGTAGTTAACTAATAAATACTTCATGCATGGGGCGATTTTTCAATGATTTGATTCATGAAGTGTGAAGATACTGCGAATAATCTATAGGCGGGCCTGGCGTTTGTTTTACTCAGGTTGGCAACCAAACGAGATTCCTTATGGAAAAGTTTGGCATAGGGAAAATTTCCTCCACAAGGTGAGCTGCTGTTCCAAGGACGTTGCTTTTCAGTTGGCGGTAAATGGGGAAATAATATTCATTTGCATGAAAAACTTTCTGTTTGGCCTGAACTGTGATAAGTAGGCTACCTACTTGCCCAAGCCAAAATATGAAATATTAACTTTATTTTCACTATTATTCACGCCCTCCAATGGTATTTACAATAGCAATAAGTAAAAATAAAAATGAGTTTGTAATTGAGTGTTTATAAAAAAAAACTTATTTTAGTGAAATAAAGTCGCAAATTCAAATCAAAATAAAGATAAATATAATCACAAGAACCTTTACAATCACACCGACACATTAAAAATTGCAATTATCCCATTTGCTCACATACAAAACGAAAAAATCCAGTATACATGCGACACGAATACCCCTGGTGGCAAAAATGTTTAGTTGCGAAACTATTAGCATTGAGCTTACCAGCATGAAAAGAATAAACCTTAGTAAGCTTAATTTCGGTAAAATCATCTCCGCTGCAGACAGCTGGCAGACATCAAACTCATTTCTTTGGCACTATTTGTTTTGGTAGAAATATAAAATAGGGATAGGGGATTCTCCGTTGAAAGTGAAAGAGTTAGTAACTTTGTCAAAATGCGACTACCATCTCCAAATTCACAAAATAAAAGGTTTACCACCTTTTATTCGGTAGTTCACAAAATATTCATTCAAATCTCAGAATCTCAAATAAATATTCTTTTCAAATAACAAAACCGTGTAAACAAATCTAGTTAAAAGAAGGGACTGTAAAGAAAATTTACCTATTTTTATATGAGTGTTTGCACACTAGTACTGATATATAAATGTTTTGTTAATTTTAATTTTACTGTACTTATTTTAAACCTTTTATCCCAAAACTTTGTAACTTTAATGCAATATTTTACATTCAGAAGACATTTCTTCTATACTTCGAAGTTGATGTGGAATGGCGTTTGATAAATGAGAAAATCATTATCCAATTATTTCTGGTACATATATCAAAGAGTTCCATGGATACAAGTTGGATGGAAATGATAGCTAATTCAGACGTACCGGGGTTATAAAAGAAATTAAATTAAATTGGATAAGCAGTCACATCCACCATCACTATTTTACATTACTTAAGTTTCAAGAACAAATATCATTGATGATATAAAGTCACGCTAAATTACACCACTCACTACATAAATTAACACAAATTTAGCACAAATAAACACTCAAGTGTCTGCTACTCTATTTAAATCAGCACAGTAACCAGTTTCTTATACTGAATCGTCACTCCGGTTTTGGTTTTATCCCGTAGGGCGTAAGTCTCCAGTGTTCAACAGCAGAACCTCCACTATTCTCCCATATTCGTGTCGTACACACGATGCACTGGTTTTACACCACGGATGTTCAGGCACTTGCCCAACTTTACGTTGACATACCCACTGGGACTGCGAGGTCCAGGCCTTGACCACGAGTCGAGTATTGCTGCACCCCACGTCTACTTACTCTTGAAACACAGCCACTCAGATAAGCGACATCACTTTAAACACACTTCCAGATATTACTTTTTTTTTGAGCGGGGGTAGGTATGTCCCTCTACTCCCCATGTCTGGCACAACATCTCTGTCCTCCTATAGATGTTGGAAGAAGGTCTTCTCAAAGACCTGGTACCAGCATCATAAAACTGCTCCATCATATAGAATCGACAAGGAACATGTAATGAGTCAAATGGAGTACTAAGTACTTAATCTTCATCAGTTAAAATCCCACTTACTCCACCAGCTATGCCATAAAAGGAGTCAGCGGGGCCAACGATGGCGTTAATATTTTTCGATTTTTTCTATGCCTCGTGGTAACTGCAAACGTGTAATTTTAAGTACTATGTCTATCGTGCCACCCTCCCCTGGTTAGGTCATTCTTAGTACAGATTATTCCTTTCCGTCACTTAGATGCCCACTATGATGATAAAATAAAATTCGGGGTATTTTCGCAAAATAAATGCTGTTAATACACTTCTTTTTTGTTCTCATGTTGCAATAATTTTATCTAAAAAGGTAACGTAGAGATATCTCGTATTGATATTCAGATTAGTATAATATTTTGTTTATGACATCCAATATGTTCATGTTTACATCTTGGTCAATACGTGTTCGATTTACGGGAAAGGAGGTTTGTATTTCCAGCGCATGTAAACTGACGAATTTCTTCAGGGTATTCTCCTTTCATTCTCGATTCCACTAAATGAAGTCTCTGTTACTGACTCCATAGTTGGCCCCTGTACAGCAGTGTTAGTTATTTTCGGAAGTCTCTTTTTAGTATCGTAATTTACGATGCTGGCCTTACCTAACCATAGGAAATTATAACACTACTCCCTGCCATGTTTAAGAATTATTTCAGTAATATGAATTGAATCAGAAATATTATTTAAAGAATGTAAATAAAGATAAATGACTGCTTTTGCTTCCACCAAGATGAAACGGGTTTGATTCCTGGGAAGATCAACCTCAGGTTTTAATGCCGGAAACGTGGCGACGTTGCTGCTGACTGGTGGGGGTTTAACGAGGTGCTCCCGTTCCAACCACAGTTGCATTCATTAGCTGCTTTATCCTTATCTAATTTCACATCAGTTTGCACCAAAAGACCTCAGCGCTCTTAAACGTCACCCAAATCTCTCTCAACTCCCCCAGAAAGCAGGCAAGCGAATTTAGGTCGGTTGATCTGAGAACAGAACCATTTGGGTCTTCTATTGTTAACGCATCTATTGTGAAAATTATTGAGGAAATTTCTCACGGATAGAGAATAATGTGAAAGAGCTCCATCACACATAAACCAGCCTGATCGTTGTCTGATCAAATCAGGCTAAGGCATACGCTGATTTATAAACATCGTCAAATATATTTAACTTGCCAATATACCGGAAAAGTAGAGATTATGCATCCATTCCATAATCCAAACCATTTACAGGATCAGAAGTCTAGGATCAGCAGTTATACGAATATATCCATTTACTCATACGATATATGATCGAACTACGCAAACAAGCATTCTTGGGTGCATATGAACAACTATTTCGTTACGAAACTGTCACATTTATAGCTGTTTCCGTGCAGAAATTTCAGGAAATGGGTAACAGTTTAACCTGCAACTTGCCAAACACCTACAGCGTTGTTATAAAATCGTAGCTCTGGAAAATACGACTGTTTGACAGTGACATAATTCACAAGTATTTAACTAGGTGACCTCTCTTATGGTTCAGCTGTTGTTGTAGGCGCTATTTATTTCTAATATTCTATTAGATATGTTTAAGCAAATCTAGAAAATAAACAAATACCGAAATCAGGAATAGAAACCAAATTTATACACGTCCAAGAATAATTATTTAAATTTTTCTATTAAAAACATAAGTTATCATGTGTGTTATCAGGCGCTTAACAAATGTTAGTCATTTAAGAAAAAACTTAATTAATACAATTTATTATTTTATTTGTTAAATTGGTTCATGTCACATTCATAATTTTATTTTAAATAATTTGTTTTTCAGCTTTACAATCATTTAATTAATATATAGCTAATATTATGTACTCAATAGTGTGGGGCACTAGAAACAGAAATGAAAAGTTATACTTAACGGATCTTTTTCTAAATTTTTTATTTTTTAGAGTTCAGTTTTTTCGAAGCTATTCTTGCGACCTTAAAGAAGTAACGAATACGGCCGCTCCTGCACCGAAACCGTCACGGCAGCATTTTGTTTAGAATTCCATGTCCTACCATGTGTTTTGATTCTTGTGATGGGAAGACGTCAGTATTTCATCCCTCCTATTGCCAGCTGTCATTTCTCACGGCACGTTCCGCGTTCTCAAATCAATACGGTTTTGGACGGCATTTTTTTTTTAGTTATACGTAGTCTTCCAAAGTATTTCCGATATTGTAAATGATAAGGATATTCGGAAAGTAAACTACATGTACATTGAATATTAATTAATACTTACGTAATTTCGTCTCACCGCTTTTGGCTGCGTGGGCCGAGCCGTTAGCTCACTGCTCTACCACCACGGCGAAAACGAAACCGATTATAGAGGGATCACTCCCGAAGTTTGGCACGTGGAAAACGCAGCTGACGTTGCCGTGGCAGTTGGGTTTTCTTGTGGTGCTTCCTCCTACACTTGGTTGTATTCCGTCGCTGCTCTACCTTCACTCTAATCTCATCACACTCGATCATCCCTGATGACTGGGGTATCTTAGTCGTTCTCAAAGGTCATGCAGCCGGCTTCTTTTCACCTGTCAGCCTTATCTCACGTGTGTTCGAGCGGGACAAGCGTGCGAGGTTATTTAACACATACATACGAATTCATATTAAGTCAGTACGCGTCGTTTCACATCAGGATAGTCTTACCTTGCTTTTCTTGCGTAACAAATGATACCGCTATCACTCTTAATTCGAAACCATGTTAAAGCAGACCTGTACCTCTTACACTAGAGAGCCGAAAAACTAGTATAGCCGTGCGTATGCAAATAACAGAGGTATGGAACCAATCAGAGTAACGCGATGCGGTCGGCAGCGCCTATATAAGACAACCGGCGTCTGGCAAAGTTGCTAGATCGGTTACTGCTGCTACAATGGCAGGTTATCAAGATTTTAGTGAGTTTGAACGTGGTGTTAAAGTCTACCCATGAGAGATAGGACACAGCATCTCCAAGGTAACGATAAAATTTGGATTTTCGCGTACGACCATTTCATGAGTGTGCCGTGAATATCGGGAATCCGGTAAAACATCAAATCTTTCACATTGCTGTGGCCGGAAAAAGATCGTGAACGAACGGGACAAACGACGACTGACGAGAATCATTAAACGTGACAGACGTACAACCCTTTCTCATATTGGCGCAGATTTCAATGCCTCCTGCATACCTTCAGACATTAGTCGAGTCCATGCCACGTCGGCTTGCGGTACTTCTGCGTGCTCGAGAGGGCCTTATACGATATTAGGCAGGTGTGCCAGTTTTTTTGGCTCTTAAATATATATATATATATATATTTATTTATATGTAAAGAAATGTATCAACACTTAGTATTTCAGGTTAGTATTCATAATTTCTACGAGTTGAGCTATCTATAAAGCTAAATTATTTATTTATATCAGAACTTCATCTGTTCACGGTAAAGTGAGCACTTTTGAGACCGTAGTTTCTCTTCCATTCAACTTCTATCTTTTAACCACCTTTTTGAATGAATATTGCCATGAAAGTAATAAACACAGTGTGTATATATATTCCACCGCACTCAATAGTTAACGTCAGAGGCTAAAATAAAATTTATTTATTTACTATTATTCCAAATGAGAGGGCTTTCAAAAGTGCTCACTTCCCCGTGAACAACGTTCATCAATGTATTAGCCTCGTATATTAATCATTACAGTGACTATAGAAAACTGTAAAGAAACAGGTTCGTTCAAAAAGTATTTTTTAATTATGCATTTTATATTGTTTGATTTCTAAAAATTGCTATACATATTTGATCAAAACACGTTTTTTACTATGACCTAAGTCGGTATACACGTTGTTCGGAAATCACTGTATTTTGAACTTATTGCCCATTGTCATTCAGTGTATAACTATGCGACGGAAAGCTAAAATGTATTTATTTAATTTACCTTTAGCCTTTTACACCTCAATCATGCATGATGTTAGAAAAAATTAAAATGAAATAATGAAAAACTTAATACATATAGATAGATATATTTTGCAAAGAACCAAACTTTTAGCCTAATGTACCATAGGTTAGATCCAATATGCATAAATAATTTATAATGACAGTATATAATTCAGTAATCAACCTGTTCCATCTAATATCTTGGTAGATATCGTACTGCATGCGAGTCGTCTCCTTTAGCTGTCTGACAATCACCTGGCATCCGATCTGCATAAAAATAAACTCCGTATGGGGATTTTACAGCGCGCAGAAAGACTGCCACTAAACAAGAAGGCTATGTATGAGTACCAGTAAAAACATATTTTTGATGGATTGATTCATTGTAGTTATGAGAGCTCTTTCGGTGAATTCGATAACATATAATTACAAGACTCCAGATGGGCGTATCTGAGTTCGAGAGCGATATAAGTTAAAAAAAAAAAAATTAACGAACTAAGCTGGATTTTAAATTATTCACACAGCTATTATTTACAGCATTAGTCTATCTCCACTATTACTCTTCTTATTTCTCGGTGAGCGCAATACAGCAGCAGTATCTTACTTTGAAAATAATTTTAAAATGAAAATTCAGACTAGATCTTCTTTGTGAAAAAATATTGAATGTGGAACACATTTTAAAACACATTCAAGATTAATTGATGCAATCTTTTGAATGGAAAAATTTAATGGTCATATTTCCTCTTAAAATTTGATTCTCAAATATATAATATATAAATAATACTTTAGGTTGTTCACAATAAAGTGAGCACTTTTGAAATGAACCTTTGAAAAATGTCACTGCCCCTACCAGCGTGTATTTTAACGTGGACCCTGACTGGCTTGCGCCCTCTAAAGTTGGCAGCGACGGAGAGAAAGTAGTTCCTTGTCTTAACGCTGAATTAAAAGTGTTGGGAAAACATTTGAGAATACTGAAATCATCTGTTTTAATTTCCATATTTTTTAATGCGTACAAGTGTATGAATGATCAAAATTGTGAAATTTTGCTTTTCCAATAACTTCATTTTTACTAGACCGACGCATAAATAATATGAACAGGCCCATGGCAATGTTATTTTTACATATGGCGGAAGAATACGGAAAGTGCAAACAAGTAGATCGTTGGCAAGGCTTTTAGAAGTGGTTACTTTTCCGCGAACAGCCTTTGTAAATATTAAGTATATGAAAATATAATATACATAAATTGAAGGCAAAAATTCGACATTGTGACAGGGGCTTTACCGATGAAACTCGCGTGATATATTCCCCGATGTGCCGGCGATTTCCTCCGCTTCTTCACCCCTGCTCACTCCCCCTCGGACCCATCACCTTGCAGGTGACTTGTTGTCGCCGCCGCTACTTGAGCGCGACACCGGAGCCCCCTCGGCGGCTGCCGCGCCATAAGATGTTCGCCTGTTTTATCAGCCACTTTGGGTGAGTTTAAAGTTTTGTCGACTCAACGGGGAGCCCCCTCACCCCCCCTGTTAACCCTCTGCCAGCAGTGTTGCCAACTCGTACTATTTTCCACCAGATTTGCTGTGTTTTAATCCCTACCTAGAAGCCAAAATTGTTTTAAGAGGCTGTATCATCCCTTATAAAGAAATGATTCATTTTAGTGTTATAACAGAAGAGTCAGTGACATTACTGAAAATGTTTCATTATAGAAGCTTTTAATTTTATAGTTCTGTGTAAATTTTTGTACCTGATTGTTAATAGGTGTTCTCTGGTTGTCATTAAAAGTCGAGAATAAATTATTATATAAAATTTTGGATTAAGTTAACTGTTACATTAATATGAGTTACTAGTTCATATATTATGTATGTAATGGCGGGCAAGACAATTAGCTAAGCTTCTATTTGAGCATTTTTAAAAAAATTCTGAATTTTAATCAGAAAAAATGAAATAAAAAAATTGAATATGGCAAGTGACGCGGTTTTTTAAGTTGTTCATGGTAAAATAAGCACTTTTGTAATTATCTTTTTATCTTTTGAAAAATAAATCACTACCCATTAACTGCATAGATACTACCGTACACACCTACAAGTTACGTTAGCAGCAAATTAAGACAAACAGTTCCTAGTCCGGGCGAGTGTAATATTTGAATTTATTGCATATCAAGCTGGTGTTTATCTGCTTTATACACACAAGAGTACTGTACGACATGCAAATTTTTAACACATTTTGGTTCCCGACAATTTCTCGTTTTCATTTGACTAGCGCATGAATACAGTGATCCGGTCCAAGGCAATGCAAATTTTATATATGGTGGAAGAGTACAGGACGATGAGAAAAGTAGATCTTAAGCAGGGCTTTCAAAAATGCACAACTAACCGTAGACATCCTTATCTAGTTGTCAGTACCTAAATAAACGAATTTTTTTTTAAATCGTCGGTGAAATGTGATAGAAAAGTACTGGAACGAAATTGATATGTACGAATCACTATCTTGAGTGTCCAAATTTTTAATTTAATAATTTTTAACATAATTTTCTAATTGCTGTAATGGTTTTTAGCTGACTGGTGCCACTGTATTAATATGCTAATTTTTACGTTGTCGTTGCTGTTTCTCTTTCTTGTTAACATCTCGACAGCTGCACATACGAACCATACGCATTTTGGTAAATTTCACAGCGTTAAAGTAAAGTAAATTTTTTTAGTATGTTAAATTAATATTTTAAGTGAGTTTAAAATTATGGGTATTTTTGTAGTTTTCCGAAGATTCGAAGATTTATTACGTACTTAACTTAATGTATCTGGGTGCATTTTTACCCGTAGCCTAGTGGAATTCTCTGTCCAAGTGTTGTCGGCACTGCCCGCCAGCCTCATGAGACGACCACTGAAATTGTTTCCACCTCCATCAAGTCCTCCCCGATCTTTATTGGTCTTGGCGACAATGCGGGGAGGGGGAGGGGAACTCCTACCTGCCGCGGCTGATGCGGAGATAGCCACGGCGTTTTTCGATGTATAAATTTGTGCTATCATGGGTCGAGATGGAAAACAAACTGACGGGCAATAACACTAAAACACGTGTTATTAAAAAAAAAAAAAAAGTAGTTGGAGCGGGTGGAGAGGGTTGCGGTAAGAGATGGGCGATAACCATCTGGAGACGTCGGCAGTCTCGGTTTCGACCCTTTGTCCGGACGCCACTGGAATATTTCTCCGCGCGTGGAGATCGTTCTTCCGAGCGTCGTTGCATCCGGAATGAAATGAAATTGAAGAACCGTGAACTTTCTCTCTGCTTCAGTTAGGCCACCTCGCTAAACTCTGAGTTCGGCTCCTCTAACTTGCGAGTGTCCTTCGGGTGGTTGCTCCTGTGATCTGATAACTCACCACTCTAGGCCCTGAATCTCGAGTTGAAGTGTTCAGAAAAAATCGGATGATAATGTGCCCTCTAGCTCACAAATTTTTTTGTCTGTTTACCTGTTACACCTTTGGTCATTTTACTGTTATGGTGTGATAAGGCCTTAGCTGAACGGCTTGCCTGATCACACCTTCAATCATTAAACCTGGAAACGAGCGGGATTGCAACGCCACCATTTGGTCGTCGATCCTAGCGAAAGAAGACAGTTCCAGAAATCCCCTCCACCAGTCACTGAGAGGGGACGCAGAACCACGCGCTTGATATAGGCCAGCGTAACCTCCGAAACGAGCGTCGGTCGTCCTGCGTCTTTTGTCTTTAGTCCTTTGGGCGACCCGACCAGCGAAGCAGACCAGGAAGTTGGATGTGTCCGGCCGGCGTTAACCGTCTCGCAGATTCAGCCTCCGGCTACAACAAGGTGATGACTTTCCAGTTAGGTTTAATTTAAATGGCTTTAATCATAATAAAATTAAATAATCATCATCGTATTAAATTTAAAGCTCCCCGATCAATAGTCATTTAAATAGCAACTGTATAATCTTCATGTAATAAAACCTCATCAGATACTGTTGTGCTCTACCAAATAATGATTCATTATTGAGCTACGTCCCTAAATACATTCAAGTACAAGCTAGCTCAAAAGCTTGTTCTTAACAATACAAAGTGCTGTAGGACATTCTATAATACCACTTCGCCAAGATTTCAAGCCGGGGAGAAAACAAGGGTGGCGGCTGATCTCCAATCACGTTCAAGAGTGCTGTTACCAGCACTTACCTGGATATCCGAAGCTTATAAATAAGGGAAACTCTAAAGTTTACTCAAACAAGCATAGGGCTATCAAATACCTCATTTTCTCTATGAGCATGGCACTGAATTAGAGTACGGAGTCCATCGGCAGCTTACATTTAAAACACCTTGTTATGAAGTAATCAGGTCTTAGTTGAACGGCCTGTCTGATCACACCTTCAAACATTGAACCAGGACACGAGCGTGATTGCAACAACACCTTGCGAAAGACAGTTGCAGAAATCCCCTCCACCGGCCAGTAAACGGGACCGAAAATATTAAACAACGCGCCCGATATAGGCCAGCGTAACACCGGTAGCGGCGTCTTTTGTCGTTTAGCTACTGGAACAAGAATACTACGGAATATGGGTGTGTCCGGTCGTCGTTAACCGCCTCCTAGATTCAGCCACCGGCAACATGAACATGGTGGGGCTTTTCAATTAGTCTGTTATAGTAATGGCGTGAGGTAATAAATGTTAATATAATTAATAAGCACCTTGCAATTCAATTTACGCTCCCCCGTTCATAAGTCACGTCAATAATTATTGTATAATCCTTATGTTCAATAAACCTCATCTTATACTGTTGTGCTCTACCTGATCATGACTCATTATTGAACTACGCCCTAAGAAACTTTCAAGTATAAATGGGTAAAAGCTAATTCGTAACAACCTGCATTCGTGACTAAGTGGCTTATGGCGTATTAAAAAAAATTATTGTGTGCTTCGCGTATCTGTGTTACTTTAAATATCGTGTACCGGAGTTTTCACGCATAAAAAATATGTTGTGTAAAACACCCGATTTAGCTAAAGAGAAAAATTTGACGAGGTGAAAACAAAAACCTAAAAACTGGCTATAAAATGTCCTTGAATGCTATTCGTAAACAAACATAATGCAAAAATATTCAGTAATTACGCAATAAAACTGTTTTACTGAGGCTCTTCTCGCCATTTGATGACTTAGGTGGGCAACCGCTTTAACTGTAGGTACTCTTTGTCATTTCGGTGTGAATTGGTGGATCATTGACCACCTGCATTCAGAAGTATGACTTTTTTTTATGGAATCCTGGCAGTGACAACGAAATAGTTAAGGAAAAATATTCATATTAATTTTTCTGTGCAACCCAAAATATTTGTAGCCATTGGAGTTCGTTACACGCTAGGGCTCATAAACCGGAGATGGCTTTTCTCTGACAGAACCCACGTTACAATACTATCGCAGAATATAACTGAGGAATATAAATATTGGTTTGTGTGGAAATTTCGATAATGCAGATAAAGTAAAAAAAAAAAAAAAACCCCAGGGTCCGCGAGTTTGGAGTGATTTTTCGAACCATCAAGTAACCAACTTGCTTTATTACCGAGCCATGCCGAGAATTTGATGTAAATATAACTGAATTTTATTTACTGCAAAAGTTTCACTCACCGAGACAATAGCAGTAATTTATATAAGTCAGAAATACACTGAAGAGCCAAAAAAAATTGGTATAGGCGTGCGTATGCAAATAACAGAGGTATGGAACCAATCAGAGTAACGCGATGCGGTCGGCAGCTAGATCGGTTACTGCTGCTACAATGTCAAGTTATCAAGATTTAAGTGAGTTTGAACGTGGTGTTATAGTCGGCGCACGAGAGATGGGACATAGCATCGCCGAGGTAGCGATAACATTT
>NQII01000377.1:532180-600047 GCA_002778355.1 Clitarchus hookeri
GGGGGGGGGGGGCTACCCAATGTTAGGCAGGTGTTCCCTTTTTTTTTGGTTCTTCAGTCTATGTCAATGACGTGTCTTTACGTAAGGTTATGGAAATAGTTAAAACATAAGTAAGTTAACTTACGAAAATAAGGACTTTACCTTCAGAATTCGGAGTCGAAGAACTGCAGTGTCACAGAGCCCCAAATCAACGCACACAAGACGCGAATGTATACAGACCTCATGCCCGAAAAATCAACTCTTCTGGCTAGAGATAAGGTCGTCTGAAAACCAAAATTATTTGTCTATATTTTAAGGACATTTATGGCTTCGTGGCATATAATTGATAACTTTATAAGAATAATTAATTATTCCAAATAACTACATTAAGGTATTTTTGGAGTAAATACGTCTTTGAAATAAAATATTTATTTGTAAAATTTCGTAAAGTAATTTTAAGCTACAAAAGTGTTACGGTAAGGGGTCGACCTTAGAATTTTTTTTGAGGTTAAAAGAATTGGCATATAATTGATAACTTTATAAGAATAATTAATTATTCCAAATAACTACATTAAGGTATTTTTGGAGTAAATACGTCTTTGAAATAAAATATTTATTTGTAAAATTTCGTAAAGTAATTTTAAGCTACAAGAGTGTTACGGTAAGGGGTCGACCTTAGAATTTTTTTTGAGGTTAAAAGAATTTCAAATGTTAAAATTACAAAACTTGTGAACCACATAAAAATGTTTAAGCAAATATTTTCGTAACACTTAAACTACATATAATTTCCTTAGTTTCATTTTTGAAAAGTAATTTTGAAACAAGTTCATACTTTTTTTCAGACTATTCTTTCATGTCACAACAACAAAAAAATGTAATATGCTAAAAATTTAGAAAATATTTTCCTTCTCTTGACCACCCTTAAGTGTTTCACGCTGCTAAACATGGCACTATTTGTTCAATTACAGACACTTGTTACACATTCGATGTGTAACAAGACGATACATAAATAGTGTTACGCGCGGACTATTTCCTCCTTTCCCACCCCGGGCAAGCGTCCATCTGCGCGACAGGGAGATTGTTCGCCGCGACTCTGCCCGATCACTCAAAGCACCTCCTCAAAGCAGACACACTACAGCGCCAGGTTGGCGAGAGGATGACTGATAGCTGACTTGAACTATCGTCACCGCTCCACCATCGTCCTTCTGGAGGGGTCGGCGGCTGCGGGCTATTACGCGAGTTTTCTGGTCGTCTCCTACCTCAGCGCTTGCCGATGTGTAAAGAATGTTCTTGGTCACGGCGCCGACACTATAAATACCGGCGTGGTTGGAGAGTCAGGAGTCTGTGATAGCCATCTGGCGAAGTGCGGCGAATAGTGTACGAAAAGGACTAGTGGCGGACGAAGGTAAAGAGAGACTGCGGCGGACGAGTGTGTATGTGGCGGCGATGGACGAGGTGCGAGAGTGTTGTGGAGAGAGATTTGCCCGAAGAGTAGAGTGTGGTTGAGTACCGGAGCGCTCAGGTCTCTCCAGAACGTTCCGGACAAAAAAAAATTGGTGATATCTGGATTGAAACAACGTGGAACGTAATTGACGAGTGATACACACTTGATTATGAATACTGGAACTGTCTGATAATACAGTTATAAATTTAATAGTAATTCAGTATGTGTTTTAAAGCTATGTGTATAGGATGGTTTTAAATGTCTGATTGTGTCAATTACTGTGAGGTAACGAACGACTGTGTAAATATCAGTTGTAAATATTAAGTGATAGCGATTGTTGTCTAGATATTATGCCTAAAGAATGCTGTTGAATTGTTTATACATTAATTAGAAAAGTGTTATTACATCTTTTAGTTCATAAAATTCTCAATCTCTTAAAGAGCCTGGCTATGCCCAGAGACAAAGAAAGAATGTAACAATATAAAGGTGTCATTGTTGCGTCTGTATTTACAATGTGGTGATAAATAACTGTGAGCTGCGACGTGCACTGTATATATAATACCCTGTCACAGAAAATACACTACCGTAAGTAAAATGAAAACAAAACAAACTATGGCACATGTTCGTTGATAGATTATTGACCGCCATTTTGGGACGACCCAAGGTTCATACACACAAAGTACTTTTGTCATCATGAGAATGTCCCTTAGTTTACATGGAAGGTTACCCACGCTGACCTTACGAACATTCCATTGGAAAAGATAATTGACATGTTTCATTATTTCGCAAAGTTGTACTTTGTTTCGGAGGAGCGCAGACAACGCAAATAAGAATAGAAGTTGCCAATATAACTAATTCGCAACTTCAGTCTACATATGTATACGAGTAAATTTGATGAAGTATGCTCTACTCTAAGACTGTGTTAAAATAAAATATTTATACTGCCATTATTTTGAAAATAAGTGTCTGGCCCACTCAAAACACATCTGTTCACATGGCCTACCATCGTAATACTTGTATGGCAAAATTTGGCGGGAATCAGTTGATTGTTTCCCAAGTTATGACTTAAAAGTTGAAGTATTTTACAAAATTGCGGGACAAAGAAGCTCTGTTCGGACACAATTGATGGCCGTAATACAGGCTACTGCGAAAATAGAAAGTTTTATACTCATGGTTATATGGTTTCGTAGATATTGTATAGAAGGCTTATTTAAAATGTTCCTTTGGCCGCCATTAAAAAAATTATCTTATGACTGTATAGTTAATATGGAACACAGCATTATTTCCTTTTTGCCTAATTTGGCAGCAATCGGGTGATTGTTTTCCAGAATATGACACAGAAGTTTTATTTTGTTAGTGGTATGCTATCTTACAAAATTGTGAACAAATGAGGACATTTATTAAAATATTTGACGCTTGTAGTTGATACTTTCAGCATACCAAGTTTGGTTTAATTTGATCAGAGATATATATGACATATATATCAAATTAACCAAATATCTATTGCCACCATGTTAAAAATAAGTATCTTGTCCATGTAAGATAGCACATCATAGTATTACATACCTACAAGCATACAAAGTTTGGTTGAAATTATTTATATGGTTTCATCCTATGGTACAGTAATCAAAATGCTCACATGAACGCCATTAAAAAATGTAAGTGTCTATTCCTGTTACAAAATATCAGTTTAAATCGTGCACTGCAGTATTTATTGTCTGCGAAATTTGGTAGTAATCGGTAAATTGGTCCCCCGGATACAATAAAAAACCTAATTGTTATGTGGTGCTGTCTTACTAAATTGTGGATAAAAGAGGCTATGTGAGAGCGTATTTAATGTTTTTAGTTGATACTTCAAGCATGCCATGTTTTGTCAAAATCGGTGAAACGATATGGTATGAATACAAAATTAATTATAAATATTTATATGCCTTCTATGTTGAAAATAAGTGCCTTGTCCTTTTAAGTCGCACGAAGTAACATGACCAACCATAGTCCAAGTTACCTACAAAATTTGGCTGAAATACATAGTGTATTTTCCGAGATATTATATGCAAGCTTAATATATTCATGTGGTGCAATCTTCCAAAATGTGGAACCAAAAACAATATACTTCCCTAAATTAAATAATTGCACGATTTGTCAAAATACGAAATATGACCTAAATTGGTTAAATGGTTCCCGAGATATTTTATGGCACCCTAAATATTAAAATGGTGACAATTTTTAAAATAAACACAGGGAATGGTAAAAAAAAAAAACCTATTAAAGTAGGATGTCCTCACTAAGCACTACATGTATACCGAGTTTGGTCGAATTTAGTTCAAGGGTTCAAAAGTTATTAATGTGGCAGGCATCTCAGACATTCGCGTAATTACATAAGTCTATCTTTCCTAGGAAAGTCAGCTAACAAGCGACTTTGCTTCGGGTACTTCATACTGTCAGCTAAAATGTGCTTTTCTTCCGCTTTAATCTTGGATGTGCAGGATCTGTTACCTGAAGTCCGGACAGGTGGAAATATATCGTGTGAACGACTGACACATCGGGAGCTAAAGTCGATGTTAATCGATGCCTCTTGTAAAAGCTGTTCTGTAAGTCCTGCAACGGCTGCTGCATAAACTGGTCTACCCGCTGACGTGTGATGACTCTTAATGTCTCTCTCACACGACAGTAACTGATACAACGCGGCGCGCGCAAATTAGCCTACAGTTAACTGTAAATATAGATCTCCACATGTACAAAGTTGCTTTCATAAGCTGCAGCTTCAAAAACTGGCGAAAGAAAAGTTGGTACTAGTACGAGGAAGTTAATTTACCTTAATATTTTATTGTGAGTATATCAAATGCCCCATACTCATCAAGAAAAAAAAAGAGGGGATGGTACAGGCGAGGGTTTAATGCTTTTCAAAATATGTAGTAGTAGTGCTTCATAAGATAAAATGTATACTATCGCCATTGATGTATATATATTTTCGGCGTACAGAGGAAGTTCTTTTTAAACTCAGACTCAGCGGTTTCTTTTAAAATATCTGAAAATTTCTGGCCTGTACGGTACACGTTAAAATATAATTTAAATAGCATAGAAACGTTAATAACTGTGTATTTAACATTCCAGTAGAGACTATAAGGTTAAAAGTTAGAGTTGGTGTTTGCCAGAATAAGCCATGTTCGGAACATCGTTTGTGATTACACAATAAGCAAACTGAGAACTTATGATATCAGCACTAAGACTCTTGACACAGAGAAAGCCACAATAATAATTTTGTGTTTTTGGGTTTATTCTATTCTCCCTTTTTTTATTATGGCTTCTCGATACAAATCTACTTCTCCTGCCCCGCCCATCAATTTTGTTTTTTGTATATTCTTTTTATTTTGCGTCGCGGGTCGTGACCATGTTTTATTTTCTCTTCCCTCGCCTATTTTTCGTATCCTACCTCCGCCCGATCACTAACTTGAGGCGATGTTACTTGTAAGCAAACGTCGACCAGGAAATCCATCAAAGACCCCTTTTTACCCCGCTGCGGAGGAAGGAAAGAAAGAGGGACTTGTGCAGGTTCTGAAATCCAACACAGATCAATCGGAATCAGAAGATTCGGGTTGTTCCTTTTTCAGTTTAGCCTTTTTTCCCCGCGCTGCTTTTTGTTGCGATTTCTTTTCCGCTTCCCCATTGTTTCCCTTGTATGTGGCGACATGGCCGGTAATTGGACTGCTGATGGCCTCAGGCGCCACCGGAAACGAACACATCCTTTTCTGTCTGCTATTCTTTTGCGCCAGATTGGTTCGTGTTTGCGCTGATATTCACTGAATAATGCAGGAGGTATGTATTCTAGATCACTCCCTTCATAAACCTTCTTAATGAACAGTAACTAAACAAGCCGATGTTAAGGGCTTTATGATTATGGTCTTCGTCCATACGACGGGACACTTAAAGAGTTATTTTATATTCTAAGTATGCATTTGGAAGTCTAAAAGTGGTATCCTTAGCATAAACTCGTGAGAAAACCTTCCACGACTATGTACGCAGCTAAAATTTCGCCGTCCTGTGATGAACGTTTCGCACTATTGTGGAGTCATAAAAATTGTAGTTCCACGCAAAAACTCAATCATCCAGTCTGCTAGATGAAAACTTTGCAGTAACTGTCATAAAAAAATTTCACCATGAAGGAACCGTTGAGGTTAAATGATATTTTATTAGTTTCATTACAAAAACAAAATAAAACAGTAACTGAATACTAATTACACCAAAACGATGTTACCTGCAGAAGACTTGTTCACAGTTGTTGTAAATAATGTTTCAAAAAACGAACACTTTGACATATAGTAAGATGGTTTCCTACCTGTTACTACAAATGTTCTATGGATAACAAATCTGTTGAAGTAATGAGGAAATAACGTATAGAGCTACATGTATTCAACATACCGCTGTGCCTTCAGAGAACCTCTAACACAAGGGCGGGGAAACGGTTTCGCATTGGAGCCAAATCCGGATCTCAAGTTTATGTTGTGGGTCATACTATTAAGTTTTACTGTTGAGTGAGATACAGGATACGAGATACTCGTGTCTTGGGATGATCGTTTACGGCATATCTTTATCTTACGTCTTCGCTGGTCCTTAACCAATACTGGCAAGAATAATGTCCGAGTCCAAGTAATGTGTAAGAGTTTTTTCCTAAATACAATTTTAAAACATTAAAAAAATATTTCAGAACACTTAATGAAACCTTGCAGTCCGTTATTTATAAAATGTTTTTTGGGCCACTGTGGGCCACTTCAACTATGTTCACGAACAATTTTTAATGTTATTCTGTAAAGTTGCTGTGGGAAACTCAAGTCGGGATCGTGGGCTGTGAATGGCTCACGGGCTACAGTTTACTCATGGTTCTTAAGTATTATCACCACCCATGGCGAAAGTTGATCGTGTGTGATGTCTCCCCGGACTATCACGCAGCAGAAGGGGGAAATGGAGTGCCGTTGTAAAGTGATCAGCGGCGTGTGGTGAACTGTCACAAGGTAAGCTGTGTTTTGCCCTGTACTATAACTAATTGTTTACTAGTTTACATATAGGCCACGTAAACTTAGTAGTGCAGTTGACGTCACAGCCATCACAGAACGTGTGTAATGGGTGCCTCGCCACTCTCTCGTGAGTGGCCGCAATACAATCAGTTTCTCCCGGCTCCACTCTGGTTACTTGTCCCTGATGCGAGCGCCGAGTGTGTACAGCACTGACCAAGCACCAGCTTACCTAGAAACACTTCCACACACGCTAGTGTAAGTGAGATAAGGGTAATAACGCTCACCTTCACTCCACCAAACTCTGGCAGAGTTGTCATCCATTCCCAAAGGTTCATCGGTAAAGACAATACGTCACTAGTCCGTAGTATCCTACGTTTCTCTCTGTCGATACACCGCATGTCCTGCCTGTGGACTTGTTGATAAGAGAGCGAGGACTCAAGGCCAAAAGATCAAGAATGGGAAGATTGTCTACAGAAAACAAGAAGGAATTCAGGCAGGACACCCTAGAAGGATGGCAAGAAAGGTGGAACAACTCTGAGAGAGTAATAATCACCTATTAGTTGGTTCCTTATGTGGAAGAGAGAATGAGCAGAAAATGGGTGACGATGAACCATTACAGTGTTCAGCTGTACACTGGTCACGGGAATTTCAAGGCCAGGCTGCATAGTTTTGGGTTGGTTACCTCCTCTCTATGTGGTGAACGTGGTGTGGATGACACTTTACAGAATGTGTTTATGGATTGTCTGAAGATCGAAGACCTACGAATGTGGCTTCAGGGGGTGGCTGACTGGAGTGGACTGCGACAGAAACTTGAGAACAGTTATGGCTGATGAAGACTTGCACAAGCTATGGAATGGATTTGCAAACAAGGTAGGCAAGAGATTATAAGAATATGACCAGTGGCAGCAAGAAAATTCTGATTACACGAGGCAATATTCGGGTAAAAGCTTCATGAATGAAGTCAGAGTACTGTCGATTGGCGAAGAGGACAGGTTTTACTGGGAAAATCGGCGGAAAGCAGTGTAACAACTAAAGAGGCACTTGAGGATCAGAAGAGGAGAAAGTGCCGTGCACTGTCTTACTCATCCGAATACAGTTATAGTGAGGGAGGATATAGGGTGTGCCAGCCTGAGGCGTTAATGGCACAGCATGCATATATCCTCGGGATAGCGTACTTGCCTGTACTATGCTTCTGAAAATGTATCTGGGGAAAATAATGTACTCTAGTGAAGTTGCCGTCGCTTTAGGACGGACTAGGAAGTCACTGGATATGTTAAATGTATATTTATGAGAGAGCTGGCTTACTTTTGTAAATCTCGAAAGTAGAACAAAATATCAAGAAAATTAATTTACTGAGAAAGCTTGTATAAATAAAGAAACTAAATTAACTAATGAAAATTTTATGAAAATAAAGGTACTAAAAATCTAAAATATAAATCTAAATAAAAAATACAAAAATTTAAATAAAAAAATTAAAAAATCAAAAATTAATTAAAATCATAAACTAAAAATTTTTACTATATCAAACTTAAATTGGTGAACAAAGAAAATATAATTAACGAAAATAAAGTATTATGTAAGTGTGGAAAATATCTTCTTAAAAATGTATATTAAGACATTTAAAAACAAAACATTATGATAAGTTAGTTTTAAATAAAATGAATAATAAAAAAAATTGTAAAAAGTTTGGTGAAGTAAACTATATAAATTATTTTCATTTACACAAAAATACAAAAAATAAACATATTAATGCATGTACAACATGTACAAATAAATATGTTAAAGAATTATACTAACAAACGCGAGATTAAATATTAAAAAAAGTACTTTGCGATTGCAGAAAATATATTTGTAAACAATATTTTGAAAAAAATTAAAAAATAAAACTACGCAATAAAATA
Source organism: Clitarchus hookeri (assembly GCA_002778355.1). NCBI lineage: Eukaryota > Metazoa > Arthropoda > Insecta > Phasmatodea > Phasmatidae > Clitarchus > Clitarchus hookeri. The sequence continues at coordinate 540,517 of NQII01000377.1, forward strand.
AAAATTCAATTTAACTAAAACATGCAAAAAATGAGAAGAAACTCGATTTATCGGTTTATTTGCCCCTCATTGTTACACAAGAGATAAGCATTCACATTTATGTAAAAAAAATTAAAAATGAAAATATGAAAAATAAAAGAAATTAAAAAAACCAATCTAACATTAAAAATATGTATATATGAAAACTTTTTATCTATTAAATTTATTTATTTATTTTTAAAATTATTCACAAAATTAGAATGTAAAATCGTTTGAATTTTTTAAATTATTTGTTAAACTTATTTCTAGTAAATAGAGTTAACAAAATGGCAACAATAAAAATAGAAATGAACAAAATTAAAAAAGATAAAATAACAAATTACATAATAAGACATACAAAACTTAAAACATGTTGATAAAAACATCATTATAATAGTTATTCAAGAAATAATAAAATCAGATTTAATTGGCTTTATGGTTAATTGTTATATCGACAAAAAAAATTCAATGAAAAAAATTTCAAAATTATTTAATTACAATATTGTTTACTTAGAGAATTTAAACCTTATATTAATAAAACTATAACCTAGAAGCATATCATGAAAATGTAATAATTTTGTATATAGTGTACTCAAAATGAAAAAAAGACAGAAAGAAAATCTATTGGGGAATGAATTTAATTTCGAAAATTATATTTTTACATGAAAAATAAGAATTTTATAACACTCCATTTGCAAAAATTAATAAAANTAAAACTATAACCTAGAAGCATATCATGAAAATGTAATAATTTTGTATATAGTGTACTCAAAATGAAAAAAAGACAAAGAAAATCTATTGGGGAATGAATTTAATTTCGAAAATTATATTTTTACATGAAAAATAAGAATTTTATAACACTCCATTTGCAAAAATTAATAAAAAAGAGTTTTATGATTGAATCGAAAAACAAAATATGAACATTAAATTTTCAAAAATAAATAATTAAGAGTTGAATGATTTAATAGTAGAAACAAAAGAAAGATGTCATTTTCCATTTTCAAGAATTTATAATGAGTGCTAGAAAATTTTAATACAGAAAAACATAATTAGAAAAAAAACACACAACTTTTAGATCAAGAATACAAATATTTGTAATTTAAAATTATATATATCGCAATAAATTTTTCAATTCAACTAAAAAATACATTATAAATAGAATTAATAAAAATTTTTTATCTAATATTTTTTTAAACTTAAATTTAACTTTTCATGCTTCATATATTCAAAATAATAGTTAAATACAAATAATACTTCAAATAACTCAAAATACCGAAATTTATTGATAAACAAATTAAGATAAAACTTTAAATCATCAGTTCATTGATATTTAAAAAAAATAACAGAATTTGAAGCACGAAGCTCTGGATGATCATTACATACACTAAATAATTATGAATTATCTATTAATAAATATAATTCATCATCTGGTTCATCATATACAGAATTACTGTAACAAATGAAAATAAAAAATATTCTATAGTCATACAAAAATGGTGATATTAAATGTTTTCTATATTTTATAAAATCAGCTTTATCTCCAGCAACTGATAATGCTGTATGTGTTTCTCATATCAAAATAAATTAAGAAATTGATAAAATTATAAAAAAATTTAAATATCAGTACAAATTTATAGTTACCTAAATTTAAAAACAAGTCGATTTTTCTATACCTATTTATTGTTTCAATGAAATTCCCAATATTTATCCTGTAATAATAACAGACAATGAAAATGATAACCCTATAAATTTAGTATATTTTAAAATCTAAAATAATGATTTCTGTTGGATTAAAGAATTTCCAAAATTAATTTCTTCACAAAAAATTAAACACAATGGAAATTTTTCCCCTTGTTTTGTATGTTTAAGAATATATTATTGTAAACAAAAATTAGATAAACATGAAGAATATTGCTCAGCAAATAAAGCTGTAAGAAAAAAATTCAAACTTTAATGAAAAATTACATTTTCAATATTAAAATAGCTCACTTAAAGTCACTTTCGTTATTTATGCTCATGTGTAATGTTTATTAAAAAATATAAACACTTGTGAACCAAATCCAGACATGAAGGTATTATTTAATGAAATATAACAAACATGAACCAGAACGTTTATCTTTTTATATAAAATATTTTAATGGCAATTATAAATAACTTGTAGAATATATTGGCAAAGACGCAGGAAATGTTTTGTTGAAATGTTATTAAAATAATTACAAGAAATTAATAATCTTTATGATATAAATTAAAAAATTAAAAATAAACTTACAAAGAGTTAGAAGAATTTAACAATGAAACTATATGTAAATTATGTAAGAAAATTAAGAAAAAATACATAAAAAGTCACAAAAATATGTATTGGGAAAAAAAATATAATTTTATTCAACACTTGAATAAAAATTAAAATAAAATGAAAACCAAAATATTTTATTTAAAGTTTATAGAACATAAATTAAAAGATTCTATCAAAAATAAAAACTTAACTTACAAAAATTTTAAGGTCATGGCCACTTTACTGGAAATTATAGAGGTGCTACACTTTCAAATTGTAATTCAAATTATAAAAATACTAAATTTTTGTCAAATATATATGTAATTTATCAGGATTTGATGTTAATTTATTTATTAAAGTGTTAGGAGAATATAATGCAAATATTAATTTTATACCTAGTGATGAATAAAAATATACTTCATTTAGTTAAAAATAATTAAGAATTAAGATTTTTAGTAACATTCAAATTAATGTGTTCAAGTATAGATCAATTATATAAAACTCTTCACAAAAATTTCAAAAACAGCAAAATATTTTGAAAATGAACAATTAGGTTCAATAATTAAAAAATGTTTTTATTCGTATGAATATTAGGGATCTAAAGAAAAGTTTAACAAAAAAAAATATAATTAACACCAAAATATTAATTTTATTAACCTTTTATTAAACATATAAGTGATTAAAATTATTCTCATGCAAAATAGTGGAACAATTTAATATAAAAATTAACCTGGATATTAACAATTATAGAGTAAAAGTAATGTGTATTAATTCCAGCTGATAAATTAAAAAAATTTAGAGATGTTTATTTATAAACTTATAATTTAGTTCCTTCTGGGTATTATACAGAACTCGGATTATGTAGGGATACAATGTTATAATTAATTTAAATTAAAATAAATTTATTATTTGATTATGAAAAGATTTTACTTTTAGAAATAGGTACTAGAAGTGGAATTTTACAATGACGTAAAATATATGTTGAAGCTAACAATACATGCATAGAAAATTATGATGAAAGTTAAGAATCAAATTATATAAGGAACTTAGATGTAAATAATTTATATGGTTGGGCAATGTATCAATATTTACCATATGGTAAATTTGAATGGGATAAATAATTTAATATAAGAAAAAATTAACACTCTACCAAATGATTCTGAAGGAGGCTATCTTTTAGAAATCGACATCGAATATCCTAAAATAGAACATTAAGATTTTACTTTAGCCCCAGAAGCCATAAAATATTTATAACAACTTTAGAAAGTAAAGAAAAATATGTTTTACGATATAAAACTCTAAAATTATGTTTTTAAAATAATTAAAAATTAAAAATATTTTAAAATATATTTAATCAAATTGGCTTAAAAAAAATACACTGATCTTAGCACTCAAATCATAACAAAAGCAGCAAATGATTTTGTAAAATATTTTTATAAATTAATGAATAATTCAGTTTGTGGTAAAACTATGAAAATAGAAGTTAAAGAGTAGAAATTAAATTGGTTAATAATTCAAATAAATATGAAAAATTAGCATAAAAAGCTAATTATAAACATACAGAAATATTTAATTGAAACTTGGCAGATGTCCATATAAATAAAATTTAAGTATTATTTAATAAACCTATTTATGTCGGAAAGTAAATATTAGAAATTTCTGAAGAACTAATGTATAAATGTCATTATAAAATTACGAATCCACAGTAAAAATAAAATAAAGAATTATATTGTCAAGTTACTGAGAGTTGTATATAATATAAAAACTAATCATTTATATTTGGATATGATAGAAAAGATAAATTAATTTGATACGAGTGATTATTCAAAAGATAATAAATGTAATCTGCAACAAATTAATAAAAAAATATTAGATAATATGAAACATGAAAATAATTGAAAAATAATGCCAGAATTTGTTGAACTAGTTTTAAAAATATATGCTTATAAACTTAATGAAAAATAATTTAAAACATCAAAAGGAGTTAAAAAATTAGTTAATAAATAAGAAATAACTTTTGATAATTATAGAAAATTGCCTTTTCAATAAAAATAAAAAAAAATTTAAAATCAATTTTTATTGTACTTGTAAACACTAAGTTCAGACAAATATAATAGCTTTAGGTTATAAAGATAATAACAGATTATTTTTAGAAACAAATTGATACTCAATATATATATATAATAATAGTAAAACATCACAAAAATTAAGTTAATTATAAAATTAAATATAATGAATTATTGTTATTCAACTAAAATACACCAAGTATAATTTTCACTATTTGAAACTAAATAATAATATGAAGGATAATTTTTTTGGTTATTCTCCAAAATCTAAAACATTACAAGATTTTAAAACATTTTTATTAATTTTAAAGCATATTTCTAAATTAGGATTATCATATTTTTCATCAATATAAGATTCAGCTTTTAAAATCTTTGTATTACATTTGCCACTGTTTTAAAAGTTTTAGAATTAAATCCATTCATAAAATTGACATTTGTATATTAATATTAAAAAATTTTAAAACTTTAATATTTTGCATTTTTTAAATAATTTTCTTAATAGCAGCATTGAAATTAATTAGATTTATTTCATTTCTTAATTGTAAAATAATATAACTTAACATTTGATTATTAATTTTTTTTTAAATAAACGATAATCTGGCTCACAAACAATTTAATCCCTAAATCCAAACATTGTTTTTGGTTCAAAACTAACAATAATATTAATTTAAGAAATATTTAATCCATCATATATTAAAAACATTTCATATGCTAAATAAAAATAAAAATTTATACTTTTAAAGAATTTAAATTAGAAATTTTAGAACCCTATTTATAAAATAAAATTTAATTTTTTTCAAAACTTGATATATCTGGTAATCATCATCTAATTTCACATCATATTTACTATTAACATTTATTTCTTATATCATTTGTTTCTAAAAACAATATTATCAGTTTTAAATTGTTAATATCAATAATTTTTTTTTATGATTCAGTATCTTATTAACATTTATGAATAACTATTTTTTCATTTGTGTCAACAACTGTAATTATATATTTATTTATATGAGATGTTAAATGTGTTGTACGAAATCTAATTGGGAATTAAAATGTTTATCAAGACGAATATCGCAATTAAGTTTTTCCTGGAACATAATATTACTTACTACACATAAACTAGAAAACTTTATTAATCTTTAATATAATAATTTATTTTCTAAGCGAAAAAAATTAATTGGGTAATTGTTGTTTCAATAAATGATAAACATAAATGGCGATTCATTGACAGATAACATTAGATCTATAATAAATTTCCCTAGTAATTGTCGTAAAACTGATATGATGATTAAAAAGAAAATAAACGAACAAATGGTATATTTTTAAAATAATCTCGACGAGAGGATATCTTTAGATGAATTGTGAATACAATTTATGAGTTATATTTGATTATGTAATTTTATAAAATCAAGGTTTAATTTGAGAAAATTTTGCTATAGGACTACAAAACATTATCGATATTTTTCATTTACTTAAACTTATTCTAAGGAAACAAAACAACTAGTAAGAGATATGACAATTTTTTTAATGTATTTTTCATCAAGATATTAAATATTTAAAACATATTTATAATGATTTTGATGGGGAGATACATATTACGAAAAATTTTAAAAATTCATTTAAAATGTTAGAATGAAAATTTTGGATTTCTTACTTCACAGATGAATAGAAAAAATTATGGTGGTAAATATAGAAATACTATTAAAGATTTTACAACTGTTCAACTGTTGTTTTAACAATCACATTTAACCGTGGTTTTTTTAACCATTATTTTTAACCATTGTATTAAACCATTGTGTTGATAATAAATTTATAAATGAAAGAATTCTTGAATATTGAAATTAAATATATTTTATAAAACAACTTCTTTTTATTCATAGAATGAATTATTTTAATTATTAATTCCCAAAATTTTAACGTAAGTTTTATTACATTTTGTACCTTAAAAATTTAAATAAATATTGATCAGCAAAATAAGTCTTCATATTTTCAAATTCATAAAATTACCTTGTATTTCTTCACCCTTATAACTTCTAAAATATATGTTTGAACGTAATATTTTAAAACTTTATCAATTATAAATTGTTTTGGTGAACAGTTAGCTGTATAACATTTTAAAATAATTTTTTCATTTTAATAATTTTAACAATATCCCCAATTGCATATTGATCTTCAGCATATCAATTTTTATCATCAAATTTTTTTTATTTTTTTTCATTATTTTTATAAACATTTAATGGCCATATTTTTATTAACATTTATAGGTTTTACGTTAATATTAAAATTTTTGATATTATTAGATTCTTTAATAAATTAATTTAAAATGTCAACCCATTCATAACTTCCATTCAAATGACATTTTTCACTTCTTATTTTTTAAAGTTTTGATGAATTTTTTAACACTAGCTCTAAGTTCACAAAATTTTGAATAATTATTAATATTATATTTATTCATTAATGCTTTAAATTTATTACAAAATTCTTTATCTTTATCGGCTTACCAATTATTTTATTTTATATTTTGGAAAAAGGTTTCAAAATCTTTTATAATATTGTTATTAGAATTATTATTAATTAAAATAGCAAATCCATATTTAGAAAAACATTAAAAATTGTAATATTTATATAGTTTATTAATTTTTTTTTTAATCTTTCAAATTTCCAGAATTTACTTCAACTAATTCAAATTGACATACATTATTAATTCCAAATTAAATAACTTTTCTTCTAGGAAAATGTTTCCAATTGGTTTATATAATACACGAATTATGCCTTCACGAATGGACAATTTTTTTAAATAATAATTTTTAGACCCGCATATTGAATAAAGAGATTGTTGTTATTATTTGTATTATTTCCATTAGATGTATTTTCCAATTATGTTATTTTTATAAGTTACTTTTTTTCCCCTTCAAACACGAAGTGTTGTCCATTTAAAAACAAAAAAAATTTAATTTCTTTAAAAATTACAAACATACAAATATTAATTTCAAAACATTTAGCTGTTTAAATTCCATTAACAAATTTAAAAGTTAATTGATCATCATTTTTGTAGGGAATGGTTTTGAAAAATCGATTTAGTGACGTCTATTAACAATTCTTAAAATTTAAGAATCATAAATATCTGTATTAATTATTAAAACTGTACAATCAAATAAAAATGAAAAATTACTATATCCATTGTGTAATATAAAGTATTTATTAGCATTGCCAGTTGTTAATTTTCCAGTTTAATTCATTGTTTTTATTCTATTCGATTGAAAATATTCTAAATTTACATCCTCATTTGGAGCAATTTGATTTGTAGCATTTTTTAATCTTTTGTTTTTATTACAAATATTTTATTATTTCATATTAATTTGAAAGGCAATGAATTGCTATAAATACATGTTTATATATAAAACATATTTTGTGGTTGTGTATTATAAGTACAATAACTAGTATGTTGATTTGATGTTATTTTATCTTAAATTTCATGTACTCTACAAAATGTGCAGACAATTTTTGTAAGTCTTTGTATTTATTTTTTTATTTCTTCGAGCTCATTGTTAACGCTCTCATTTGATCACTAAAATGTTCATTTTTCGCAAAATCACTTAACTCATAATTCAAAGCAACATCATTTATAAAATTATCAAAGTTTTTATTTGTTACATAACCATTTAACTCAGATTTGATAGTTACATCTTGTTTAAATTGTTAAAATTTTAATTTTTTACATAATTACTTAAACTAGTTTTAATATCATAAGTATCATTTAAATTAAAAAAATTTCATTATATTAATTGTATTGATTAATATGATACATTTCATAACAATACTCTTGCGTAATGCCAAAACGTATCACGACAGTGCAAAAAACAGTGTGCATTTGCCTCTTCTTGCACGCAGGATGCTAGGTTTACACATACTTCACAGTTTACTGTTATTGTTTGCTACATTCCGTTTCCAGTAATTTGCAGTCTGTGGTAGAAAGGGAAGCAATTCGGCAATTTTCCCATTCATTTAAAGTTAATATTAACAAATTTTTGGGCTTCCAATTCATTAAAATTCAACCCGCCTATGGGCACATTTTTCTCTCTATTTAGGAGTTTCATCTTTAAACTCTCGAGCTCGAATGTGTCTCACGTAATATCCACTTAGGCCTATAACAATACATCGAAATCAACAAAAAAATATCTAGCGCTGCTCAGTGATTTCAATGCTCTCTCGACGTAGTTCATTTTAAGCCCTGAATGTTTTATCAACAAGTACGTTTGCATGCACAGATATGAATAGGTCTAAGCAATGAAAGCTTGATTCAAGAATCCTTCACATTCACAAGAAACAGACAATAAAGTAAGAGTTGTGCATTTTTGTAATTGGTTATCACAATACGTCGCTCTACTGACGAAAGGGTGAAACTCGAAAATTGCGATTTTCTGCAGAGCGATTTAAAGGTTTTGGACCCTAAACATATGACTGTTTTGGGGAAACCTTTATAAATACCTTTATCATATTTCACACATACATTAACGAGTCTTCACTGAGCAAAAGGGCATAGTTAACTGTGGTTTATATTTTTGAGAAATAAGAAAAACAAAGAACAAATATTTAAAAGAAGCTAGTTACGCCACTTTGTGCGCAATGTGTTACATAAAATAATTTACGCCCACTTTAAAAATAGTTTCCTACATTGAAAATATTGAGATATTCATGTTAAACAACAAAGTAATAATGCATAATCTCTACAAATATTTCTAAGGAACACTTCAAGCAAATTACTTGTGGTCATGATTACATTAAAAAGGGGTGTGTTCTTGTGATCTGATTACAGGAGTGTCTCCAGCACACAAGGAATATATTTTGCTGTTGAAATCTTTAATTTCTCATTGTTTAATTTCCGTAAAGTGATCTGAGTGGCAACTGTTTTGACTTTTTACTGTGAGAGTCTTGTACGTTCTTCAAAGGTTAAGAGGGAAATCTTTCAGGAAAACTTTTTGTGACCACGTACTCAGTCATTTCTGTCCAATTTAGACCCTGTTGTTTGTGTCTTCATTTCTTAACGAGAAAACTCGCAAGTGTTGGTAATATCTGTTATAATCCATAAAATCTTCGTTTTTCATCCTAGTTACAACAATTGTCCACGTCGTGCAATACAGAAAACAGGTAGTATTAATTGGAATAGAACAAATAAATCTCCAGCATGGTTAATAGCACTGTATATTGTACTGTTTTCTGAACCGCCCTAACTTTAACCATGGAAAGGTTCAAAAATGTCAAAGAAACGTCTCTGATGTTTTCACTATTACTCATAACGTTCAATTACATAGCAGCCACTGTTGAATTTTTGTTCTGACCACTGCAGTCGTCAGCAAAGAGTGCAAAAGAAACGAACACCTTTGGCATCATACGTACTTCCTTAAGAATAATATAATGCACGTTGCTATTTCTGAAGGACCTCTTCTGTTTTCAGCTTCACTCCATGTGCAACAGTAGTAGTCTTTCGATGACACCACATAAATTGTAAAGTTTTAAACTGCCAGTATTCTTTTATAGAAAATAGCACTTTCTTTTACTCGTAAAATTGGGGGGTATATCTCTTGTTGCGAATAAAATACAGTGCAGATAAAGGCATTGTCAGTCAAGGCTATGTTTTTACATTTTTGTTTTACTTCCGTAAGCATTTTCTTTTTTGCCTCATGCTGACGGTACCTTTCCTGAAGCTTTTACCGTTTGCTATCATCGCCAGTCTTGTATATCATACATAAGCTACATTCTTGTTTCGGAGAGACTTGAAGAGCAAATTCATTTTATTGAATACACAACGGTATGTGTCAAAACTTCCTTTTTGGTCATCTAGCATTTATTCATGTTTATATAATACTATTTAGGAATGGTCAAATCTGGATGTAAAACTGTCTTGACGAGCTTTGGCGGCAGTAATGGGATTAAAATTTCGGAAATCTATTGAAATGTTCCTTTATTGCTTGGCGCATTATCTCGTCCTTCAGTTTTATGGACTGGTCACGGCCCCCTCATTTATCTTTTTCTATCACCCCAGTTGGTCGAAGTGTTTCTAGGGCTGTTATGATGGTCTTCTCGCTAATACTAAGTGTATTTACGAAAAAAAAAATTGTATACTTGAAATAGTTCATTGTCTATTGGAAGAAAGAACTTATTTGTCATTGATCGTCTGGAATGTGGTTACTTGGTTGTCTTGCATTTCGTTTCTTCTGACACTACAACCCCACATATATATTCCCGCTGACCTAGGATATTGCCTAACCCATAAAATGCTTTCTGAATAGACTGCCTCTGTTCATCACTAACCTCGCGGCATTTTGTCCTGTATTTCTTGGCAGCAGTCTCCTTTGCAACGTTCCCTTAATTGTTTAGGGTCACAATATTCACTCTTGAATGCCGAATGTACATATGTTCAGTTTGTCGGCGATTTGGTATCGTTTTAAGAGTAGACCGGCCTTCTTTTGATGTAACTCTTTCAACGACCCTTTCGCATCCTTCCATTTGAAAATCTTCAGGCTGTGAAGCTTTAGTTATGCCATTTGCTGAAGCTGTAGGCTCTATATTTAAACCTCCTTCTCTTGCTTCGTCACTATATCACATAGAGTTGTTTGAAATGATTGCAATGCACCTGGATTCATCTTAAGTGATGTCCCTTCACCTGGATTTGTTGATGCACCATCGTGTACATTTTTTGATGATGATATGGATAGTGCTTTGGAATTAAATACCGCAGGAGTTGATGTATTATTCCACTGAGTTTTTTTTAGGGACCTGAAGGATGTCCCTGTTAGGTTTTGTGATAATTCTGCTTTTTTTACCTGGTATTGAAGGAGTTGAAGGGCATTCGGTTGGAATGTTTTGAGATAATTTTCCTTTGCTTGGTGTTTGTGTACAAATATATGGGCATTCTTCGGGACATTGTGCAGAGGATAGGGGCGAGCTATCTTTTCTCGTTTCATTTGAAGGGTTTATAAGTGGCTAATTACCTTCTGATGAACTACTACTACTTCTAGAAAATTGACAGTCTATAACATTTCTGAAATACCTTTTCTGTCATAATTCATTTTCACTTTGGTCCAAACGGGTACAAGGCCCGTTCCAGGGGCCACGCCCAGCAAATCAGTGAATGGTTACGCCAACATCAATGAACCTCTACGCCATTCCACTTCTGTGCATCTACATTTCATGTGGCATGGTTATATGTATTGTTTGAGTAAGGACATGCCTGATGTTTGGATAAGGACATACTTGTTGTTTGTGTTTGAATAAGGACATGATTGCTGTTTAAGTGAGGACATACCTGCTGATGAAGTAAGGACATACCTGCTGTTTTATTAAGGACATGCTTGCTGTTTGAATTACGTTGATCAGCAGTTTTAGAGCACAACATACTTTACTTTAACCAAACTAAAGTACTTTCGTGTAAGTAATTCCGAAAGTTCTCTGGAGTATCAAGTGATTTTCGAATGCGTTTGTGCCAGTTTCTGTAAATGATAGATTTTACTTTCAGTGAAAAGTACTGTTCATCTAACGAATAGTAAATACTTATTACTCTCCTTGTTGAAAGCCATAAAAAGGGCATTTACCTTAAAATTGATATGTCTTAAATCGCAATTTTATTGACTTATTCTCTTCACACTTGAGCAAAACATGCGATACTTTTCTTACAAGCCAAGCGCAATCGAAAGTAGATTATCTTCGCACAGTTCAGGAAAGCTTTGTCACGTATATCAAAAATTGTATGCATGCATGGTATTTAATTAAAAATTAATACACGACTGAATGTATAATTTTGTGGAGAACTATACAAGTATTTCGGTATTTTGACGACTGGGCCATTATCAGCAATAAATTGATAGTATGACACAGCATCCACCATGTACGAGGGAGAAATACCAAAAATCTTTGATTATCTTTACAAATATTTGAACTCAAACTTTACGACCTGACATTATAAATCAAATTTTGACATGGTAATCATGGCTCCTTAACAGGATTTTTACGTTTGTACCTTTTTCGGCTGTATCTGTATTCACTCATGTGTAGTAAAAAATATTGAATAAGTAGGGAACCTTCGAATGTGACACGCGTAACGGCAGAAAAAGATGTTGAATTTCAAAATAACTGTTAATATGATCACTGTGCCTTGATGGTCTAGGTTTTTAAATAGTGTTTCGCAGAAATTTAGTAATGGAAAAATATGTGTAAATAACGAAATTGCGAGGACCCCCTTACCTTAAAGGCCATAACCGATTCAGAAAAGNGGGGGGGGGGGAGTTGTTGGTCTTCACCTCACTTTTGAATATCATTACTTCTTACAGTTAACTTTGAGGTGACGTGAAAGTTAACAGTACAAACTTTTTTGTTACTTATTAATATTCCCATAATATTTCATATAACTGATTGGGAATGGTTTTAAGTATTAAATTCCGATTTTTCTTTATAAATAAAGGAGCAAAATACTTACTAACTTGAATTACGATATAAAAGTCATATTGTAAGTCACGTATCTAGTTGTAACANAAAAAAAAAAAAAAAAAAAAAAAAAAAAAAAAAATATATATATATATATATATTTAGATTTATAATAAAACAAATGATATAACAATGTCTACATTTTGAGTTAATTATGTCATTTATTCATGTACATATATACATACATGCCCATATATGCATTATATATAGCCTATATGCATATATATACACAACCTCTTTCCAAATATGCCAATGGCGGGATCCACCCCTGATTGAAGGTCACGGTGTAATCGCTAAGACGAATGNAAAAAAAAAAAAAAAAAAAAAAAAAAATATATATATATATATATATATATTTAGATTTATAATAAAACAAATGATATAACAATGTCTACATTTTGAGTTAATTATGTCATTTATTCATGTACATATATACATACATGCCCATATATGCATTATATATAGCCTATATATACATATATATACAACCTCTTTCCAAATATGCCAATGGCGGGATCCACCCCTGATTGAAGGTCACGGTGTAATCGCTAAGACGAATGTCCGCTGACTCGGCTGCTAGCCTCTCTCACAGTCCCAACCAAGGATCTCGCACAATCCCCTTCAACCCCTCGGGCAATAAGCCTGCTACCCCCAGCACCGCAGTAAATATCTGTCCCCCGGGCCGAAGTCTCGGCCAGGCGTGAAGTGGTGTCGGTTAGTGATCAAACGCCATGTGCACGCCGGCACGCCGTGAAATACGGCCCGCCAGACGTCCTTGGGATGGCGCCGCGTCCTTCCGTGGCACTCTCGCGAGATGCCCCCCGCACCAGTATAATTCTTCGCCTTTCTTATGCCACTACCGGGACCACGGTGGCTGAGCGGTTGGACTGCTCGCCTCCAACCAAGGCGGAACCGGGTTCAATCACCGCCCGATTCACATCCAGATTTTCGCAAGTGAGAATCGCACCGGACGATGTCGCTAGTCGGCGGGTATTCTCGGGGATCACCTGTTTCCCCCGCCCTTTCATTCCGGCGTTGCTCCCTACTCACCTCACTTCACCCTCATCGGCTTCAAGACCTCGATGTTAAGAGCCGTCCAAAACTCTTCATTCACTCACTTATCCCACTGTAACAGATTTATTTTCAGAGTTACTTTCTTTGTTTTGCTGTTGGATCCATCTACGTGAAGATCTGTGTAAATGTTATTACATTTCTATCCTCCACGTGCTTCTTATAAAGTAAATCGCAGATATTTCACTGTAAACCTGAAATAGAGAGAATTAAACTCGCCAGTAAAAACCAGTGAAAATGGCTCCACTTGTAATCAGTGCCAGTTAAATGATTAATGTGATGGCTTCATTTCACTGATTCGTGCATGATTTCCACCGAATGTTGAAAACTACTGGTTCCCAGTTCGCTTGGCTGGCTTCCAGCAGATGTTATTTCACTGATTTATATAATTGATTTGGTCTGACTTAAAATAAGCCATTGTGGTTTTGAACCACACGCGTGTTGGAAGCAATGAAAAAAAAAATTAAGGTGATACATTAAGACTCATCTCAGCACGTAGTATGCTGTACCACTAACACTCACAGTATACATATGGCCATGCCAAACGGTGGCACTCGTGTCAGCAAATGACAGCGATGAAATTAACACGGGTTAAGTGAGGAGCGGAATTTGTGGGCTACATTCACTGTAAATTTCTGCCTAGCGGTTGTATATCCAACAAAATGCTAAGGACATATTTGTATGTAATTATTCAGTACATAACATATTAAAATACGGCACGTGGGTTCTTTATCTGATGTGTACCCTGTGGGTTTAGATGTTGATTCATTTAGCTGAGGAAATTTTGCTGTTTTTCCTTTATCTTGTAAACTTTGTCTGGAAATATATTTTGAGCAATTACTCTTGAAAGAGGACCACTTTAAGCCATGTGTTTTAATTATCTTTATTGGCAATACTGGTAATCTGCCTTGTTTACCTATACAATAAATAAAAAACTATTTACATTTAATATTTAGGAATTTTAACTTCAATAATAACACTACCTAAAATTTAATTTATAATTTTGGTTAGTATTAACCCTAAATTACAGTTTACGGAGACAGCTAACAGTTTACACTTTATCTATTCTGCAATTAATAGTTATGTAAAAATTACGAATCAGTGGAAAGTAAATTACTTAAAATAATAATCAGTACCTACCACCAAAGACAAGGAAATGTCCATAAATACGAATATAAAATTTATAAAAAAAAATTTGCTTTAAATAATTTGGTTTAATTTACATTATCGCAAATAAAACTTTCAAAGTACGATTTTCAAAGGTATCATAACTCTACTTATTTGAAATCAACTACTGAGGAAAGATGTCAAAGTTGAATGGTCTGATGACTTAGAACATATCTTCAAGATGATTAAGTATTATTTATGTTCTAAACCGATCCTGGCTATCTACAATATTGAAAAACCCGTCTTCATAGAGACAGATGCCAGCTACAAAGGTATCGGCGCAACATTCAAACAACCCCAAGAAGGTGGAATACATTATACTGATCTCCTTTCAAGAAATCCAGTCCTTGAATTCTTCAAGAATAAAGATGCAATCCAAGTTGTAAATTTAATATATATATATATATATATATCCACTCTAATAAAAGACCAAAAAGATCATCCTTCTGAGTTGAAAGCAGCTAAACAGATAGAGTATAAACAAGATATCATACTCAAGAAATTAAGAGAAAAATTAAGAATTTTTGTTTCTCCCACGTTAGGAAATGAAATAATTTAACTTTTTCATAAACATTATGGTCACATCGGTCCAGTACAGATAATTGCAACCATCATACCACATTATTACTTCAAGGGTCTGGCCAAAGATATACACACCTTTTATAAAAAATGTAAGATTTGTATTGAAAACAAAGTTCGTCGTAGTCGTGCTATCGGTCTACTCTCACAACTAGGCCCTGCTACAGAGACTTTTCAAATAATGTCACTCGATAGTGTCGGAGACTTTGCTGGAAACCGATCCACCAAACGATATATGCATATCCTGGTGGATTATTTCACCAGATATGCGTGAATCTCCACTACAAAAGGTCAGAACGCCCAAAATTTTATAAATTTGATTAATTCAATTGCTCAACAAAATACTATCTCAATCCTAATAGCAGATCAATATACGGGCATAAATTCTACTGACTTCAAGAACTATTTAGAAAAAAAACAGGATACAAATCTTCTTTACGTGCATTCATCATCCCGAATCAAACGGGCTTAATGAGCGATTACACCGAAAATTAGTAAATCGCCTCTGGTGTAAAATTAACAAATATTACCATAAAGCCTGGCCAACCCTGGCACAGGAGTGTGTCAACGAGTGCAATTATACCATTCATAGCTCCACACACATTTACCATCATACTTACTACTGGGAAAGAAGTCCATGATATCGCCCCTTCAAGAAGACTAGCAAAAATCTCTTGAAGAAGACCGTAAAATAGCTCTCCGGAATTCTATGAAGAGTTTTCAAATAAATAAGAAGCACNTAGCAAAAATCTCTTGAAGAAGACCGTAAAATAGCTCTCCGGAATTCTATGAAGAGTTTTCAAATAAATAAGAAGCACATATATAAGAATCAACGACAGCACACCTTCCATGCTCGCTATTTAGTCTATATCGAAAAGGGAAATAGGCTGAATTGTAATGAGTTAGATCCAGTTCGGATCGGACCNATCCACTCTAATAAAAGACCAAAAAGATCATCCTTCTGAGTTGAAAGCAGCTAAACAGATAGAGTATAAACAAGAGATCATACTCAAGAAATTAAGAGAAAAATTAAGAATTTTTGTTTCTCCCACGTTAGGAAATGAAATAATTTAACTTTTTCATAAACATTATGGTCACATCGGTCCAGTACAGATAATTGCAACCATCATACCACATTATTACTTCAAGGGTCTGGCCAAAGCTATACACACCTTTTATAAAAAATGTAAGATTTGTATTGAAAACAAAGTTCGTCGTAGTCGTGCTATCGGTCTACTCTCACAACTAGGCCCTGCTACAGAGACTTTTCAAATAATGTCACTCGATAGTGTCGGAGACTTTGCTGGAAACCGATCCACCAAACGATATATGCATATCCTGGTGGATTATTTCACCAGATATGCGTGAATCTCCACTACAAAAGGTCAGAACGCCCAAAATTTTATAAATTTGATTAATTCAATTGCTCAACAAAATACTATCTCAATCCTAATAGCAGATCAATATACGGGCATAAATTCTACTGACTTCAAGAACTATTTAGAAAAATAACAGGATACAAATCTTCTTTACGTGCATTCATCATCCCGAATCAAACGGGCTTAATGAGCGATTACACCGAAAATTAGTAAATCGCCTCTGGTGTAAAATTAACAAATATTACCATAAAGCCTGGCCAACCCTGGCACAGGAGTGTGTCAACGAGTGCAATTATACCATTCATAGCTCCACACACATTTACCATCATACTTACTACTGGGAAAGAAGTCCATGATATCGCCCCTTCAAGAAGACTAGCAAACATCTCTTGAAGAAGACCGTAAAATAGCTCTCCGAAATTCTATGAAGAGTTTTCAAATAAATAAGAAGCATATATATAAGAATCAACGACAGCACACCTTCAATGCTCGCTATTTAGTCTATATCGAAAAGGGAAATAGGCTGAATTGTAATGAGTTAGATCCAGTTCGGATCGGACCNATGCTCGCTATTTAGTCTATATCGAAAAGGGAAATAGGCTGAATTGTAATGAGTTAGATCCAGTTCGGATCGGACCCTATCCAATCAACAAGCAGATCTCGCCGACATTCTATGAAGTTGCTTGTGGAAGAAAAAGAAGATTTCCAATTTCTTCAATTCCGGAAAACTGCTTCCTTGTTTCCCTGCGGCAACCAACTTCAAGAAGGGAGGTGTAAAGGTTAGCTACACTACTCCATAGACGCTCTGCAACCTCGCTGCAACCTTCCCTTCATTTGTCAATGTTGTTATCACATGTTTATCTTGTGACTTCCTTGTTTCTTTACTATGTTGAATGTACGTGTAATTTAATTCTATTATATAGAATAAAATCATGTTCAACAATCCTACATACATTTAAGTCTCCAATAGTTTTATTATAGTCGCTCGAGCTGCAGTGAGCTCCAGAATTACTTATTTACCTCTGCTTCCATTGTTCTGGAAGTAGCTCCAGGGGTCCTTAAAGGGTCTCCTGATGACTAATTCTTGTTTATGATGTCAATTGATAATTTTTGCCAATATGGCCTAACATTCTTTTAAACTCTCATCGTGCTTATTTTGTGATTTTGGGCCATTCGTTCTTTATAACTAACGTTAAATGTAATCATTAATTAGCCACAAATATAATAGATGAACTGAGTGTTCTGTTATAAGAAGCTGNATAACTAACGTTAAATGTAATCATTAATTAGCCACAAATATAATAGATGAACTGAGTGTTCTGTTATAAGAAGCTGATTGTGTTTGTCCAATAAGTATCTGGCCTGACTTGAATTCGTAAGGACACCACATTGAGCCAGATCGGCTACATTTNATTGTGTTTGTCCAATAAGTATCTGGCCTGACTTGAATTCGTAAGGACACCACATTGAGCCAGATCGGCTACATTTCGTAATAATTTCTCCACTCGGTTTACTATTAGTTTTCTAGCAAATCCAATTATAATTTCTAAATAAGATCCTAGTCATGTTGTGCACAAATGACATTACTGGATAATTTTTTATTTTCAGTATTTTTTACTCAATATTATTTTATTATTTTTATACAGTCATTTCTTTAATTCTAAAGTAGCCACATAGAATGAAAGTAAAAGTTCATGTTACGTAGAAGTAACCCGAAAAAGTTTTTCCCGCTAGTTATGGATGAGAAAAAAAATCTAGGTTTTAACTCTTTTGGCAACTAAGAGAGTCTGCTTAGGTCGGAGTTAGATCTGTTTTCGGTAATGTCCTCAAATTAAGCCGGGAGGCTAATCATCTGAAGACGGCATATAAACGTTTCTAATCTAAATTTGCGTCGACAAATGACGAATACATCAATGGCTCACATGGATTTCGAACTCGGGCCACGCACCCGCCAACACTACCTTATTGCATATTGATAGAATATGAAGTAGATGTTAATTATGGTTAAATTCAGATCAAGAAACAAGAGCTTTACTAACAACATAGTTAAAATCTCTTTAGAGATTATTGTTTTGACATATCTTTGGAAAAAATTTCCGCGCTGTGGCCATAGTTCATAATTATTAAGAGTGCGTGGGGCATAAATTAACGCTTTAGAGTATATAGTCCATCCACGGTTACTTTCAACTTATATGAAGCCCTGCTAAAGTTCTATTTCCAGGATATTCCTCCACGTAATTCAAACGAAGCTTACAAAATTAAACCAGAGGGCCAGCGCATTTCGTGTACTGCTTTTGGATAAGAACTATTTATTAGTAGGCAGTACCAACACACCTATTTTATCTCTATCTTTGTTCATACTAGTTATAAATGAAATATTATATTTTGTAAATAAAATTAAGTAAAAGTTCAAGTTAACAAAAAATAAGGTACTTCTATGTTAACACAAGTAGGTATAANTTTTGTAAATAAAATTAAGTAAAAGTTCAAGTTAACAAAAAATAAGGTACTTCTATGTTAACACAAGTAGGTATAAAACGCCTGTGTTTCATTACATATTTAGGAAGCAACCAAACACGTCATACATAAGGTGTTTTTTCAACGGTTTGATTCAAAAAGTGTAAAGACTTAGCGAGTAGACTATAAAAACATTTTGCAATTTTATGGAAGCTGGTATAGAAAAACAAAGAAAAGGTAACTCTACCTAATTGTTTTTCTTAACTTTGTATGCAAACATGTAACCAGAGTGATGTAATTCTGCCCAGCTTTTTCATCCGCCGGAAATTTTAAAATATCTCTGCGGCGCATGACATTGTGCAAAAAAAAGGGTTAAATATATTAAAATATTTAATTACGAAGTTGGCCAAAAAAAAGCTCGTCATCTAGGATTGCCCTTGTTTCTCTTTGTTGGTTTCCAAAATGTTGTGGATTCCAACTCACATGTTAGGAGTTAATTTATGCCCCACGTAAAATAACATTTAACGGGTGGCTAAGTGTTATTTTCTCTACATCTGCCCGTGAATTGTGGACAGCCGTTACGAAGACGAAACCCCCATTTTATACAAGTGTGGAGGTCCATCTTATCGCCCTTCGCCACTCACGGAAAAACAGATCGAAGACATTCGAAAGGTGTGGTAAAAATGTGCAAATACTTTACACTTTGGCGGTGTAAGGGGGATGTGGAGAAAAGGGGGAGGAAGAAGGTTCGGAACCCGCAACACAATCTTGTGTGTGTTTTTGGCCCCCCTTATAGCCCTAGCGCAATCTGTACTCATCAGTGGAAACCCTCCCTGCAATGTAGTGGTACACAAGACGAATCTTTTACATCACCCCATGCACAACAGTTAAAATTAATAACTAATTTTCATTGCTCTTAGCATTGTGGTCGTGAGAGCCGATGCGGGTGAGGCGAGGTGAGTAAAGAGCAGCGCCGGAGTGCAAGGGTGGGGGAAACTGGAGATCCCCGAGGAAACCCGCCGACCAGTGGCATCGTTCGGCCCGATTCCCATTACGAAAATCCCGGGGCCGACTCCTCCGGGAATCGAACCCGGTTAGCCTATGTGGGAGGCGATTTCATCGAGGAGGTGGAATGGGCTTCCGGACTTGAAGGACCACCCTGTGCGTGCCCTTGGGCCCATTGGTTCCTCAGTACAATCTGCCCTCATCAGTGAAAACTGTCCTGGCGGAGAGAGAGGGAGGATAGAGAGAGTGCAGTTCGTGCACTCGGCGCAGCGGAACGGCAGAGCAGACGGCACGATGTTGTGCGGGAGGGGGAAGGTGGGGGGAGNACGCACCGCTGACCACCTCGCAGGGCGTCGAACACGAGCCCGCCGCCATGGCGGCTGACGCCATCGCTGCACGCGAACACGTGCGCCGCTGGTACAGCTACAGCTAACAATAGCAGCCCGCGGCCATGCTAAAGATGAGGGAGACCGACCTCGCTGGCTGCGCACAACCAGTCTCCGTGTAGGGATGGTGAAAAAAGATATTATATCAACGACATATCGATATAAAACATATATTTATTTCAACGATATTTTGTCAAAATTAATATGTTTCTCAGGGCATTGGAAATTATTATATTTTAATGCTCTTTTAATTAGCTCGGTTTTGTACACAAAAAAAGAATTCAAAAATTACTAAGTTTACTTTGGCAACATGCAGCAAAATTAAGCGCCACATCTTTCTGCAATGCCTCGTGTTCTCAATATCCCAAGGAATTTTACATTTGCGAAGTCCTTTGATACATACAATATCGGATTCCAATCTACCAAAAATCTATATTTTTCCTTAGTTGAGTAGTTCAGCTGCAAAACTCGTTATTTCCAAAAAAAATCGAAGTTGAGCTGGTACTACCATTCTGAGCAGAAAAAATCTACGTCTTTTTGCAATACACACATATCTAAAAAGCCATTTAGGTCATGCGTATGTGAGTGATGAATTCTAGCAACTGCAGCAAAGCTCGTTATGTCCATAAGTCACAATGCTGCAAAAGCTGTTATGTTCATGCAGGTATAAATGCTGTATAATTCTTATTCTCCGATATATATTCTTCAGCTACCTGTTTAGCAAAAACTTGTTTTGTCCGGTATTCACTACAGCATAACTAAACCGTGTTGTACTATTTAATGTTTGCTTTGTTTTTTATGCGATGAGATATTTAAAGTTCTGGGTTGGTATCCTCGCAGACTTTACAAGTGTGTTTATGTTTGTTGGGAACTAACTATTGTGCAGAACAGAGGACATTATGAAGTACTCGATTTCAGCATTTGCGATAGTTTTAAAACTCATGAAATCATAAATCCAATACAAGTTCAACCTGCACAGTTTGGAAAAGGGCGCAAGAAAATGANAGTTTTAAAACTCATGAAATCATAAATCCAATACAAGTTCAACCTGCACAGTTTGGAAAAGGGCGCAAGAAAATGAAAAGCATGGAAACGTGGAAAATAAATATTGGTAAACGAAAGAGGTAAGTCTAACTTATAAAGTAACCTAATTTTACTGTCGTCTGTATAATAGAAACAGGTTAAGGCGAGATTGCCTAAAAAAAACATACTAAACATGTCATGATTGTGTTTTGGATTTTAATGTTCCAATAGTTGTAATACTCTGAGTACTTTGTTTTCAGTTTCATACTTCCATGGTAGAAGGTAGGCTTAGGCCCAACCTACGTCTTCTGGTAGTAGTATGTTAAACCATAATTTCTAGTGTGGCAATAGTCATCAAAATGTTTATTGTGTGGCCCAATTTATATAGCATTTCTTCAAGTCTAACATATTTGGGTCTCACTTACAACAATATATTACTGTTATATGTTGCAGATATTCCGCATCCTCATTTCCATCCCGACCTTCACGTCGACATAAGGCGGTACAGGCGGTGTGAAAATGCAACGCGTGAGGCGCTTCCATCACAAGTTGTANCGACCTTCACGTCGACATAAGGCGGTACAGGCGGTGTGAAAATGCAACGCGTGAGGCGCTTCCATCACAAGTTGTATGCTTATGCAGGCAGGCAAGCACAGAGTAACTTCAAACTACGTCATGTTACTGTAGATACCCAACGTCGCCAGAGAAGACGCAGTGGTAACACAAACACACAAAGAAAATACGTAACTACGAAGTATTTTATGCCGTGCCTGAGAGACAGCAAATTTGAAAATGTGCCTGTGTGTAAGCAACTCTTTACTAACACGTTTTGTGTATCGAAAGACAGAGTTTAATTACTGTGTAAAACGTTCTTTGTAACNCGACCTCGCTGGCTACGCACAACCAGTCTCCGTGTAGGGATGGTGAACAAAAGACATTATATCACCGACATATCGATATAAAACATAGATATATTTCAACGATATTTTGTCGAAATTAATATGTTTCTCAGGGTATTGGAATTAAATATTTTTAAAATACTCTTTTAATTAGCTCTGTTTTGAATAAAACAATTTAATTAAAAAATTACTAAGTTTACTTTGGCAAAATGCAGCAAAATCAAGCACCACATCTTTCAACAATGCCTCGTGTCCTCAATATCCCAATGAATTTTACATTTGTGAAGGCCTTTGATACATAAAATATCGGATTCCGATCTACCAAAAATCAATATTTTTCCTTAGTTGAGTAGTTCAGCTGCAAAACTCATTATTTCCAAAAAAAAAAAATCGAAATTGAGCTACTACTACCATTCTGAGCAGAAGAAATCTACGTCGTTTTGAAATTACACACATATCTAAAAAGCCATTTAGGCCAAGCGTATCTGAGTGATGAATTGTAGCAACTGCAGCAAATCTCGTCATGTCCATAAGTCACAATGCTGCACAGGCTGTTATGTTCATGCAGGTATAAATGCTGTATAATTCGTCTTCTCCGATATATATTCTTCAGCTACCTGTTTAGCAAAAACTCGTTTTGTCCGGTATTCACAACAGCATAACTAAACCGTGTTGTACTATTTAATGTTTGCTTTGCTTATTATGCGATGAGATATTTAAAGTTCTGGGTTGGTATGCTCGCAGGCATTACAAGTGTGTTTATGTTTGTTGGGAACTAACTATTGTGCCGAACAGAGGACATTGTGGAGTACTCGATTTCAGCATTTGCGACAGTTTTAAAACTCATGAAATCATAAATCCAATACAAGTTCAACCTGCACAGTTTGGAAAAGGGCGCAAGAAAATGAAAAGCATGGAAACGTGGAAAATAAATATTGGTAAACGAAAGAGGTAAGTCTAACTTATAAAGTAACCTAATTTTACTGTCGTCTGTATAATAGAAACAGGTTAAGGCGAGATTGCCTAAAAAAAACATACTAAACATGTCATGATTGTGTTTTGGATTTTAATGTTCCAATAGTTGTAATACTCTGAGTACTTTGTTTTCAGTTTCATACTTCCATGGTAGAAGGTAGGCTTAGGCCCAACCTACGTCTTCTGGTAGTAGTATGTTAAACCATAATTTCTAGTGTGGCAATAGTCATCAAAATGTTTATTGTGTGGCCCAATTTATATAGCATTTCTTCAAGTCTAACATATTTGGGTCTCACTTACAACAATATATTACTGTTATATGTTGCAGATATTCCGCATCCTCATTTCCATCCCGACCTTCACGTCGACATAAGGCGGTACAGGCGGTGTGAAAATGCAACGCGTGAGGCGCTTCCATCACAAGTTGTATGCTTATGCAGGCAGGCAAGCACAGAGTAGCTTCAAACTACGTCATGTTACTGTAGATACCCAACGTCGCCAGACAAGACGCAGTGGTAACACAAACACACAAAGAAAATACTTAACTACGAAGTGTTTTATGCCGTGCCTGAGAGACAGCAAATTTGAAAATGTGCCTGTGAGTAAGCAACTCTTTACTAACACGTTTTGTGTATCGAAAGACAGAGTTTAATTACTGTGTAAAACGTTCTTTGTAACTGGCGATTCTTCTGCTGAGCAACGAGGGGGCNCTGGCGATTCTTCTGCTGAGCAACGAGGGGGCGACAGAAAATAATTTATCTATACCGGAAGGAAGAGAGCAGTGAAAACGTTTATTGAATCTATCCAGGTACTGGAATCCCATTACTGCCGAAGCAATAACACAACCCTACAATATTTACCGAGTGAACTTAGTATGAAAAAGCTGTGGTCCCAATATATAGAACTACGTAATCCAAATCTACGTGTGAAGTATGATTATTTCCGCCCTATTTTTGATAATTATTATAATGTTGGTTTTGGCCCTCCGGCAACGGTTTGCTGTTCGACTTGTCTTTCTCTACAGGAAAAATTTAAGTCGTGCAAAGATGCGGGAAAGAAGCAAGATTTAAAATCGAAATTCAATGTATAAAAAANAAAAAAAAAAAAAAAAAAAAAGCAAAATAATGATGGTAAAATTACTTTTTTTTTTACTGCCAAAAAAATTAATCCATCCCAAAGATACCAGACCAAACTGTGTACTATTCACGGCAACTGTACTTATACAATTTCACCATCTGTCAGGGTTCTTCTAAAGATCCTGAAGGAAAGATAAAACTTTTTTCTATTTTTGGTCGGAAAATGAATACCCTAAGGGATCCAACCAAGTCCCATCAGCTGTTTACTACAAACTGACTTCCACTAAGCTTTCAAGTTACCATACTGTTAAATTGGTGGCCGATATGTTTGGAGGCCAAAATAAAAACCATAATTTGAAATGGTATGTTAGGAAATTTTTCTTCACTTCAATCAACGATCTCCACAGTAGTGGGGCATTCTTTCGTCGTCGTCGTCCCCCCCTCCCTCCTGACAGGGTTTTTGGTCATATTGAAGCTGAGGTAATGAAAAATTCCACCCTTCTATCTGACTAAAGTTATATAAACATTACAGAACCGCATGCAACTGTCATCCGACTGAGAAGAGGGTGTCCTGTGTTAGAATGGAAAGAGGCCCTATGCCAGGTAACAAAAGAGCTTGGTTCATCGCAATCNTGAGAAGAGGGTGTCCTGTGTTAGAATGGAAAGAGGCCCTATGCCAGGTAACAAAAGAGCTTGGTTCATCGCAATCGAGGCTCAAGCCCTGTAAAAGGATAATTATTCGAAAAACCAAAGCAGGCAGCTGTGAAGAGAGAGGTGATATGAAGTTCAGTGTGGACACTGTGGAAGGTAGAAGCGCACTGAAACATGGGTAACATTTCAGTTCCATGTCACCTAGAGTAACAGATGTAGGGAAAACACTGAAGGAAGAAAATATTCAAGATATAAATACTTTGTGGCAACCAAGCACTTTCGAACAAGTTGGATGGAAAATTAATAATTATTATTCTTCAAGAATATTTTCCAGCAACAGGAAGCTAGAAATGAGCCAATTACTCTATATAACTCTGATCTTGGAGACATTTTCGAAGAGGAGGAGGGCTTGGTTCTGTAAAGAAGACGAATGAACGGATGTGTTTCTTTATATTATCCTTTCATCTCTTTAACATTTCAGTCAACATTTTTTTCCGTCATTGTGCCATTTTTAGGAGGAGAGAGTTTTTAAAAATACAATAGGCGGAACAAGATTTTTCAAGATAAATAACGTATATTTCAGTAATAAATTAATTTAAAATATTTGATCTGACCAAAGATTTTTTTTATTGTCTCATTCATAACCACCCTTTGATGGCAACTGCAAATTTTGGGGCTACTAAGGTATCACAGATGATCATTTCACGAACGTAAACACAGGCACGTGTCGTTTGCTACGGTTGGCCCAAAAGTTTTTAATGGTCTGCAAATATCTGAACTGGCAAAACTCATCATGTCCTTCACAATACAGCAAAACACGCCATGTCCAAAAATATGTATTAATTTTCCAGAGTTCTATGTATTGCATTTTGTTGTCCCTTTGCGATTAGTTCAAGTATATTTCATAGTATTCATAGAAAAAAACTCATATCTGTATCTTTACTAAAAATAAATTGACAGTTTTTCGCCCTTTGCGACGGTATTGCTTATTTTTACATGGTGAGTTCTGTAACTTGTCGACTCTTATCGTTTAGTCAAACGGTACTTTTATAAATAACCGATATAAATAATATTGCTATTATTTCCGATATCAAAATCCTTATCTCCGTGTTCCAAAATTGAACTACTTTTATGCCAACACGACCAGCAAAAACGGCGTGGATTGGATTTTAGGTTAGAATACTGTTAAGTAAACAAGTGCTTTCAAGTGTCTTTATACTTCCTCTAACCAATTTTTAATGTAGTTTGAGTAAATTCAAATTGGTATAAAAGTATTTCATTAATATAATATTCCTTGTCAATTAAACATTAAGATATTAACTAACACGTTCATCATTATTGGCCAAGTGACATTCACAGTTGTGTTTCTCTGGAGTAGGTAAATGTTAGGTACATGCGCAGAAGACGAATAATCGGTCTACTTCGTATTTAATCTATGCGTCCAACCGGCGGCCGATAACAATGCTCGTGGCCAACAAATTATAGGAAACGCTCACTGACCAATTTTCTTTTATATGTCTATTCACGATATCGTCACACTTCTTCAATCTAACCTACGAAAAATCGCCCTAAGTATGGCGTGTTTGGTTGTTTACTAAATAAGTAATGCATTTCAATCGTTTCATGCTTATATTGATATAAAAAACCTTATTCTTTGTTAAATCAAGGTTTTACTTATATTTCATTTATAAATTATAATTATTAATTATAAATAAATATGAACGAAAACACAGAGAAAACAGGTGTGTACGTAATGTCTAGTAATAAATAGTTATAATGCATAATATTATTTAAAAGAATGTGCATATATTCTGTGCGTTGTCCCTTTGGTGTAATTTTTTTATAATTAGCGAAAGTGTATTTGCATTAGGCTGAGGAACATTCTGAAAGTATAACTTTAGCAGGGCTTCAGAAATGTTAGAAATAACCGTGAATATACCATAAAAATTTGTATTCTAATCAGACTAGGAACAAAACGAAATTCCCAATGCGAGAGTTTGGCGTAGGGAAATTTCAGCTGCTACGTGCGCTGGTGTTCCGAAGTGGCTTGTTTTTAGTTGGAAGTAAATGGAGAAGTTGTTTACATTTGTGAGTCAAATGTTCACGGTTGGCTTGGACTGTAATATACACTTTCTTGTGCCAAAATATTACGTATTGACTTTATTTTGTATCTATTATCCACGCTCTAAAATGCTGTTTCCAAGAGTTAACAGTAAAACACAATTCTGTGTGGCAGTGATTTTTTGAAAAAAACAGTTATTTTAATAAAAATTGCTAGTAAGCTAAAAGCAAAAAAAAAAAAATCAGACGCCATATAAAGTTTTTTTTCGTCACATTTAATGAATATGATTTTGTATTGCAGTGTCTTACGTAATATAGTTTTACTTCTGAATATTAAATAACAGGTGGACATATTTTGTTAATTTCCCACTTTAGTGCTATGCAGAAAGGTTATTATTTACGTAGGCTATAACACAATAAAAAAGGAACATTTAAAAAAAAATACATTAATTTCATTTGCATTACAATCATCCCACTTATTTACATGCAAAACAAAGAAAATTAGGTACACATGTAAAATCAGTGCTACCTGAAGGTGAACGTGTTTAGTAGCCAAATTATTAGCATTAAGTTTCCCAGCCTGAATAGAATAAGCCATACTTATAATGTTTCATACACTTATTTGTATAATATTATACTTCCTTATAGGCTGCTCACGGTAAACTGAACATTTCGAAAGCCCTACTTGAGATCTACTTGTATGCATATTGTGTATTCTTCCACTATATGCAAAATTAAAATGGCATGGGCCGGCTCACGTTATTCATGCGTCGTTCAAGTGAATATGTGAAGTTCTTAGAAAATTTAAGGGAACATGCAGACGTCAACGAATGCCTAAGCAATTTCCCATGCAGTTGCTTTCTCTAATTTGCTACTAACAAAATCGAAAGCACTCCCAGTCGGTATTATTTTACAAATTTGCTCATTCCTACATTCATATGCATTATAAAGAACAAATGCAAAGTAAATCCTTTCCGTGTCTCAAACGTTTACCTAGCACTGTTAATTACATGTTAAGACATATAACTTTTTTTCCGCCATTATGAACTTTACTGGGCGCATGACCGTCAGCATGCCCGTTCAAATATATGCAGGTCGAGGCAGTGACATCTTCCAAAGGTTGATTTTAAAAGTGCTCAAGTAACCGTGACTAGCTTGTATCCTATAATATAACTCCATTTTCTACTCCATAGTTTGCATTCTCCTTGCATTTTTCTGTCGATGGGTTTTCACTCGGTGTCTATGCCGGGTTTCCTCTTTCCCTTCGTACCTACCTTAGGTTAGCTAGTTATTATGGGAAGTAACCATGTCTCCAATCGTGGTCATGTTTGTGCAATCCCAGTAAAGCCGTAATGCATGTGCTCTGTAGTTTGTATAGTCTATTCGCGGTTTCTTCACATTTATTTAATGAAACCATTGAAAAATCACGCCATTTATGACGTTCTTGGTTGTTTCTTAAATAAATACTTTTATCACAAGCCTTTTATGCTTGTGTTAATGTGAAAATACCTTATTTTTGGTTAAATTCAAGTTTTCCATATATATATATATATATATATATATATATAGTTTATAATCAATAATATTTCACGTATAAATAATATGACTAAAAGCAGTGTTAGAATGAGTGTGTTGGTAATGCCTAGTGAGAAATAGTTCTTATGCAAAATATCGTTACACTGAGTGCGCACGAATGCGGTGCAGTGCCCCTTTGGTGTAATTTTCTGGACTCCGTTAAGCTTTGTTTGCATGAGGCGGAGGAATGCCTAGAAAGTATAAATTTAGCAGAGCTTCAGAAAAGTTGACTATGTGCTGTATTTCCTGCTTGCCTAAGCGTATGGGGCTCAGCCCTGTAGAAGCACTTAGGTCTAACCCCTACGGTGGATCTCCGACTCACCATTTTAGTTTTGAGGCACGTTTGGCACGACTCCGTGGTCCGGAGTCGTGCAAAACTGGTTTTTCTCCTGCTGCACTCTAAAATCGCTTTCGTTGCTGCAACACATGACTTGTTGCCTCAAAGAATTTTATGCTAAATACGAACTGCAGAGTAGGTTTGCGACAAACAGAAACTTTTGTTTGAGCTNTGTTGCCTCAAAGAATTTTATGCTAAATACGAACTGCAGAGTAGGTTTGCGACAAACAGAAACTTTTGTTTGAGCTCTATATCAATGCCAATGATAACCTTGGATTTTCACTACAATGGTTTAGCCGTATTTTTTATGGTAAATTTAATTACGGTATTCTGATGTTTCAACTATGGTATTTATTTGAGGAATAGTTTTTGGTAACCTAGCATTTAGCAAGCTACATTACGTACTAAAAACTATAATTGAGTGAAGAAATGTTATAATATTCTTTGACTCTTTCCTTTTGTATACTTTACTCTTAGCAAAACAAGTTTAGATATGTTTATTTCTGTGCTACAAATAAAGATAATATTGCGATGTAACAAAAATATATAAAAAATTAATGACAATAAACGTAATTTTGTGTTACTTTCCCTTTGAATTAAAGCAAGGTTTTGTTACGGTAATAAAACAGCCTCAAAGAAATGGTTTTATTTGCCATACAGAATGCTTTCAATTTATTTTTTTTACAGTGTGTGCATGCCTTCCTATAATGACCAGCTATATGCCAATACTATTGACTAAATCACGCCTTCAAATAGTAACGCGTCGTTAGTTGACGTTATAACTAAGTGACATGCGAAATTCCCATTATTCTGTAGTAATACACTAAATAACCTTCACTGCACTATAGCCGCTTGAGTGAAATGCGTGATTTCATTGAGCACAGGCAATTATTTGGTGGTGTTTACGTATGTGACCATTCTACTGTAGATTGGTTGCTCAACCGTTTGATACTTTTAACTATTGGCTTAAAACGTTCTTGGGACAAGCCTTATATGTTATTGATCCAGTGCAGAATCCATAACTAGCATATAGCATCTTGCAGTTTAGTCTGCAGCCACGAAGTAACACTAGTTCTGCGGAACCCTAGTTGTCACTGGGACTGCTATCAACATCATGTGACATTGCCTGATTTAAACAGAGTTTTAACACTTATAGATAATTCACGCTAAAGTGAGCATTGTTTAAGGTCCTACTTAGGTTTTCCTTTCAGCAAATTTCTATCTTTCCGCCACATTCTTATGTAAACACTTCTATGTGACTAATAAGAACAGTGTCTTCAATTCACCACTCTCGAAAGTTAACGTCTGAGGCTGCAATAAAATACATATATACCGGTTAACGCCTGTTGGGATGGGCCTTAAAAAGTGATCACTTTATCGTGAATAGTCTACATCACTCTTCCCGAGCGTAACTAGTGCTACATTAAAGAGAAACATTTATCTGCCACTGAAAACCAAATTTGCGTGGTAGTTTAATTGGTTCGTTAATGCTTATAGCACATCAACACTAATTATCGTAGTCATTGTGTACGTACATAGTGCAAAGCGTTAAGGAGTTTGCCGTAAAAAATGCCACGTCCGCGTTATTAGAGCACGTTGGCGATGTAATATTATTAAGCGAGCAGTTTTCAATGAGTACTCTGCTACCTAATTTTACGTCGGCGGTAGCCGAAGTACAAAATGACTCATGGCCAGAATGGATCGAGTGTTGCGTTACCTAGGAAGAACCATTTCATAGGTACACTGTCAACTTTGCATTGTATTGGCTGAGAGATGGTCAGTAATGAACGTTATACAGTACAGTGTGCGTGTCCGATGACGTTTCTACGAATATAAAAGCGCTAATTGTGAATACAGAGATCAACAGCACTGGCATTCTCCGAAGTGGGTGATATAGGCGACTAAATTCATATTTGTCTTAAATGCCTGAAAATACGTGCCGCGTTCTAAGTTTTAAGTATTCCAAACGGGTAAGTGATTTTATATGAAAAAAAAAAAGCATTTAGTATTACGAAGTACGTATTTCCGCACACAGCTGTGCTACTACACATCTTGCGTGAGCACTCTACTATCCAGTCTCTCTACGGTTACAGCCATAGACTTAAGATGAGTTAGACCGGTTTTCATTTTCTGGCTAACGATTTTCGTTTTCATTGGCTCAAGAACTACCAAAGCGATTGTCAGGTTTGCGTCTTCCCATAATTACGGGATATTTGTTTATATTTCTAATCTCGAACCCACGTTTTTTTAAAAGAAATAATGACATTTTGGGTAACGTGATTGTGTTTGAATTGCAACTTAGTCAAAAGCAGTGCACTACCTTATAAAATAACATATTTAAATAAACAGTATGCTAATATTAGCCGAAGCCACGTAATTTTCACAGTTGTGTAGGAATAAAAGCAATTCAGTGTTGCGACACGGAGTGTGATCACTGCGCAACTGGCATGCGCACCCTACCGCATATTCCTCCTAGTCATACAACCACCTGCGTTTATACTGCGCATGCGTGGGATAATTATTTTCAATATTAATGGGACATATTTGGTAAACGGTTTACTAAACAAGTGTGAAACCAACTTTTGAAAAATATCATGTTTGTAAGTATGCGTTTTTCGCAGTAAATAATTAATGACTGACATGTATACAGCAACGTTGGTACAAATGACGATAAAATATTAATCTTGTAAATCAGAAAGCAATAATTTAAAACAATTTTAATTAAAAGCCTTTTTGCGAACTGTTTGGAGACAACGTGAAACAGTTTTCGCATATGTTTCCAACGGCAGTAGAGGCGTAAAAGATGGCCACCTTTAAATAGCAATTAAAGAACATTTATTCTCCGACAAGTTTCAGTTTTCTATCTCAGTTTATAATGTGATTTGTTTTAAGTGGAAGTGCCTTAAATGGGCGTTTTCGCTATCATTTTTAGTTACGAAAAGACACGTGAAAGATTAAAGTTGTCAAGGGACGAGTAACGCATTTTTCTCTGTACTACTGCACCATAAAACGGAAGGATCACAGCTGAGAATCTCTAGAGGCGAGTTGCCGATGTAAAGACGGCACGCCAGTTTGGTGCGTTGCGTATAGGGGCGATGAGGCATGCGAATAGCGTACCTGGGTCACCCGTAGTCGTACCACGATTTCAGACCTCAAACACTCAAAACACCTCCAACCACGCGGAACCTTTAAGCAGTGCTTGAAAACGTGCCTTGGAAGAAGTTTACGGGATACGATCCAGCGAATGCGCAGGACAATCAAGTAGTCCGACCCCTATCCCACACCACGGTCCACGAAATACAGTATCTATCCATATGTCGTGTTACCTGAATCACGAAATGCGGAGGAGCTCCGTATTGTTGCGAAATGGTTCCACAAAGAAACTGAGGCATTGAATGAAGTTCCAAAACGTCTAGGTAATTTGTTCACTTTAGGCATTCACACCAAAACAGCTTCACAGTTGTATTTTTTTCGTACATAATAACCCACGCCATCATCACACGCAACCACACTTACAATCCGAATAGATTACGAATAGCGCACTTATAAACGTTTTCTTTGCTAGATGTCTAAGCGGAACACTCTGCACGTAATATGGATTTCCTGTAGAATGAACTAATTTATATACATACATCGTTAAATAGTGCCTAGTGTGGCTCAAAATTTTTGAGTCTTTATGCGCAAGTGTGGAAGATCTTGCTACCCTCGTTTTTCTCTGATTTATTTCTTGGTTACAGGCGAGTCATTGTGGATTAATAAAAATTTACTAAGAAACTCTTTTTATTTCAAATTTTTATGTCTCGGTGTTTTGCTTGTAATCAGTTAAGCATTTAAGGTCTTATTATTAGCCGGCAATAGTTGTCGTGAATAATGACTCACTCCTTTCAGAGCTCATACAACAACGGGAATTGAAGTACCACAGAAAAAATTCTGGACATCACGTTAGATGTCGTTATTTTCAAAATATGGTTAATTAACATTCTTTGTTGTTGTTCTCCCAGACAGTCAGTATAAATACTTAACAAAACAGCAACCCATAAATGACTCATGAAACCTGTGGCACATTTACAGAGAAAATTCTCCAGCTGAAACCACCACACTCAAAACGCTTTATTGTAAGATAAGTGGCAAACAATTTGACTGCGAGTAGGAAAACACATGACACTGAAAAATTAAAAAAAAAAGTGAAAAATTAAGCTATACCACTTTACATTATAGCATTCGTCCCCAGGCAAAGTACCTAGGTATAGGAGCCTAACGTTTGCTCAAAGGACTTTTTTTTTTCTTGGCTGCAGCTGCATTTGCGAAAACAGGGCGTCTTTGATATTTCTGCAAGGCATCATTATCACTGGACTTTATGCGCAGGCTGATAAAAATTTGGTATTCCATAATTATACAAAGTGAGCTTCTAAAAATGCCAATGGAGTCAGACTTTTATTCCCACGTTTTTTGGTAACATGTTTCTTTTTCTCCTGAACTTCATCAGGCGTTATAGTTTAATACTATAAAATTGTATGTCGGGTATTTTACTATCAAGACCAAGGGTATATGTTCATCTCTTTGGTTTTGTTAATACCGTCCAAATGTATTTTCAGTTAACTTACCTTTCCAAGCAAAAGTGTAAGGTAATTCGAAGCACGTTAATAAGCAGACCCAGTTTAAATATCGCATGCACCTGCGAATTATTTTGGTACACATCCAAATATAGACGGATTAATTAGTGTTGTGCCAACAGCTGAATCCACAGCAAGTTCGGGATGGTATCCAAAGCCACTAGAACAAGTGGCTTAGGAGAGCAGCAAGGACAAATTCTGTAGCAAAACTGTGTTTATTATAATGAAACCTACGTATGCCACATTGTATCTACGGAGAAGTTACACTCGAATGAGCACTCGCTTCTGGTGGTAAAGCTTAGGTGATCAGAAGACCTGTGTTATCTTAAGTCAAGAGAACGTAAAAAGCAAAGAAGTCATACTGCACTATCGCGTTAGTGGACTGTATTATATTTCTGTTGAATAGTCATAGCTTGAGATCGCAATTTCGAACCACATTTCATAGGCTTTGAGACCTTACTGAAGACGGGAAATAAGCACCAAGATCACTTCAGATGTGACTTGAGACAGTGCTTCGTTTAATGGCTGACTCTTATTAGATAATCCTCACAAATTCACTTAGTGCAAATTTCTGCAAAATTATGATTAACACGGTTGAGGTTTGAAGATATAATTTCGTATGTGGGCTGAAATACACGTAGTACTGCGCTGAGAAAGTATTTACGGAACTGGAATTCCACTTATATTATTAACTTTTAACTTTATTTAGTGTACCGCTCGTTACGCTGCAGTAACTAGATAACACAACACGGACTAACATTTATTTACGAAAATAGATTTTAGTTGTTCTCACATGTAAATTAAATTTATTATTAACATATAGTTACTGATTTACAAAAACCGAAAACTTTCCTTATCACCCCTGTAACTATAGATATATTGAACACAGATAATGAGGCTATAGCTGTAAAAATTATCAAATAAATGTTTGCCTTTTATTTGGATTCTAATTACTATCGTTAAGAACAAATATCAATCATAATGCGCTGAGTTACTTATTGCTTGCTCTTATAAATAAATCCCTTTATTCATACAGTTTTGTTTACAATAAGCTATTGTACTCTTCCGCAAAATTACCCCAAACAATATCCTTACATTTAAACGAAACAAAATAGTATCACTTTGTTTGTTTTCAGTCACACTTGTGTGTATTTTGGAAATTCTAGGGTTCCTCGTTTTTATTAACGTAAATGCCGCTCAACCAACCGTTGTGGTGACAGAAAATTTTTCTTTCTTGTTCGTATCTAGCCAATTTGACCTTTTGTTTAAATTCTTGGCTCGTGTTTCACCTAGATGAGAGTAGACAAAAACAAGCTTCATCCTTAGCATATCGTGTTCATGAAGATCATCTTATTCGCCAACTATGAAACGTGGAGCAGATATTACACTGCCTTGAGAAATAAGATGGTATTGACCAAGACTGTTTTAAGGTCAGCCTTAAGACTTGACTGTGAATTCCACCTTTTGACAATTATGCATACCTACGAAATCGAATGAACCATTCGCCATGATTTACTGTCAGTCCTAAAACTGGAGTGGAGTGGTGAGGTTTCGGTGGCTCTTGACGTCGGGGTTTAAGAGCCGATGAGGAGGAAGCGAAGTGAAAATGGAGTAGCGTCGGAACGCAAGGGTGGAAATAACGGGAGATCCCCGAGAAAACCCACCAACCAGTAGCATCGTCTATTAACGATTACCGCGTGCGAAAATCTGGGAGCGACTCCACCGAGAATCAAGCCCGGTTCCCCTTGGTAGGAGGCGAGCTCTCTAGCCGTTGCGCCACAGGCCCTATTCAACCCTAAGATGCTATGCTGAAAGGTAGCTGATATTTTGGCATAGAAAATGTGAGCACATAAAAAATGTTTACAAGAAATTATTTTTAAGAACACTATTTCATACTTTTCTGCTGAAATCATTCTTTGCTCGTACACGTTCCTTTATTTTTCCTGCCACATTTAAAACTATAATTCCACAGCATTACGAAATAATTGGGCAAGAATTCATTACACTTATTACAATGTCGGTTAAAGAGTGTTTCGCAATACTGTTCTTTCTTATTTCTTTTTCAGTACGGCTTTTGGATGTGTGTGAAATGCAATGATTCAATGTTTTCGAAGAACAATGCTCAACTAGACTGTCCATATTACAGGAAAATTTTAGTATGACTCTGCCGCACTGTACTGCGTTCTTTCCTTGCTCACGTTGGCTATATTGTGCAAGTTTTGGCCAAATAATCTTGACAGCTGTAAAGCACTTGCAAAACACTCCGAGAACGACCACACTTACATGTTTCAATTCTGGGCAAAGGGAAACGTTGTATTCGTTAGTAGACAAACTTTACTGCATTAACTTTTACTTCCAACTTTTCTGAAGGCCTGCTAAAGTGCTACTTTCAGGACTTCCCTCCGCCTCATGAACGCAAAGTTTATAAAATTACACCAGATAGTCAACGCACCGCATTCGTGAGCAGTCATTGTAATAATATTTTGCATAAAAACTATTTCTTTCTAGGCAATAGAAAATCACGTATTTTCTCTCTATCTTTATTTATATTTGCCATAAATGAAATATTGTAATTTATGGATACATTTTAAATAAAAGTTTAATAAAGTACTTTTATGTTAACGTAAGTATAAAACGCTTGTGATATATGATATATTTAGTAAATAACCGAACACGTTCTACATGGGGTATTTTTTCAAATATTTTATTGATAAAGTGTGAATAAACTGCGAATAGTCTATATATAAAGTATTATGGCAGTTTCTGATAATAACACCGTGTATAGTGTTTGATGTAATTACGTCCTCGACTGCATGACGTCACTGTATATTTTGGCAGAAATGTTTTTTTTTCTGGATACTCTTTTATTATGGCATGTTGTTTCCGTCTATCTCACGTTCAATTACTATAATGACTTAGAGCAAATCTGCAGACTCACTGTCGATATACGTCCCGGTTTGTATTTCAATTTACGATCTCATTATGAAATCTCCGCATGTTAAACTCTGGCCATGGAGGAAGAATAATTTCATTCCACGTTCTAGGAGTTTTAGCGCAGAGGCAAATGCGTATTCGCTGCACTAGCTTATTTGCTCGGTATTCTGTGAGGTGCTGTTTGCCCGCTATTAAGCTGCTTTTACACCACGCAAGATATACACTGAAAGAAACCATTTGTTAGTGACTACAAAAACTGTTTGGTTGATGCTTTCCAAGGCGAAATTTTTTTGCTGGTAAAAACCGATTGTGGTGCCTAATAACACGTAGATTGACAATTACTAAAGCTATTTAGTGCTCACTAAAACATTTGTTTATTTACAATGAATATTGTCTGCCACCGAAACATTTAGTTGGCAGCAACAGCATTAATGTCATCCAAAATAATACAATTTTGCTGCGACTTCAAAACTACATCTTTTATATTCTGCGCGTTCGCTCTGGTCACCTTCTGTCTTGCCACGACGCCGTATTTGTCCGTGTTCGTTTCTTTGCATTAGGTTACAAACAAATTCATGAGGGATTTTCTTAAGAACATAGTTTATATCATTCCTTTTTTCTGAATAAGTAAATGTTACACGTAAATGTTTCCAGAAAATTAACTTATAAATTAGTTGAAGTGTGCAGTCCTGGTCATGTGTGCCACATATTAAACTTATGATATACATATGCTCTGGACAGTGTATTAACATCGAGCAAGTTGGCGCAGTGCTCTGCCCTCGTAGCTCAGGAGCAGAGTGGCTGACTTGTAGTGGGAGGGTCGGGAGTTCGAGCCTCGGTTCCTCCGTGACAGATTTTCAGTTCGAATGTCGCGCACATGAGTACTGTGAATTTGTCATCACGTCGGTCAAACTTGAGTTCGTCGAACGTCACACACACTGTCACAACGTCACACACGCTCAGTACAACGACACATCTATCAGATAATGTGTCAATAGAGTCAACTTTAAAAACACAGCAGTAATACACAAAGCTCGCATGTGAGGGGTACAGGGTTCGAGTCCCAC
Source organism: Clitarchus hookeri (assembly GCA_002778355.1). Classification (NCBI taxonomy): domain Eukaryota; kingdom Metazoa; phylum Arthropoda; class Insecta; order Phasmatodea; family Phasmatidae; genus Clitarchus; species Clitarchus hookeri. The sequence continues at coordinate 578,609 of NQII01000377.1, forward strand.
TCCTGGCGATGTTTATTTTAGTTTTAATTTTATGGGGATCACAAACATAATTTTCTAGTTTCCACTAAATACTGGAATGACAAAACACTTTTATTGGTGCTACATAACATATTGTAATGTCAATATTAACAAAATAATTTTGTGGCAACCAATAACATTTCGTTGGTCACCACAAACCTGTTTTTTCAGTGTACGCAGAACCCATGAAAGATTGTACTCTCGTGTTAAATTTATTGCGAGAATATCTCGGGCAAAGCAGGTCTCTTATGAAAGCAGGACATACTGTACAGCATCTCCTTATCTCAGGAGAGTTTCGCACGAAAAAAACTGATTATATTGGTCGTCACACATTCATGTGACCACTTACATATATAAAATGTTACTAAAATCACTGACAAACTCCGGCAGGTTGTTCCTGACGAAAATATAAGACTAAAATATTTTAACCACTTTTCCTTTACGTGATTATTAAGAAGGCTATGCGCTCCGAGAAATCAAATTTTAAAATTATTTTCTTTACAAATATCAGGAACTAATTGAGATTGAGCAACAAATCGATGAATAGTGTTTTGTAGAACGGAGATCCTACTCCCGTGGAAATGCTGTTGGCGATATCATCCCCCCTTCATCAGTAAAATGGGGGTTGCCACCTTCTGTTTTTTTTTACGAATCAGCATCCATATTTTCCTAATGGAGATGGAGATATTAATTACCAACTGCATCTTCACAGGTGTAAGCTCTCCTTCCTACAAAATACTATTCACCGATTTGGTGTGAAATCTCAAGTAGCTCCTGATATTTGTGACGGAAGTAATTTCAAAACTCTATTTCTGAAAATACATAGCCTCCTCAATAATCACTTAAAGGAAAAGTGGTACAAACATTTTCGTCAGGAATAACTTGCCGACGTTTATCGGTGATTTTTAGTAAAAAGTTGCACAGGATGTCCATAAAAAAAGCTTTACAAATTGAACATGAAATAAAAATTATAATGTGACATGTTACGGGATGGTATTTGTTGAATGATAGTCAGTGTCTCTCAACGCTTTTACTCGAATTTCCCTGTTATTAAGTTAGTAAACTTCAAAATGTGCACCATTTGTTGCGCGCAGCACTTCAAACCGATACTCGATTTCTGTCCATGTTCGCTGAAGACGCCCTGAATTCTTTACAGTCCTTCGCTTCAGGTCGTCGATGTTTGTTTGGTATACATGATACTCAACATAACCCCAAATAAAGAAATCCAGTGGGGTTATTTTGGGCGAACGAGAGGTGGCCACGGTATCGGACCATCTCGCGCAATTCACCTGGCAGGAAACTGTTAGTACAGATAGGCACGAACTGCCAATCTCCTGGAGTGGAAAAGAGAGTGGAGGGGGTGATCCATCCTGCTGGAATATGACATGTTGATGAATGATATCCATTTGTGAGACGACAAATTCCGTCAACATGTCCAGATAGACATTGGCTGTATTGGTTTTATTCGGCGAAGAAGAATGACCCAATTATTCGGTCCCACATGAGTCCGCACAACACGTTAACTTTAGGGCTATCGTGCTCAAGTTCTCTGGATGCATGGGGTTTCTCGGATCCACAAATCCTTACGTTGAACCTTTTCAATAGACACGACAAATGGAACTTTGCCTAGTCTGTGAACAGAACACGTTCAAGGAAGTCTTCCTCGACCTCAATTCGAGCCAGCATGTTGAGAGCAAAAGCTTTGCGGCGTTTGGTCATCAACTGGCTGAAGTGCTTGCAATGACTGCACTTTGTAAGCATACAGCTTAGATTCTTGTGAAGAACCTTGTGTACAATTGAACGAGGTAAATCCAATTTCGTGGTGGTGGTAGGAATCGACTTCCCAGGGCTACGAACAAAGGCATTACGAACACGTTCAATGTCCCCCACGCTTGTAGTTGGTTGGCCGCTGCCTTGTTGCTGCAGAACACTCCCAGTCGCCATACATTTTCTGTGCCACTCACGAATTGTCTTGATGGTGGTTTTCTCCCATATTTGGTCCTAAACTTACGTTGTACCTGCGTATCTGACTTTGTTTCGATAAAACAGGATACATACTGCGCTTTCTCCTGAGGTGTAGCCATCCCCAGTGATCTTTGATGTAAGTTGTCAGTCACACTTGCAGCATTATAAAATCATGTTAACGACTCAAAAATGTTTTTCATAATAACTAAGGGAGACTTTTACAACATCAGAGTAACTTGCCACATTATTTTTTTTATTTAGTGTTGCATTTGTAAAGGTTTTTTACGGACAACATGAATATCAACCAGAGAGATTAGAGAATACACAGTGTTATGGAACTGCTGGACGAGTACAAGAAGTTTGCTCATAATATTTAAATGTTGCAATGATGTCTATTTAAGATATTCCAGGCCCATCAACTTTTCTCATGCAAGGAGGTATTTTGCTACAAGTTTGATCCGTGGACACTTAGATTTTGCTGATACTCTCGCATGAGATTTCTCAGACGAGGCCTTGTACGAAATCCGTTTTCCGTCGTAAAAATCATCTTAAGTTGCGATAGTTGGCAAGACTTGGTGGCAGGTGGCGAGTGCTAAGTGAGTAAGCGAAGAAATTTGGGCGGCTCTTAACATTGAGGTCTTGAGAGCCGATGAGGGTGAAGTGAGGAAAGTATATAGCAGCGCCGGAATGCAAGGGTGGGTAAAACGGGAGATACCCGAGAAAATCCACTGACCAGCGACATCATCCGGCACTATTCCCACTTGCGAAAATCCGGGGGTGACCTAGCCGGGAGTAAAATCTGGTTCGCTTAGGTGAGAGGAGAGCAGTCTAACTGCTCAGTTACCGCGGCACCAGGGGAAACGGAAGATCCCGAGAAAACCCACCGACCAGCGGCATCGTTCGGCACGATTCCCACATACGAGAATCCGGGAGTGACCCGGCCGGGGATAGAACCAGGTTCGCCTAGGTGGGAGGTGAGTAGTCTAACCACTACACCACCGCGGCCTCTAGAGTGCTAAGTGCAACCTCCCCCCACCCTCCGGGTGGGAGGTCGGAAAGTATAAATCATGGGTGGCTGCGGGCGAAGTGCTGACGTCTTGAGGGACTCGAGGTTGATGGAGGTTGTGAGCAAATAGGAGAGGGGAGGGGCACTTGATTGGCGAGTCCAGAGCGGGAAGTGTGCGTGTGTGCGAGTTCGCGCGGTGAGGTATATTGGGCGCGAACCCGCAGCTAATCAAGTGGGCCATCAGGCCGGCGCGTGCCTGGACCTCAGAGGCCGGCCAGCAGTTGTGTTTCCCCTCTCGCCTTACCAGTTCCCTCGAGCTACTAGGTTGGTATTCCTGCGTGAGTCACAGTGCCAAGCCACGCAGCACTCTTAACAAATCTCTTCCGTGTTCAGCTGGCATCGGGGAGGCAGGGTACTGGTTCGATACCAGCTGGCTAAACGTTTTTTGCCTCTTCTTTCAAGTCCGTACTCACCATATTTGTGTGCCTACGCCAAAACTTACATATCTGGAAAAGTCACCCATAGCCCAGTCTAAGTGCCACTATTATTAATATTGAAAAGCGGCTGTTTCACTGCTCTATTCCTGAATATTCTGGATTTTAACAATACTCATGATTAGAGGTCTAACACAACAAAATTAGGACGCGTAGCGTTGAGAGATTTGGGCTGTTCTAAACAACTAGATTTTGAGAGCCGGGGAGGATGAAATTTGATGATAGAGGAGACCGAGGCTTGCTACAACAGTTTTTATATTTTAAGATACAGAATATTTGTACTTCATTTTCAGGCAACGAAGTATACATGGTTGTTATCTCACATCATAAGACTACAACATATAAAATATAGTACACGTAAGAAATGAAAGAACTTGATAATATTAGTTTACATAGATCATTGCAAATGTTGTGATTTTCCCCATGGCAGGGGTAAGTTGCAACTAAACCTGTGGCTTGTTGCAACACTTACTCCCAAGAATCGGACGCATCTGTTACACAATTTAAACACACATACAAAGGATTTTTACCAGCAAACAACCAATGAGCCCAATGTTTGCACAGAGTGCATTGCACCCAAGCTTGTATTTCAAATAACACACTAAGCAAATAGTATTATCTTCCTCCCCAGAGATGCTTTCGTGGAATGCTATCTTCCTATGCACATTTTTCTTAATGATGACTTGTCCAGTGAATTTAACTTTTTTTTTTGGACACATTTTTTTGCATCTGTTTTTACTTGTGCTTCTCTTTCTTTTTTTTTTTTTTTGCATGTTCTTATACGTGAGGAATGCAGTTTTTCTGCTCTTCAGTCGTCTGTGGGGATTTTTTTTTCTATTGGGTGATTTTGGAAATGGATTTACAATATCTGGACTAATCCCACTCGTACTTGGAACTGAGATATGGTTTAGTTTCAGAGTTCTTATCTATTCTTCAATCTGCTGATGTACAATTTCATTGACGTCTTGCCCATTAAGGACATGAGCATTCAGAACACGTTCATCAATTGTATCAACATTTTTTTGACAGTTGCTTCACTATCTGAAACTTCTTACCATTTTAGGATCACCACATGATGGCGATCTGTCTGTTACGTATGCTGAAGCAAAGTCATCATCTGAAAATGTGTGGACGTTAAGTAGTGAAATGCCTGTTTTCCGAAATCTAGTACTGATATAAGCTGGCGTTATTGAATGCAGAAAAGCTTCTTATACAATTACTGCCATGTAGAATATTGTGATTGTTCGTCCTGGGTTAGTTTTCAACCAAGCGTTAATACCAGTTTCACATCGTTTCTTAAACGGGCCATAGACTGACACATCCAAGGGTTGAAGGCGATGTGAACAATGAGGCGGGAATGGTAAGAGAATTACTTCACTTTTTTTNTAAGAGAATTACTCCACTCTTTTTTAGCACAGGTTTAAAATAGGGGGCATGTGATGTGAGAAGAATGGTTGTCCAGGAGTAGGAGTACAGTATTGGTAAGAGATGGTGAAGTATGATCAATGAAAAGCTTTATGAACTTCAAGAAGGTTTCCTCAGTTTGCCAGCCAGATTTATTTGCAGTTCCTTTGCAGTCTACAGGCCCATCTCGTACGAAATGATCCCTGAACTTTTTTTTGAAGAAATATAAACACGGGTGGTAAGGCATTTCCAATTGCTCTTATCGCATTTGTTACAGAGATCATTTCACCTATTTTTGCTGGAGATACAGATACTACTTGTTTCATCCCTTTTCCGGCTATTATTTTACTAGACTTCATAACAGTAGACAACACTGTCTCATCAACGTTAAATAAACGTGAAGGTGGGATTTTACCGCGGCAGAGCACATCTGAAGTTTTTCGGAAAATTGGGACACGTTTGTCTTATTTAATGAAGTGCACCTTGCCAAGCTTGTAGACTCAGCTTGTCTAATGAGAAGATCTGGGTTGCGCTTTATGAAAGCAGTAAACCAATCTGGACCAGCACACTCGTTAGATTTCCATAAATTGGTAACATTTACACCAAATGATACATCACAATCGTAGGCAAGCTTAAGGACTTATTTTGGCATGAGGCCAAACGTAATTCGCGAACTTTGTTTGAGGTATTAACACAATTGGTTTTCTTGTTCTGCCGTTAAAACACGACGCGGTTGCTGGTAACCAGTGCTAACAGGGTTGGGTGTTTCTTGTTCTCTAATTTGGCATAAGTTCCTTTTCTTAAGTTTCTGTATATATCGTGACAGTGTAGATAAATATATATATAATTCCTTTGCAATTTTTCGGACTGAATACTTACGTGAATCAGGATTCTCCATGACGAGTTTGGATGCTCTCTCCATTATATCTGGTGGAGTCTTCCCTCTTTCTGTTTTCCTATTGTACGTCCGAATTTTCGCTGAAACAGAAGAAAATTATATATATATATATATATATATATTGTTGGTGTTCACCGCTTCCTTTGACAATGTAATATTCCTAGTCTAATAAACATTATCATACTTATTAAAAAAAGGAAATTGTTATTGTCTTGTTTACGTAATAAAGTAATATGAGTAATATTAGGCCTACATATATCCAGTAATAAGTTAGGCGACACAACTCTTTAAAATGCAAAAAAAAAAATTAGTACAGGCACTTGAGGCAAGTTGCAACACAGTTAGGGAAAATTGAAACAGACTGTTGCAACTTGCCCCAACACAGTACTTGCAGTTTTAACAGAATTTTCAACTCTTACCTTTGTATATACGTAATCGCTATACATCACACATAAGTATGAAGGTTTGCACCTTTGCACCATTCGATACAACAAAGGTTGTATTACTTACCTCAAACAACTCAAAATCATAACAACTATAGTTGAACACTGCACAAATTTAATTTTTAATGTACGAAAAGAGGTTATTCCTCTCTGCGCTCCGAACCGGTATGTTGGTGCGCCTGGAGTATGGCACAAGATGGCTGCCACTTAGGACCACTACCCTGCCGAGTGGCACCACTATCGCGTCGAATAGTGCCTGGTTATGAGCAGTGTTGCAACCTACCCCTGCAGCAACTACCGCCGGTCTCCCCATTACATACGATTAATGAAATACAGATATACTTTCTAAAGTCTTTAAAGTATGAGCTGAGTCACTAGTTGATTGCAAATTTTACACAATGTTTGAACTGTCATCGCCTGGATGTGTAAATGAAGACACGCAATGATTGCAACAAGCATCGCCGATATCAAATTATTTCATATAACGAATTTGGTTTAGTTAACCTACTCTGGATTAGGGTTCCACAGTTGGCTCAGTGGTTCATATCCCTTCGTGTTTAAACACTTTTTGCAATAACCGTGTGACGAAACTCACAAACCACCCTTTTAAATCATTAATTAGCACCGAATCGGGTCTAATATGGTTCGGAGACTAGTATAATCGTTTGTATCCCACCATATTTAAACTGTGTTGGCAATGGCAGTGTGACATAAAATCACAAATAACATTCTTGAATATTAATCTTTGCTCAACTCCTTTCAAGGGTAAAATATCGCAAAATTAAGTTTATATTCAACACCAAGGGCACAGTTTTCTGCCAAAATCTGCATTTTTGGCATTATTTTGTTGGTCCGAAAAATGCTATTTTTGTAACACCTTATAGTTAATCCGTGGTGCCATCGAATAAAGAAAATTGAAGAATTTGTTTGGACATCAAGTTCCCACAACTTGGATCTCCGGTTCAAGCCCAGGCCCCGGGTGAGAGGATTGTCACCTGGGGAGACTCGTGGATACTGCTGTGGTCAAGGCTTTTCTCAGGGTCCTTCCCTTTTTATTGCAGACTTCATTCCTCCAGTGCTCCAACCCCATTTCACCTAATAAATTTTTCGGCTTGTCTCTCGGGCACCGGTCCTTTGCTGTGGACGGTGCTGGCCATAAGTACCTTTCATGTGCATCACGTACTCGACCGTTAACTTGCAATAAAAACATTATATTTTCGAACAATACCATAAAAGCTTCGTGCCAAAATGTTTTTTTTAAACATTGCAAATTTACAACACGCTGTTGTGTGAAACACACATTTTTTTTTTTATTTATCTCCATGTGTATAATACACATGAAATATAAATAACTTGTTCGTTAAAATTGAACGTCAATGTTGCATATTCAGCAGTCGCTGGTAAAATTTGCGTTTATTTACTTGAGGTGTTGCCAAAATAATCTGGGCAACTAGTTTCCAAACATTTCTTTGTGAAAATACGGCAAAGAAAATTTTCACAGTGCGCGGGGACTCAACTGGTTAAGTTTCTTGAAGTTCAAACATTATAAGTGTTTTAAAGACTGGCTTTTAATCACGTAAATAAAATATTTGCTTGTGGGTTTTTTGCTTAAACCACACTGTTTTACAAGAATTCCCGACTTATTTGAGAAGAAACGGACGGAATGCTTATAGTTAAACAATTCGTTTTACACGTGAAGTTCTTCGTAGACGCGTGCTATACCAGCACGTATTTTAAGACATTAACCCCTCGGGTTGCTTCCTTATGCCTCTCGACGGTGCACATACACACAAAACTGTATATATTGATGTCTTTAAAAAAATNCCTCGGGTTGCTTCCTTATGCCTCTCGACGGTGCACATACACACAAAACTGTATATATTGATGTCTTTAAAAAAATCACACTAATTAGTGTCTTCCACAGAATTTTTACCAATTACTCTTTGCGCGGTAAGCTCGTTGTAACGAACTAACCTACGTAAGATGACGTGTCGATTGGAGAATTACAAATAACGCGCTTCCTCTTAAAAACATTGTTCAATATATTTGCGTTCGAAATTATGGAAACTGCGGTATTGTGGGAAACATAATATTGTTCGGTTCACTTTTATTAAGTAAAATTTTANTATATATATATATATATATATATATATATATATATATATATATATTAACAACATTGTGGACGTCCAAAATGTTATCAGGAGGGAATATTACTTTCTAAAGTAACCTAACATAAACTTGCTAATTCCAAATGTGAACAGGTCTCCAGCAATATATAAATATCGGCTGTGCTGGTCAAAATATTTCGTATATAAATAGAACGTAAAAAATATTCAAGGCATATCTCTGCATTTATTATAGTATACTATTGTTTTAAAGTGCGTGCGTCATATTATGTACGCTTTCGGCGTTGTATGTACACATATGCTGCATGTATTCAATGGAATAAATATCTGAGAACGTTATATGAAACCCTATTGTCACAATTGTAATAAAGTAAAAGCGAGATCTCCGGTTTAAATTCAGAAGGAAAACTGCTACCTGGAGGCGAAGCACCATGGAGCCGTGTCAGCACTGGTTGTCGCTCACGCAAACCTCCTGTAGTCTGTAAATGGTAAACTGAGCACTTTTGAAAGACCTGCTCAAATATACGTAGGCCCTATGTGCAAGTTGTGTATTCTTCCTCCAAATGTAAATTAACGTTGTCATAGACCTGATCCCTTTATTCCTGCTTTAGTCAAGAAACTGTGAAATTATTACAAAAATTGAATGTTTTACAAATTCTCTAATTTTTATATTTATTATGCATAAAAAAGTCATAAAGCAAACTAAATCATTTAAATATTCACAAACGTTTACCTAACGCTTTAAATGCATCGTTTCCCTCCTTCATTGCCAACTATACAAGACGCGTGTCGGTCTATGTGTTCGTTATAATAAATGCAGGTAGGGCAGTGACATTTTTCAAAAGTGCTCAGTTAACCGTGAACATTTCACCGTCCGTTATAATACATGCTCGTAGGGGCGTTAATATTTTTCAAATGTGATTTCAGAAGTGCTAAGATAACCGTGAACATTCACCCAGGACGTGTGTAGTCCCGACATGGCACACAGTAGCCGCACTGCGTGGCGCTAGAGGAATTGCCACCGCGGAGGAATGAGATAACGATGCAACGTAATCACTACTGACTTAGCAGTTTCGCTATCACGGGTGTGAGCTGGCTAGCCAAGAGTCCACCCAGCGCCAGCTCCCTACTTCGTAGCACCTGGTTTTTCACTTGACCTTCGTTGCAGCCTGTTTCATTTCAGCGTTTTTTTAAAAAATGTAATTATTAACTTTGTCCCGCATGTATTTACATGCGAAAAGAAAACGCATTCCAGATGAATAAGAAGTGATACTTCCAAGACATCTTGCCTGTTACTTAAACGCTATTTTCAACCATTTCAACCTAGCTGAAAACTACGATCTCGGAAATTCTGAAATACTTTAAATGCGTTGCAGCGTGTTTCTTGTACCCAGTTTTCTATATTAATCTAGTAGTCTTGTTCCGTATGTATTTAACTACGTTAATAAATCACTCTTCGGAAAAATAACAAATGGCACTCTCAAGACACCACGCTTGTCACTAAAATACAATTTCGATGCATTTATAAGTACATTAAAACGGCGATTTTTTTTACCATTGTATTCCATAAATACACCTACGGATACTTGGGAAGTCAGCAGCGACAACTGTGTTGAAAGTTCCCACAGATTTTCCACCAATAAATTCCTATAGTCATCGCTTGAAATCTCATAATTGAACGCCCACAGAAATACTGCACAGCCTCGCGCGTAGAAGCGATGCCGCATCAGATGCGCCGTCCGACGTCCGGCACGATTCTCACGTGCGAAAATCCGAGGGCGACCTCACTGGCAATTGAACCCGGTTCACCTTGGTAAGAACCGTGCCAGACTGTACCGCTGGTCGGTGGATTTTCTCGGAGATCTCCCGGTCCCTCCTTTGGCATTCCGTTGCTGCTCCATATCCTCCTCGTTTCACCCTCGTCGGCTCTCAACACCTCGATGTTAAGACCCATCCAATACTCTCCACTCCACTCCTTGAATTATTCTGCGATAAACCATTCCGAAACAAGTTTTTAATATTCATGGCCAGCATCGGTTTACTTTAGAGACGTGACAGTAGAGCGGCTGCCAACACGTTTGAGCGATCTGGTACATGAGTTGTGCGAAGTGTCTAATCTGCAAGCTTTTCCACTAGCGAATTTGCAATATCAGTTGTTCATAAGTCGTGTGCATATTTACTACACCACTTAACGAGCACTATAGTTCCGCCATGATGTTAATGTGATCCTGAAGGAATAATACTTTCTGGAGAGTGCGCGTATTTCTAATGCTAATTCGCAGACCGCGGTGGCTTATAGCGATGGTTGTGGCGACATTACGGCGAGTAGCGCGTTCTGCAGGGTGGAAGTAAAAAAAAAAAAAACAAGAAAAGGGGGTGGGTGTGTCTCGATACTGGAGCGGCGAGGGCAAGCAAGTGAGGATAAATGGCCCGCCGGCGTTATTGTGGTAGTGTGCCACGCGGGAGGATAAAGAGGCAGATGATGTATGGAGGGGCGGCATTGTGCAGCCCAGCCGACCAATAAAACACGCGAGTTCATACTGTGTATAACATCGCTGCAGATGCGCGCTCGTGCGTGCGTGCGAGTGCGTGGAGTTGCGTGGGTTCGTCGTGTGTGAGCTCTCTACCCACTCACCCCCTCTTATGGGCCACATGAGCAGGGAGCTGCCATAAATAATGGGGCATTTCCTCCGCACCCACTTCCTTGCAGCTACAGTACTCTTCTCCGGCGGTGAGTTATGGCGACTGTCGCGTCACGCGTCCTCCGAGGGGAGGCCGAGGAGTGGCGAAGAGTAAACATAGGGGACGCTGCAGCCATCGGGCAGTATTTAAACCCAGGCCGTGTGTCGGCTTTTAAAGGGCTCCAGTACAAAGCACTCCCCGTCGTTACCAGCTTGAAGCACATTTTATTGAACTACCTTCTAGGGGGTAGGTAAGTAGGTATGTATGTAGGTAAATAGGTATGTGGATAGATGAGTAGGTTGGTAGGTAAATAGGTAGTCCTTAACCCGTTCAATCAACGTGCTCACTTTAGTGGAAACATCAAGGCATCAGTGCCCAGTCTTCTTTGTGCCTTATCTGATTCGCGGAATTTTCTAAACCTCTTTGATAAAGATTTTGAATTCCAATATCACCGAGCACGCAGCACGTTGTTCGCTGGTTCCAAGTACAATGCATACTAAATATATTACCTGATTGCAACACTTGAACTCAGCGAGGTCGCCGAGACGGAGCAAGTTGCTCAGAGAAGCAGGAGCGCTTAATCAAGGAATCGACTATGGCCTGTTTTAAGGAACCATCCCATCATTTACGCCTGGAGTGATCTCGGAAAACCACGGAAAGCCGAAATCATAATGGCAGGGCCGGGGTTCGAACTCAGATCCTTCCGAATGCGAGCTCGAACTTTTACCACTGCGCCACCTCGCTAAGCCCGTGCTGGGAAAAGTGAAGATATTTCACGACGTCCTCCCCGCAGGTCATAGATAAGTACATCAGTCACTATTAGTCCAGAGTGGATGTAAATGTTATTGTGAATCTGCACGTTGTTCCTGTTTGGAGAGTAAGATGCTAACTGAAGCCGGTTCTCTTGCCTTAGAGTGGAGAAGTATGGGCGGCTATTAACAACGGGGTCTTGAGGGCCGATGGCGGGGCGATTGTGAGAACGGAGCAGCGTCGGAATGACAGGCGGAGGAAACGGGAGATCACCGAGAAAACCCGCCGACCAGCGGCATCGTCCAGCACGATTCCCACTTGCGAAAATTCGGGAGTGACCCCGCAAGGAATCGAACCCGTTTCGCTTTGGTGGGAGGCGAGTAATCTGACCACTACGTCACCGCGGCCCCTCTTGCTCTCATGTTTTAGGATTATAAAGTTACGATGCGATCTTACTCTTTTGCTTATGTGACAAGCAGTCCTCCCTGTCACCGTTAGCTACTATACGTGAACCTCACATATAGCAAAAGTGATCTTGAAGGGGAACTACAGTCTCTTAAATTCGAAAGGGGATACCTATGAAATTAGTGGCATGCCTGATACAAAAACTTTTTCCCCTCCGTGCATATCCAGTGAAGGCAGCGACTGCAGTATGCACAGTGCAGGTCCCGTCAGTACAGCAACTAAGTAGTACGCCCGCTGCTCTTTAGTTCAGCTATTCAAGGCAACAACGATCTCGAACTGGTGCCGGTATTCGCGTCAAGGTGACTGTTCATCTTAGGGGGTGGGCATTATTGTAACGCCTGAACCTACCCCAGGCTGAGGCATACCAGCATGGCAAAATGGTTGGGCATCTCATCCGATGGCCGTATTGGCGGTGACCACTACCTTCTCCTCGCTGCCCACATTCAACGGCTCAGTGGTGGTCAATCTCGGCTCCTCTTCCGCCGCTGCATGTCATCTCCCCTGCTTCTGCAGGAATTCTTGCCATTACTTCTGGAGGGCGCTTACTTCCTGTTTCATTTCCTGCTCAACACTGTCCATCCTCTCGCTCACACTGTCAATTTCTTGTCCACAGAGTCTATTTTATTGTTCACTAATTCACTTACAACTTTTATCTTTCGGTCTAAATTCTCATTCACACTGTCTATTTTTCTATCCACATTTTCGTTCATATTGTCTATTTTCTTATCCTCGCCTCGCTAACACTGTTTATTTTCCTGCCCACCACTTCGCTAACACTGTCTATTTTCCTCTATACCAGTTCACTAACACTACTAACTGATTCATTAACACTATCTATTTTACTATTTACATTTTCATTTACACTAGTTACATATTTACTCACACTAATAGTCTTACTGCTAACACTACTTATTTAGCCGCTTAATCCTTCTATTAACGAACGGAGTGCTCCAACAGCGGAGTGCTCAGACAGTTAATGCTAAATAAGGAATGAGTGGAGTAGAGTCAGTTTATGTGGAATGTACATTTGCAAGACTTCGCATGAAGTTGAAGAACTTCAAAATAAACGGTCGTCGGCTCTAAATACTGATGAGCATACAAATGCTGCTACAAAGAAAAGTAAATTAATTATAGAATACAAAACAGGAGGTAAAGATGACCATGAAGAGTNCGGTCGTCGGCTCTAAATACTGATGAGCATACAAATCCTGCTACAAAGAAAAGTAAATTAATTATAGAATACAAAACAGGAGGTAAAGATGACCATGAAGAATGTATTGATGAAAATGAACATGAAGACAGTGATAGTGCTGAATACGGTGATGGCAATTTTCTAGATGCACTGACACACCTCTCCAACACATTTGTTGCAACAGGCGTTNAAAATGAACATGAAGACAGTAATAGTGCTGAATACGGTGATGGCAATTTTCTAGATGCACTGACACACCTCTCCAACACATTTGTTGCAACAGGCGTTTTGAAGAAGGCAGAAGACGCCGAGAATACGGGCTACCTATTTCCCGAAGACCGGAATGAACTTGTTGATAGACTCAGATATTTGATTGACCTTCAAAAAGTGGGAATCTCACGCACATTAAAGAGATATCTTCAATTATGAGTAAACTGAAGAATCGGGGATATATCGCATGATGTGATGAACTGCTTTATTCTGAAAATGTAATTACAAAATAATAATAGATTTTTATAAAATAATTGGTTTTTCTCTATTTTTGTGTGTCGTATCCTTTTTCCCCACAAGACTTTAAAGTGGTGCTATGAAAACTCGACTATTAAAAGAAATATCTGCATATTGAAGTATAATAAAGACTTTAGTATAAAAATGCATGGATAGTTGACTGCATAAAAAACATTAATTCTGTCGACATGTACAAATTTCGAGTTAGTTGGTGAACGAATACAAATTTCTATATTTATGGGTGGTGGACAAACCGAAGGATTGATCGAAGGTTCGATCGAAGGATTGGGATTGATAGAAGGATTGAACCGAAATATTGATGTGAAGATTGGAACATTGAGGGAAAGATTGTGAGATTGATGAAAATACTTAAAGATTGGACGAAATATTGTAAGATTGATGGAAATATTACAAAACATTGATGGAATGTGTGCGAAAAAATTGATGGAATTATTGGACCATTAATGTTAAAGAAAGCCGTGGGAGATAAGACTGTTTATCACGCTCGTACATTCCATGTCTCAAGGGACTAGCACTATTGATATTTCAATTAATGCCAAGTATGTCTACAAAAGTATTTTTATATGCTGATCCATACCATTATTAAATCATGACTTGGGCAGGTGGTTGCTACTCGTATGAAGGGCTTGGATTGGTCACATGTCATATAATAAGAAAAAATTCTCAGTAGCAAACTAATACCTACATGAAAGTCGAGCTGCTTGCATGGTTAAAACATGTATGTGGTTACGTTAGAGAGCAAACAGATCTACATGAGCAGCAAGGTATGATTACCTCCTTTTTTTAATAAATAAATATCCATTTAATAAATGTTATTAAATTAATTTATTTTTTTAAAGATTTCTTTTCAATTTTTTTTTTTTTTAGNTTGAGTCTTGAGTCAAGGGTCTTGAGTCTTGGGTCTTGGGTCTTGCATCTTGAGTTTAAAGTCTTGAGTCTTGAGTCAAGTGTCAAGGGTTTTTTGGGCATTTGTTGGAATGTTTTTAAGATATTTTGGGCTTTTTGTAATTTTTTGTGAATTTCTGTATTCAAGGTTAATTAAGGTCACAGGAATTGAGTCAAGGTCATGGGTCATCTAACATGGCTAACGAGGTGGACACCGGCCGACACCTGGCGAGGGTCAGTCTTGTCGGGAGTTTAGTCGATCCACCTGTCATCGGACCCCGGACCTCCTACATGTACATTTTGAAATCTTTTGTTAAAATAATTTTTTCTATTTTTTTAAATTTTTTTAATTTCAATTCATTTTTGAATTTTTATTCATTCTTTAAAGGTTTTTTTCGAATTTTTTTTTGTTTTAAGGCCATTCATAGTTACAGTTAACCTGTATCCATCACGGTGGTCGGGTGACCTCACAATATGGCGGCCGGTCAGTGCCTGACTCCTACACCGGAATCCGTTGCCCCAGACTTCTCTAAATGATTCTACTGGTACGGAATGCGATATTGGACAAAGGAGAGCACCGCAGCGAAGACGGGCAATGTGAGTGCAAGTCTGATATTAATACATTACATTTTGTTCTGATACCAACGTAATTGGGGATATTTATGCCCTAGTCATTGACAGTACTGATTAACTTGTGCATACAGATCCACAACAAAAATAGAACAAATTATCCTAAGGAGAAATGAAATCGCACCCACATGCATAGTACAAAAGTGCATATTTATGGTGAAACGCTTCACAGTAGGTCTTTTCACAAAATGTGCTCGATGTGTTTACTATCGACAGCAATACACATCTGTAAACACGTATGTAGCTAGAGACGAGCGGCCTGAAGTGTTTCTGGCGTAATGCCTCTGCAAGCTGCCACAATGCATTCCTGCGTGTCTTTTGGCGTCGTAGGAACCGTGTTATACACTACATCTTTCAGTGTTCCCCACAGCAAAATATCAAGAGGTGTGTGGTCGGGTGAGCTGGTCATCTCACACCACCACCACGCTCTAGCCACCGGGTTGGAAACGTTTCATTTAAGACTTGCCTCGCCACCAAAGCAAAATGCGCAGGACAACCATCATGCTTAAACCACATATCACGACGTATTATGTCTTTCAGAAGTGCCGGTAAGGTCTCTGTGAGGAAATGGGCGTACTTACAGCCGGTCATTGTCCCTTGAATGAAGTAACATCCTATGACATAGTCTCCATCTATTCCACACCACACGTTCACTTTCCACTGTCGCTGGTGCTCCATGTACCGGATCCAACGTGGATTCTCCATCGCCTAATGGTGCATATTTCGTAAATTTACGCGCCCATGGTCTGTGAAGTCACTTCATCGGTAAATAGTATGTTCTTCAGAAAATTACTGTCATTTTTTACAGACATCAGAACAAAACTACAAAACTGATGATGTAACGCCCGATGAAGAGCTACGTTATATGGATGGAATTTCCGTTGGCGCAGAATCCCTAACACACTTGTTTTACTTATTCCTACGAATCTGGAAAGTTCTCGCGTACCACTGTGATGGTTCCCATCGACACGTGCCAACACATCGTAGTGATGTGTCTCGCCCGTAGCAGTCTTTCATCGCGCTCTTGTTGTGGAATTACAATGACCTCGTGAGAAGAGACGTGTGCAAATTCTTCCTATCGTTTGCCGTGAGTTGGTGTCCGATTAGGAGCGTCCGGTTAGGATACCGTTCACCAGGCATTTTTGGAATTTCTGCCACACTCACCGTAAATAAGCAAAGCTACAGTTTTTCCTCATTCGTTAATTTTATTGCGTACGTACAGCCACACACTGCAATACCACATACCATAACAGATTGCGGACTGCGCTGCTATTAAGAAGCGGTCCCGCCAGGATGAGTCACGGCGCGTTTTGCTTGCTTAGAGCTGTGAGTACAGGTCCACTGCCCTATGCTACCTACCCGCCCAACTTAATCATATTTTGCCATTATTTCTTGGCGTTTCTGTGTTTTTTTCCTTCATTGCATATGCTATAACACTAAATTCTTCTTTGCACGTACTTTCAGAGGCCGTTGAAATAAATGTATGTTTCCAGGGGAAAATTCATTTGTCGTTTAATTATTTCTGTCCATACACGTGTTACGAATTGTCACTTTGCGGCAAATTACTTTCCCCCGTACGCAACTTCATTTAGCAACCTTTTCGGAAATTTTGGGTGTGTCCACGTTTCCTCACCATCCTGTCTGTATATTAGATTAACTGATAATTTGGTAAAATAATTAAAAAACTTATCTTATTCCTTCACAGATATTTGTCTTTTTTATATAGTGATCATTAATCGTTTGTTACTAATGTTTTACTGGCGCTAAATTTCATGATATTTCAGATTCGTGGAGAACTGTCGTATTCCTGCACACAAAAATATTCACCAGTGATTGATTTTTGGCATACTGACGTACATAAAGGTTCATTACTATTTGTGTGATATTACCTACAGACACAATTTATCTTAATAATTCTGTTACTCTATGCACTCCCTGACAAGCAATAACTCTGTAAATTTGCTGTCGACGTCCGTACAAGAGTTAAGTTTTTTTTCCAGATAAGCCGCTATTGAGGAAAATCTATGTCGCCAAACTTTGTGAAAGTAATTCTGCAGTGTGTGTTTTTACTTCTGAATATAAATATAAAGACATTAAAACTAATTTTTATATCAGTAAAATTTTTAGAGAACGTAAGATAGTTCACAACCCATGAATCTCTTTATGTAAGTGAGAGGAATTATATCTAAACTCACCTGTAAACGTTAAAAAAATATTAATTTTACTGACAGGCTCTAAATTTATCAATTATTGTTTTTAACAATTGAAGATTAATAGATAATCCAGAATCATTATTCGATCCTCAGATACTCGGAGTTTGAGGATCACTATCAAGTTGATCTCCTGTCATGTCTTTATTGGGAACAGTCTAACTCTTCTGTACACTTCTCCTGGAACTTGGGGAAATGATCTCAAATGAAGTATTGAGCTTTAACGGTTAACTGGTCATTAGCCACCACAAAGTTAAAAGAGCTCTCAGGTCTTCATGCAGTATGTCTTTTCTTTGACCCAGGGATAGTTTATGATTTTTAGACAACTTTTAATTAAATATTCATTACTGTATTGGAAACACTGTTCTACCATAGGAATTTCATCATTTCTGGTTTAATTTTCTGCAAATTTTCGCTTTCACTTTTTATGTCGATTTTGCCAAAAATAGTAGTAGTATAATTATTAAAATGTTAATGCGTTCCTAAATTATAATTTCTATAAAATGGCAAACTCCTCCTTCATTGCTATCGTACGATGGAATTATTAATATATTATTTGGTTCTAATCTTGTGGAAATAAAATTATTTACNCTCCTTCATTGCTATCGTACGATGGAATTATTAATATATTATTTGGTTCTAATCTTGTGGAAATAAAATTATTTACCGTATGCTCAGCGCAGGGACAACGGACCACTGAGATATAAAGAGAAAGTTTGCAGGAAAACCTAGAAATAAATGTTTTATAACTTTCATTTTGTTCGCCCACTAATTTGCTTGGTATCGAAATATTAAAGATTTGTAAGCAGTAGCTGCAGTAAGAATTTAGAAAAAATCTCATCTTGACAAAGGATAATAGAGTTTAAAAGAGCGCATAGTAAAACTCTATACTTACGCCATTTATAAAACTTCCAATCTGTTTAGTTTACAGCATTATAACCACGGAGGTAAACTCAGCACTTTTAAAAGCCCTGTTTAAGATATCCTTGTCTGAACCTGCCTATTCTTCCGCAATACCTAAAATTACATTATCATGGGCTTGATCACTTTATCCATGCGGTCAAGTGAAACTGTGAAATTATTAAAAAATTANCCTAAAATTACATTATCATGGGCTTGATCACTTTATCCATGCGGTCAAGTGAAACTGTGAAATTATTAAAAAATTAGATGTTTTACAGAAATTTAATTCTTACAATTAGATGCATTAAAAATAGAAACAAATATAAATTATTTTAGTTTTCATAAAAGTTTACCTGACTTTGTTAATTAAACGTTATGACACGGAACTACTTTTCCTCTGTCTTCACCAAATTAACTGGGCAAATGCTTCTCAGTGAGCCCATTAAAATGTATGCATGTAGGAGCAGTGATATTTTTCAAAGGTTGATTTCAAAAGTGCTCACATTATCGTANCTAAAATTACATTATCATGGGCTTGATCACTTTATCCATGCGGTCAAGTGAAACTGTGAAATTATTAAAAAATTATATGTTTTACAGATATTTAATTCTTACAATTAGATGCATTAAAAATAGAAACAAATATAAATTATTTTAGTTTTCATTAAAGTTTACCTGACTTTGTTAATTAAACGTTATGACACGGAACTACTTTTCCTCTGTCTTTACCAAATTAACTGGGCAAATGCTTCTCAGTAAGCCCATTAAAATGTATGCATGTAGGAGCAGTGATATTTTTCAAAGGTTGATTTCAAAAGTGCTCACTTTATCGTANAGCCCATTAAAATGTATGCATGTAGGAGCAGTGATATTTTTCAAAGGTTGATTTCAAAAGTGCTCACATTATCGTATATAATAATTTTATCGTTGCCACGTACGATTGGTCTGACACACTAACGTCAAAGCATTGTAAAAATCATATGATGAAACCCTATCTCTGAAAGTCTGTGAATTTGAGAGACGATGTGGTGTTACACTACCCGTACATAAAAACCCCTAGAAAAGTTTTTCAATTAATTTTACTTCTGTTTATTTTATTTTTTTTATTTTAAGGCGAAGACTTGTCTTTGAGACAGTAAAATATCTTGATAAACTTCAACGCCAGCTATGATAACCAGGCTACGTTACACGCCCACTCTGAGGAGCAGCTGCAGGCGCTTAGTTTGAGAAATGCAACGTTGTGATATGCGATATAAATATGATCGACCTAAGATCTAACTCGAACCGCAGCTGTCGGACGCCCCTCGCTGATAACGTTCAAAAAACGAATAATAATAAAATCCTTTCATGGTGTTATGATATAAGGAGGCCAGCTAAATTCAGAAAATGGTTACTTACAGCTTTACTGAGGCCCTGCTAAAGTTCTTCCCTCAGGCTATTTCCCCGCCTCATGCAAACATAGCCTAACTAAGTCTAGAAAATTACGCCAAAGGGACAACGAACTGCATTCGTGCGCAATTTGTTAAATATTATTTTACGTGAGAACTATTTANGAAAATTACGCCAAAGGGACAACGAACTGCATTCGTGCGCAATTTGTTAAATATTATTTTACGTGAGAACTATTTCTTACTAGGCATTACCACCTGACCTTTTATTTCGACATGTTCTTGATCGCATTAATTATAAATTATAATTTATAGATAAAATATATGTAAAAGCTTATTTTAACCAGTAATAAGACACTTTTATGTATACAGAAGTACAAAACGCTTGTGGTACATTACCTATTTAGAAAGCAACCAAACACTTCAAAAATAGGGTAATTTTTCAAAGGTTTGATAACCGTGAATAGACTCTACCGATCAAAATATTTATATTTATGATCCCGCCACATTGAATTCATCCCCAGATGTCTGCCAGTCAGTCACCCGAGGTGGCAACTGGGGTAAAAGTACCGGGTCAGGCACGGGTGCTCCTATTCACCAGATACCCGATTATCTTGGCAGGATCGTAATGGAGTGATAAACCGCACCCCCAATAAAGCAAAGCAAGCACCCAAGTTCCTCGGTGGGAAATCGTATCGTTTCCAACGTCGTTAATCACGGCGTTACAGCATTGCAGGTGTCAGCTGGTGGCACTCCGGGGTTACTCCTCCCTTTGTACACGAGTCTACGCGAGATTTTTAATGTGATAATTATGTTAATTAACGCGAGGCTGTTTTTTTCCCCACCGTGGTGGGAAGGATTGGAGGGGAGGGAGATGAATCAGTGGGAGGATGGATCCTTTTGTTACCGTCCTTTCGCTTTGTGGCAATAGCGCTGTGCCCCCACTCTCCCCCCTCCCGTAGAGGAAAATACAAGGGGGGGGGGGGTTGGCTTCCCTGGTCCCGGCCAGCTTCTGTTACGAGCAGTTTTATTTATAGTTTGCTTTATCGCACGGGCTGCTTGTGTGTCTCTCTCTCTGTCGCCGCGCAACCCCCTTCTCTCTCGGCCAACCGGTGATGCGGTCATGTCCGATACATCGCCGGCCATTGTGGTCGCTCTCAGACAAATCGCGGGGGCGGCGGTGGCGCAGGAGTGGAAAAGAGGGTCCGAGGGAGGGGGGAGATGTCAGGGGGTTTGAAGCCCGGATGTTTTAGCAACACGTGGACAGGCCCTAACGGCCGCTGCTGCCGGAATATGCAGATGAGGCGAACCACTTGCCCTGCTCTCTCCACCCTCTACCAAATACCACCCGATCGTACACGTAAATGACCCCGGGCAAAACCGACCGCGTTCGCCAGTCGCGTGTCGGAGCAGGCGACGTTATCGCTGGGCTAACCCACGTCAGTTGTA
>NQII01000377.1:600110-619445 GCA_002778355.1 Clitarchus hookeri
ACTTTATTATTTTTTTGTAGACCTGGCTTTATTATAAGACTCTAACCCTCAGCGAAATTTCACTCCGATCATCTCTCTGTCTACAGGTGATATTTAGTATTAGTGTTTCGAGTAATTTTTGGTTTAAATGTGGAATCTAAAAAGTAATTGCACCTTCTTAAACTTTTTTTGCGTGTTGAAGTTTTTTTTACTAAACCTTATTTTCCGTTCCAGCGAAGGATGAGCTGGAGTAAAATTATGTACCGAATGAATTTTTAGTAACAAATGCATATAAGTTATTTCAGCACAAAATATTTAAAAATTCGTTTCTTGTAAAACTATAATACCTCTAAGCCTTAAACGAGTTATCAGAGATGAGGACAAATACGATCGAGATGGGTATGGCCAGGGAACAGATTTGTCATTCCTGAATTGTTCAGTGGGTCGCTCAGGTGGTACGAAGTAGGCCCGCGGCATCATGGTATAATTTAGACTATCTATTCGATATTGTTCTTCCAAAAAGTCCACTGCTCTTTGGGACTTTGATAGATTGGCGACTTCGTAAATGGGAGGCAAGTTTGTGTGTGTGTGTGTGTGTGTGTGTGTGTGTGTGTGTGTGTGTGTATGTATGTATATATTATTTCATCTCTATTTTCGTTTTCCATAAAAATATTTTAAAACTTTTAGAAACAAAATCTTTTTCGTTAATATTGTTTGTCGTGCAAGTGAAAGAAACATTTTATTTTCTAGGGAAATAAAGCTGGCAAAAATGTAAGCGCACGTATTTTCCTAGCTTTTGCTATCTGGGTGTAAAATAATTTTAGCTGTTGTTATACTGTTTTTAACAGTACTAGCCACACACCTGACAGAGTGTACAAATATCCATTTGCATTATAGTCTTGCTAATGTAAATAATATCGCATACGGCTATAGTGCATCAAGGAGTAGTTATGCATTCTCATATTTCTAAAAAAATTAAAAATTTAGGCTTTTTTTTATTTGGGCTTTAAATGCAGATTTATCAATAAAATGAAGTCAAATCTGTATGGTATGAAGTGATTCCTAAGGGAAAAACACCTTTGAATTTGGAGCTGAAACTCAATTCCTGCAGGTAGTAAAGGAAAATGGAACACTGAATTTCAGGACGTGTAAATCAACACACACCTGCAGCAACTGCGAAACGCGGGGCTGTCATAAAATCATGCAACAAAAATTATTGACGTTCACACTTTCAAAATGATGCGATACAGTAGCGTAATTATTTTTTCAAGGCATAATTATTCATCAGAATGCCAAAGTCAGCCAGGAAGACTGCCTTGTGCTACATCCCTAGCACACATCATTTAATGTCGAATTTGTGTAGGCCACACATTTATTGCTGATGATTGGCAACAAACGGGCAACATACATTAGACGCTACTATATGTATGTACATGAATAGTTACATGTTATTTTGAGGGCACGGGTGAAGGCAGGGCTAAATGTTTCATCGACAGCGAGGTCGCTAAGACACGGAGCAAGTTACTCAGAGAATCAGGAACGGGGAAGGAATCGGCCATGCCCTGCAGTAAGGAAAGATCCCGGCATTCGCCAGCAGTGATTTCTGAAAGCCATAGAAAACTGAAACGAGAACGGCTGGACTTGGATTCAACCCCCCCACCATCGTAATGCAAGTCCGAAGGAATAAAGCTGCCCCACCTCGCTCCGTGGTCGCGAGCGTAGTTTATCATCCCACCGTAACCCGCTCTCACTAGGAATATTCGAACCAGGCCGGCAACAGCAACATTCTTAAGTGGGAACGCGTTTGCCTAAGACGACGGCGCCGCAAAGCAGATACATAGGCATTTTCCTTCCGCCGGAAATATGATCACGAATTGCACCATGTACCGGCGATATAGAGCAAGGTGACGCCAATAACCACGCCGAGACTCTCCTGGATGCAATTTAAAAACAGTATTGGCGCTTTTGTATCGCAGCGTAAATAACATTTTATTTACCCCGACGAAAGATCAACTTTCGCACGTCTCTTAAACATTTTAAAATATGTATCAATTAAACATTTTTTTCTAATAGCGTTACAATGAGAAAAAAGGTTTTGTTGAATCAAACAAAGTTTGTTTGGCGCAACCAAGTTAATTTTTTTTATAGGGTGAGTAAAGTATTTTGTTGTTGAAACCAAATTGTTTTGTTTTTCTTATTTGGTTATCCCCAAACAAAGATTTAGATTATGCAACTAAAAAAGTCAGGTCAGCTGCGCTCAAGCAAGTGATTTATACACGTAAATGTCAAATACTTGACAACGTGCGCAAACTAATATTTCAAGATTTACAGCTTTGGTTTTAAGTTTCCTGGTGAATATGGTTTATACGAATGTTTATACCATCATTAAGCATTAATAGAGGCGCTAACAAACCCTATTACTATCCTATTTGTGATAAAACATTTAAACAAACTCTAGAGTTGTATTTTCGAACGAAGGCCACCAAAAATGGCCAAACAAATATGTACAGTTAATTCAACAAAACATTTTGTTAAGAGCCTTATTTTTATGGCCCAACACATACGTTTTGTTTATTCAAACGTGTATTTTGTCAGATGACCCAAATTAATTTTTGTTGCCTTTCCAATTTATTCTACTCAACAGAATATTTTGTTTTGGTAACTAAGTGTACTTTTGACCCTATACAAAAAAATATTTTGTTGGCTGTTCACTCAGTGTAAGGAGCTTATAAGGTATTTTACAGATTGATTTTCTTCAGTACCTACGACAGTGCAGATATTTCAGAAATTGCTGCAGTAAAAAATTTTGTTTGGTAGGTGCTTTACGTAATTACATCAGTGGGTGATTGCCATGTATAATGCATTTGNTGGTTATCCCCAAACAAAGATTTAGATTATGCAACTAAAAAAGTCAGGTCAGCTGCGCTCAAGCAAGTGATTTATGCACGTAAATGTCAAATACTTGACAACGTGCGCAAACAAATATTTCAAGATTTACAGCTTTGGAAAATTCAAAGGACCACTTATACCAAATATGCTTACAAATATGGTAGATTAAGCATTAATAGAGGCGCTAACGAACCCTATTACTATCCTATTTGTGATAAAACATTTAAACAAACGCTAGAGCTGTATTTTCGAACGAAGGCCACCAAAAATGGCCAAACAAATATGTACACTTAATTCAACAAAACATTTTGTTAAGAGCCTTATTTTTATGGCCCAACACATGCGTTTTGTTTATTCAAACGTGTATTTTGTCAGATGACCCTAATTAATTTGTGTTGCCTTTCCAATTTATTCTACTCAACAGAATATTTTGTTTTGGTAACTAAGTGTACTTTTGACCCTATACAAAAAAATATTTTGTTGGCTGTTCACTCAGTGTAAGGAGCTTATAAGGTATTTTACAGATTGATTTTCTTCAGTGCCTACGACAGTGCAGATATTTCAGAAATTTCTGCAGTAAAAAATTTTGTTTGGTAGGTGCTTTACGTAATTACATCAGTGGGTGATTGCCATGTATAATGCATTTGNCTGCAGTAAAAAATTTTGTTTGGTAGGTGCTTTACGTAATTACATCAGTGGGTGATTGCCATGTATAATGCATTTGACACATAGCTTGTTTACTTAAACGATTTTAAGTGGGCCTTACTTTCTGCACTGTATATTAATACCTATGTAATGTGAGGATCTTTCAATTAATCTCTGTGGAAAGCAATTCAGTTACTATGCAACACGCATCTTTCACTGCAGATTACATTTCCAAAAATTATTTAATTGGAAAACAGGAACGTGAAGTAATTATAACGACGTAAAATTATGTATTTATTTAAATAGTTAATTTAACACCGGAGATGTTTCATGACACTTTTGTGAAAATATTCTACAAATCTACATAGCTAAACGAACTTAAAGCGAAATAAATCATATTATTTGCAAATAACACAATCATGAAGAGACTTTAAGGAGTTTAAATGAAAACTCTAAATGAAAAGTCCAAATGAAATTTATTTCGAATAGACAAACCCGATTTCNACTTTAAGGAGTTTAAATGAAAACTCTAAATGAAAAGTCCAAATGAAATTTATTTCGAATAGACAAACCCGATTTCGGTCGAAAATCCAAAAACCACGACAAATGAAATTTTTCTTGTCGTGTTTGTTAGTCTCTTAACACATTCTTCATGCACCCAAACCAAATTTTTTTTTTAAGCTTGGATATCAATTTGGTAATCTCGGCACGGAGCAAAATATAAGGCTCATATTTTGGTATTTGANTTTTTTTTTAAGCTTGGATATCAATTTGGTAATCTCGGCACGGAGCAAAATATAAGGCTCATATTTTGGTATTTGATGTTCATGTAGTTATAGATATTGATGGCGCAGTAGTAACTGTTCATAAAGCTGTAGAATTTTCTGGAGCAACTGTCGATTTATGATAGTTATTCTAATAGTGTGAATCAATCCTCCAACTGATTTTTGCACGTAGCTTTGTTGGGGACCACTT
The DNA here is from genome assembly GCA_002778355.1 of Clitarchus hookeri. Taxonomy (NCBI): domain Eukaryota; kingdom Metazoa; phylum Arthropoda; class Insecta; order Phasmatodea; family Phasmatidae; genus Clitarchus; species Clitarchus hookeri. Next base: position 604,599 of record NQII01000377.1, read on the forward strand.
CCAACAGAGTTATTGCTAACTATAGTTCTTGGTAGGTGAGACCTTCTTACAAGGAGCTCCAACCGTTTTATTTTACTTCCGTGTGGTGTCGGGAAAACTTCTAGAAGGGTGCCTTCATCGTCACATTTCTACGTGTCTAGTGTAACCAACATTCCAGAGAGAGGGGTTTTATCGTAAGATTTGCCTTCTTCACGATATTCACCAGTACCGAGGGAGCGTACTGGGGAAGGCTGTTTCAGGAATCATGTTGGGCTCGAATGGACAAATTCCTGTCCCCCGAAAACCATGTTTTTGTACCTCAGATTCCCGGAATTGCTCCAAACTCGAATAAATACATCATTGAAAGCGCCTTTTGTAAGTTCCTGTCGGGGTATATACAGTGACCCTCCCGCCAGTGTAACAGTTGGGCGGCCTAACGATCATCGAAATATCGGGACACTGGCTTATTAAAAGGTTGCAATTCATTTGTGATTTTGCTTGGTAAACAAGAGAGAGACATGGCGTACTTACTGTATGTGATTTCTCTATAATCTAGATGTTCAGGTGAGATATTATTCCCNAACAAGAGAGAGACATGGCGTACTTACTGTATGTGATTTCTCTATAATCTAGATGTTCAGGTGAGATATTATTCCCTCCATTACTTGTAAAGTTTGACGTGAGGATTTAAACTTTGCAATGTGATCCAGACATTGGATTATAACTTATATTATTGACTCCTTCGGTGTCATTATTTGTGATTCTGGAGTAATTCCTTGTTTGTCANACATTGGATTATAACTTATATTATTGACTCCTTCGGTGTCATTATTTGTGATTCTGGAGTAATTCCTTGTTTGTCAGCCATGATGTGTCCCTTCCTTTAAACATTATTATGGGAGTAATTTCAGCACCCATGCCACTAAAAACTAGTAATTCTTTCATATTGTTACGTGCCGCTGGTCTGCGTTGACCTTGGCCCGTCCCGCGCGAGCGGGCGGAAGAGGCGGACAGAGTTGTTATATGATATCGGGCGGCGAGTCGCAAGTGATGTTTGAATGACAGGCGAGCGACAATCCAAGACGCGCATATATTGTTACGAAATGCGTACCGCCACGATAATCCCTTTGCAGTACACGCTCCTGGCCTTCAACAGATTGAATCTCTGCATTAATCTGAAGAATTTTCTAGTCGTTTATTGCCCTAGTTTCTCTCGGCATGACTCGGGGTGCGTCGAACTTTCCAGGTCAAGGCCAGCGAGTATAAACGAGCGACGGGTCTCCAAGGCGGGAGTTGATGAGTGGAGTGGAATGCAGATATTTTATGAGAGTCGGGAATGTGGGCGATTGTGCAATGAGCTAGAAGAGCAACGAGTAGCGCCGGAGGTAACTAGCGGGAGGAAAATCCGAGACTGCGAGCTTCAAGCAGTGAAGAGNAGAGCTAGAAGAACAACGAGTAGCGCCGGAGGTAACTAGCGGGAGGAAAATCCGAGACTGCGAGCTTCAAGCAGTGAAGGGTGCGAGTGGCAGGCTGGACTATTGGACTTGATACGTGAGTGAAATACTTTATAAATGATGACAACAGACAGACTGAGCGTGTTTTAATGACGATTATGAGTTAATTGACTATAACCAAACAGAGACTTTACGGACGGTAATTAGTGTTAGAATGGACATTAAATATTGGGCTCACTGAGAAATAAAAAGAGTAATAAATAGTGGAAATATACAATTTAAGGCTCTAAATAATTGCTGTTTAACTAAATTAGAAATCAAATTTAGCTGTTTTAATTTATTAAGACGTCCATCACTTACGAACTCATATACGCCCCTCAGGCATCTTGGAAAAATATGTTCAATGTGTTAATCAAGTACAAGATACACTTTGGCTACTTCAGGCAAGAGAGAATTTTGTTAGTGATCCAGTGCCAAGCAAATCCCTGTTTTTGGTCCAAATTAAGTCTGCTCAAATGGCATCCTTTGTGGAATAGTAACATACTGTTTAGTAAAATAATAATTTATTGTTTCAGGATTCAATTTATTATATCTTGTAGAGTTTATTTCCTTCCAGCAACATGTGAATGTTGTATCTTGAAACTATGAAACCATTATATTACAGATAACTCTTCAAGTTTATTGAAGAGGTTTTTGATATTATACATTAGACGAATTAAAAAATACATCTATGCATGTTTATTGAAATAAGTTGACATCTTATATTATCAAAGCATACGATCGTTTATTTTATATCCTTCTCTAGATCTTTAGTAAGGAGACTATATCAGAACACATTTTTGTTTGGAGTTGCCAGATATTAAAGGATTACAAAAGTAGTGTGGTTGTATAGCAGTGATTTTCAACATAACTTTGCGAATTCCCTCATAATCATTATGCTGCTCGTCCAGTTGCTCTTCTTATCCATTGTCTCCATATGAAAAGAAAAAAAACTCAGCAAACTAAACGAAGGATTAAACCTTTTTTGCAGTTCTGCCTTCGGATTATTATCACATCATGAGCATTAATGCCGCAATTACTATAAAGCTGTTATCATTTACAAAAATAATATTTACAATAAGCAAATAGTATGAAACCAATCAAAATAAATTATTAATATCGTCCTTAATAATTGAGGTCACAATGTATTCTGTAAAAAAGCCCCCTCCTCCGCTTTTATACTGCTTTGATTAGAAAAGAAAGTTTATAAATGATTTGAGAAAAGTATCACTGTTAATCGAAATTGTCATTGAAAATTGAGGGTTTTGTATTTATTATTCATAATAAATTATCTGCTATAATTTATAAATTTCCTGGGAAATTTGAACTCACGTCGGTAACATACAGGTTGGTCAGAGGTATAAAAATCCTTTTATTTTTGTGGGATACATTTTCCGTATTGTTAGAAAATTCAAAACATTCTGGAGAATCCCCCTAATTGGACTATTTTCAACAAAAACCTGATTTTACTATAACATGTATGACACAGAGATACCAATTAATGTGTTTGACGTTAATCCCCCCGCCAATATTCCATGGTTTCTGTATTTTCATGGTNCAATATTCCATGGTTTCTGTATTTTCATGGTCAACAGAACATTCAGTTATATAACTTGTGCTTTTCTTAGACATGTAATTAAGTAAAGCACAGCATGCTAAGACGATCATGTCAACTTTGTCAACATGTACGGTAATGGGTTGCTCAAACATTTGAAAACTATATGCCAAAATACTGAAACCATTATCTAAGACGCTCCTTGCTCAAGAATGTCTATAGTTGAACAAACGTTTCTCGTGGGAAATATTTTTTAAAGGATGAGGTTTCATAAAACGTGTATTCAAACCAAATGTTCTATCACCAAGCAAGACGTACGGTGCACAAGTATTAGTGCCGAATAATGGTGAAGGGGCGTGGCAAATTAAGATCGATATTCATAAACTTATTGTAAAACGCAGTGTTTTGTAGAACAGTTGCTGTCAACGTGTACATACATAAATTTGTGGTATGCATTTACAGTCACAAACTATATAAAACTGAAATTCTTTCATAACTTAAGAATAGGTTTGCGTTTCCAGGTGGCTTTTGGATAGCGTCAAGTTTTACATCCATAGCCCCAATAGCATGACTGGNAAGAATAGGTTTGCGTTTCCAGGTGGCTTTTGGATAGCGTCAAGTTTTACATCCATAGCCCCAATAGCATGACTGAAGTTCCATTCTTGTTGTAACAGTGCTGTTACATCTTCCCACTCTTCTTCAAAGGTGGCAACTGAAATATAAAAGATATTGTTTTTGTTTATTTTCAGGAAAGTGTTGTAAGGACATGCGAAGCCCCCAGCCAGCCATACAGCAGTAGAGACTCGGTTGTTACCACCACCACAGTCACCGCCAGCACCACATTCGGCAACGCGACGGAGAAAACCACGGATGAAGTTAAAAAAGAAAAAGAAACAAGTTAACTGATTTTTCGGCTGTGACATTATCTCTAGCAGCTACACCAAGCTCACGTGTTAACTATACCTCACAGTCACATTATTCTCCGAATTCTTCTTTCGAATAACATCCCACATATCCAGGCAGTTCCTCCTCTTTCATCTACGTGCTCAACCTCATCACTTCGACCAGATCATCATACATTACGAAACTCCTCCGCTATGACCAGACGTTCAACATAATGTGCAACAACATCAACAACAACCACCACCTCCAGAACATCGGATTCATAACCATATGCATTCCAACATTCCCTCAACTTCACCTGTGATCTCAACAAACTCTCATCCATCACAAACCACCTTACCGTTTCCAAATATCCATAACCAAAATTCATTAAAACTGTCGCAGGTCAGTGCTAATAGGGTACACCTTCCCATCTTCGAATAACCTTTCAGAGAAGTATAACAGGTACGGTTAAATAAGTCGTAATATTATCTTCCACTGCATTTACAATATTTATTTGTAGAGTAGTCCAATGTATTTTACAATTGCAAAACAAATTTAAATTAAGAAACATATGTTATTAATAGCAACACAAATGTTCATAAACAAATTTATTTGAAGAATTGCAAATGAAAAGTAAATAAACGACTGATTGTAGTGAGTACTTTTTTGTCTTACCTTTATATGTTTTAGACAAAGGCAGATAGCCGTGCATGTTTCTGGGATGATTGAAGATAACTGTGTTTAAATTGCAACACTATACTTCATGTCTTCGTATTTTCTCCCTGAAGCCAAATATTAGAGTGTAACCATTCCTCTCTCTTCACCACTCACCGATTCCCTCATCAGAGCGTTTTTTTCCTTCTATTTGTGGTTTGACCGATACAAGTAATTCTGAAAAACACACTTCATTCATTCGCAAAAAAAAAAAAAAAACTAACATTGACTGAACTAAGACATTTAAGCAACTTAGCGTAGGTATTTCATTCGCTTTCTTGGTTCCACATTTTTTTCCTGTAGTCTTCTTTTATCCGACGCTTGTCGTCTCTATTCACCCCAATAGCCTCGAGAGCTACCCCAACTTTCGGTGTTAAGACAGAGACGGAGATATAGCACACGTATAACGTNAAGAATAGGTTTGCGTTTCCAGGTGGCTTTTGGATAGCGTCAAGTTTTACATCCATAGCCCCAATAGCATGACTGGAGTTCCATTCTTGTTGTAACAGTGCTGCTACATCTTCCCACTCTTCTTCAAAGATGGCAACTAAAATATAAAATATATTGTTTTTGTTTATTTTCAGGAAAGTGTTGTAAGGACATGCGAAGCCCCCAGCCAGCCATACAACAGTAGAGACTCGGTTGTTACCACCACCACAGTCATCGCCAGCACCACATTCGGCAACGCGACGGAGAAAACCACGGATGAAGTTAAAAACGAAAAAGAAACAAGTTAACTGATTTTTCGGCTGTGACATTATCTGTAGCAGCTACACCAAGCTCACGTGTTAACTATACCTCACAGTCACATTATTCTCCGAATTCTTCTTTCGAATAACATCCCACATATCCAGGCAGTTCCTCCTCTTTCATCTACGTGCTCAACCTCATCACTTCGACCAGATCATCATACATTACGAAACTCCTCCGCTATGACCAGACGTTCAACATAATGTGCAACAACATCAACAACAACCACCACCTCCAGAACATCGGATTCATAACCATATGCATTCCAACATTCCCTCAACTTCACCTGTGATCTCAACAAACTCTCATCCATCACAAACCACCTTACCGTTTCCAAATATCCATAACCAAAATTCATTAAAACTGTCGCAGGTCAGTGCTAATAGGGTACACCTTCCCATCTTCGAATAACCTTTCAGAGAAGTATAACAGGTACGGTTAAATAAGTCGTAATATTATCTTCCACTGCATTTACAATATTTATTTGTAGAGTAGTCCAATGTATTTTACAATTGCAAAACAAATTTAAATTAAGAAACATATGTTATTAATAGCAACACAAATGTTCATAAACAAATTTATTTGAAGAATTGCAAATGAAAAGTAAATAAACGACTGATTGTAGTGAGTACTTTTTTGTCTTACCTTTATATGTTTTAGACAAAGGCAGATAGCCGTGCATGTTTCTGGGATGATTGAAGATAACTGTGTTTAAATTGCAACACTATACTTCATGTCTTCGTATTTTCTCCCTGAAGCCAAATATTAGAGTGTAACCATTCCTCTCTCTTCACCACTCACCGATTCCCTCATGAGAGAGTTTTTTTCCTTCTATTTGTGGTTTGACCGATACAAGTAATTCTGAAAAACACACTTCATTCATTCGCAAAAAAAAAAAAAAAACTAACATTGACTGAACTAAGACATTTAAGCAACTTAGCGTAGGTATTTCATTCGCTTTCTTGGTTCCACATTTTTTTCCTGTAGTCTTCTTTTATCCGACGCTTGTCGTCTCTAATCACCCCAATAGCCTCGAGAGCTACCCCAACTTTCGGTGTTAAGACAGAAACGGAGATATAGCACACGTATAACGTTTCTACACGAGCCCACAGTCACTAACGCAGAGAAAATATGCCTGTTGGTCTACATGTTCGTTGGTCTGGTCCGAAGGTTTGTAGAGTCTACCGCGACACAGCGAGTCCGGCCGATTATTCGTGTCCGGTGATGTGGTCCTATAGTGTGTAGGGACGTTTAGCCCTCTTCGGGAATAGGCGTCATGAAATTACGTCCCTTGAAACATTTCTGTCCAACGGACACACTCCTGAACTTTTGAAGCAAGGCACTGAAGTTTTAATAGTGGCTGTTCTGCAGTATGCTTATCTGAAACTGAAATATTGTATCTCTTGGATGTGATCGCACCCAATTGCTACTCAATTGCAATATGTACTCAATGGTTTAAATAAACCCCCATACAAGGTCTGTGACCGATGAGTAGTATGAACNCTTGTCTGCTACTCAATTGCAATATGTACTCAATGGTTTAAATAAACCCCCATACAAGGTCTGTGAGCGATGAGTAGTATGAACTGGTAGATGAATTATTACGATTCCGTTATCGCTGGCCAGTTCTAGTGCTTCTAGTTTTTTGTTGTGTGTGCTGTGACCATCCATAGCATATAATGCTGGAGCCACAGGACAAACGTCTACTATTTATGTCACCTATATCGGATGACTTCAAAAATGCTTGTCGACCTCCCGTGGTGCAGTCGGCTGGTGCGCCGCCGGTCTGGGGTGCGGGAGGTTCTGGATTCGAATCCTAGGTGAGGCATGAGCGTTAGTTTGAGTTAGGTCATAAGTTAGTTTGTAAGCCATCCCGTAATAAGACTTCAGGCATAACACTGGGGGACGTTAATAAGCCCTTTCGAATCGTTAGCTCGTTCGCAATAACTGCTTTACGCGCACTGCAGGGAGACGATGGCATACATGCCACAGCCATTCAGCTAAGTACTGTGCATGCGCAACCGTTTTCCAGACAACACAGAAAAAAGTCTGATATTGTTTCAACAAAAATTGCTATTATGGCATTTCTTTAAATGTTTATGTTGTAAAATTAATAATGTCGTGACTCACATTCATAGCTGATATGGCTTACCCGGTTTTAGAACCAGGAAACCCGTCTTGGCTACGGAGATTGAGAGATAACTGCTCCCCACACCATCCGGTGACTTCTATATATTGTATTATTATTTTATCCAATGCCATCGAATTCGACTGTCGACTCAACAGTCAGGTAAATGCACTTCACGAGGCGTCCATCGGGTCCACACACGTCCGTCTAAGTGCCAGATCATGTACCGTGTATCATCACTTCATAACACCTTTCACTGCTCTGACCCCAAGAGTTGCTGTGGTAGGCCCCGGAAATTGCTAAGGATAGGTTCTAAAACACTTCAGTTATGTGACACAGATATGGTTGCACCTGTTTTACAATTATCTTAGTTAAAGATTATTATTTATGTTCTTACAATGTAGCTAACAGCACACAAAGTTAAACTGAAATGGTTNCAGATATGGTTGCACCTGTTTTACAATTATCTTAGTTAAAGATTATTATTTATGTTCTTACAATGTAGCTAACAGCACACAAAGTTAAACTGAAATGGTTACATAATTTCATGTATATGCATAGAAATCTAAGCTAAAGAGGTTTATAGAACCGCTATTTTGAAAATAAGTGTTTTACTATTTTANCATGTATATGCATAGAAATCTAAGCTAAAGAGGTTTATAGAACCGCTATTTTGAAAATAAGTGTTTTACTATTTTAAACATACTAGTTTTTATGACCTGCAATATAACTACTTATTTGCCGAATTCGGTAGGTGTCGGTTGAATTTTTCCAGAGATGTGACGTAAAAACTTTATTTTTAGTGTTGTGATATCTTACTAAACGGCTGAAAACAGAGATTATGTGTGGACTCATTTCATGGCTGTGATAGATACTATCAGGATACCAGGTTGAGTTGAAATTTATTACATAGTTTCGTAGATAGAGCTTACTAAGAAAACATATTTGTATAACCACCATTTTAAAAATAAGTGCCTAACACACATAAAATTTGTCAGTTTACATGGCCTACCGTAATACTACCTGTTTGTCTTAATTGATAGGAATCGGTTGATTGTCATCTTGAGACAAGATATAAAACCTTAGTTTTTTTATGTGGCGCTATCTTCCAGAACGGCGGCCAAATGACAATATGTCTCTCTGATTTCAAAGTTTGAATGCTGCACTGTTAACATACCAAAGTTGGCTTAAATCGGTTATATAGTCCAAAAGTTTAAAAGGTCTGCAATTTTGTAAATAAGTATTTTAACGTGGTTTAAAGGTATAAAATTCAGATTCCCTTACGTATTATTACATGAGTGTCGAGTTTGCTGCAATTTGGTTCACAAATTCAATGTTTTTAGGGGGGGGAGGGGCGGCACACAAACCCACAGACAGGAAAGCGATCCCATAAGCATCTGTTTCCTCTGGAAAGTAGGCTAAAAATGATATGTTAATGTTCTATTTCTGGGGAACCATTTAACTATGTCAATCAAATTCGGCAAACTGGTAGCATTACGGTAGGCGATGTAAACTGAAATGTTTTAAGTGGTTCAGGCATTTATTTTCAAAATGGTGGCAATATAAACATTTTATTTTAGTATGATATATTTTAAAAACCATGCAGCAAATTTCAAATTAACTTGGTATTCTTGTTGTGTCTATCACAACCATGAAATAACTCTACGCAAAATCTCTTTTGTCTGCCAATTTGTAAGGTTGCACAACATTGAAATTGAGGATTTTACGTCATATTTCTGAAGCAATAAACTGACTCTTACCAAATTTGATAATCAAGTAGNAACATTGAAATTGAGGATTTTACGTCATATTTCTGAAGCAATAAACTGACTCTTACCAAATTTGATAATCAAGTAGTTCTATTACAGACCATAAAAATTGGTATTTTTAAATATGTTACAAATTTATTTTCTAAATTTCAGTTATGTAAACCTTTTTAACATAGATTTCATAATATAAGAAATTATGTAGCGAATTTCAACTTAGCTTTGTATGCTGCCAGTACATATTACAACAATCATATGTGTTTACACAGAGCCTCCTTTGCCCTCCACTTTGTAAAATAGAGCAACACGGAAAAAATAAGTTTTTTTTCATATCTGGAGGAACCATGTACCGATTACTTCAAAAATTCGCAACCAAGTACTACTACAGTAGGCCATGAAAACTAATATGTTTTAAGAGATTCAGATACTTATTTTCATAATGGCAGCCAAATAAACATTTTAGCTTGGTACATTATATGTACGAAACTTTGTAACGAATTTTAACATAATTTGGTATGCTTGCCTAATGTGTCTGCAGAGCCTCTGTCCTCCATCATTTTGTACGCAAGTGCTACATGAAAAAATTAGGTTTTATCATATCTCGGGAAGAAATGGACTGATCCCTGCCAAATTCAGGCTACACGTTAAAAGTATGTAGTACATCCTAGTTTTTACGACTTACGAGGGGAGTCACATAATTTCAAAATAATAGCCGTGTAAATATTTTAAGTTAGTAGACCATATGTGCCAAATAATATAACGTTTTATGCTGTCAGTATCTATGACAAACATCGACTTTCCTTATACATACATTTTTGTCGGCCATTTGTGGAGACAGCGGGTACGTGAAAAAATGGCCCTTTTTTTGCCGTATCTCGGGGGTCATTCAAGCGATTCCCGCCAAAATTTACATATTTTACTACTACAATGGGGCATGTAAACATATATGAATAAAGTGACTCACATACTTGATTTTCAAAATGACTTCCCTGTAAACATTTCAGTTCAGTAAACCCTGTTTACTAAAACATCAAGAGTCGGTACAACCGATGATGGTGCTCCTAATCCTACATCTGTTACGTAATTGGTTGCATGCCAACTTACGGTACAAGGAGTTCTGGGTTCGCGTTCCGGGTAAGGAACATGTGTATTTGTAATTTTTTCAGTATTATTACTAATATTTCTGGTCCCATCTCTAATGATATCCCACGCAGTAAGATACAGTCGGCCGACTGTGGTTTTACTGATGGGATTGCGTGATTACTACTGGCCCAGAAAACTTACGGGTCTACACAACTGACCCTGCTATGGTTAACTGCGGGCACTAATGGCCCATAAATGGCTTACAAACAGTATTACAGCAATGGCCACACATAATCTATACCTATTGGTGGTGAAAGTATGGGTAGCCATCTTTAGGCCATTCGATGGACCATTGCTGGTGCAATTTGACTTATTATGGGAACTTCTGTGGCTCCCACTCTTCACGGACAGCTTCTTAAAACTACGCACACACACACACACACACACACGTATATGTAAGATTATATATATCTTATATAGTTATAGATCACATTATACAATGAGTATATTGTTTGTAAATATATAGTGATGGATATATGTATGGCAGAATACTGTAAATACAGTATAAGGTTTAACTTCGTGACTGGTATGGAATATTTTGACATGTGTAATGTGTAATTAAAATGAGAAGTAAAAAAAAACAATATATAACCTCCTATAGAAAATTGACATTGAAGTGCTTTTATTGTTTTACATTACTAAAATATTCATATATACCGTCTGCATTTCAACAAAGATGAATAGAATCCTGGTGACTAACATACTGCGAAAAATTGCATGAAAAGCCAGTTTTTGAGGATAATTTCGCGGTTCAGGTAGGAAGTTTTCTCTCAACGACAGTATTTGTTTTGTTTATCTGCATCTTTTTAAAAACAGATTTGTTCTCATGGTAAATTTTATGGCTATGGAATGACTGGTGTGGTGTAATTTATATTATATTGGTGTTAGTTAATAATTCAAGTCCTAATATATTCTAANGCTATGGAATGACTGGTGTGGTGTAATTTATATTATATTGGTGTTAGTTAATAATTCAAGTCCTAATATATTCTAAATTAGTTCATCTAAACATAAGAATACACAGTGGATTGGTGGTAAGCATGCTGGGCTGTCATTACAACGGGCGTAATTTCGCGCCCCCTCCCCTCCTTTGGTAAGCATAAGATTTTCATGTCGTATAATGTGTTAAATAGTGAAGTAAACGAAATTTAAAAACAAAGAAAAGTGATGCTAAAAATAATTATTTTAAAAGATAGTGTTTGACATATGGGGGAAGCATGGCTAGCTATCAGTGGGCCATCTGGTGGCTGTGAAGGGTAAATTGATGGGCCATTGCTGTTGTAAGCATATGGGCCATGCTTGGGCCATTTGTGTTCATCACACCTGGGCTAGTTATGGGCAGAGTATGGCTAGTTAGTGGTGCCACTTCAGGACCAGCAATGGTGCCGGCTGCATGCCAGCTGCTGGCCAACTGTTCGCCGGCTTGGCATCCGACTGTAAACCATAAATGGGCCATATGTGTTTTGCTGCATGGGATCTTTGTCAACAAGACGTCAAGGTCTACTTAGCCTACAATCTGCGCTTTTACGAACTTCATCAAAACGATTTGCTTCCATGTAGAAGAAAGTGGGCTCATTAGTTATATCGGTAATTTCCTGTTCCCCGTCATTTTTGTTATTCATTAAACTGGTCAGCAACATTTTCGTCATTTTTTATTGTGAGTGTTTCAGTAAAAATTGAATTCCAGCTGTAGTTTTTATGATAGACTGCTTAAATAGGAAATTTACAATTTTAGACATTATGTGCAACTTCAATTGTTTGAGGTAAGAGCACTGTACGCTTTGACGCATTAGTCAGCAGTAGGTATAAAATGCCGGCNGTGCAACTTCAATTGTTTGAGGTAAGAGCACTGTACGCTTTGACGCATTAGTCAGCAGTAGGTATAAAATGCCGGCTCTGGGACAGGATCCATGACTCGGAGCACGGGGCCACCAGCCAACTCGCTTGTCGAAGCAGCCGACGGCCTAGGACGGCCATGTTATTGACAAAGTTGCCTGTTTCACACCAAAAATTACTTCCTTAGTTAATTATTTTACAGAAAAAGAACTTTTTTCAACAAAAAATTTTCAAAAAAAAGAAAAAAAACTGTGAAAGCGGATTCGAAGCTTCTCAAATCAAGAGCAGAAAAATCCTCAGTCAAGCAAGAGGACTAGAGGCTCTTAGCAGAATGAGTCAATGAGTCACTTAATCAGAGCGGTAGAGGAGGATTCTCGACTCCGAGACAGGTCCAGCGAAACGGGGAGGATCAGCGAGCATGGCCCCATCCTGCACCCATCACATTCACACCCCCATACCACCACCCCTTTACCTCACCACATCATTAATTTTCCTAACCTCAACCGCTACTCTGCCCAATCTGCCAATTATTTTAAAAATCACAAACAATCTAAACAAAGTCTAAAAACTCGTAGGACATATAACGTTAACCTCACAATCATTCCACCAAACTCACCTCACCCCCTCTCCACCCATCATTCTCACCAGGCAATTTTTATCAAAGCTAAAAAAAAACTCTAAAATTCGAAAAACATATTATGTTACCCTACCCTAACCCTAGCTCATCACAATACCCTAAATAACCCCCACCACCAACCCTCTCTCTCTCATCAACACACTTCCCAATCATAAAAAATTCTAGAAAAACTGTAAAAATCTAAAAACGTGTTNCCCCACCCTTCCGTGTCCGCCAACACCATCCTATCCAACACAATCCCTTTCCTTCACCATCACTCTCCCCAGTCATAAAAATTAATCAACTGCAAAAGTTTTCTAACATATTATATCACGAGCACCGGCCAACCAGAAGTTTTCTGGAGCCAGGCACAAGAAGCATCCAGAATGAATATTTGGTTGATTCACGATATGTTTTACTTTCACCTTTTCACATAAATCTAGGCTTAACGAAATATTTTGTTAAATCCATGAACAAATAAAAGTATCTTAGAGTAAAGTTTTCTCGACTAAGTGAAGCTAAGGTCAAAAAAAGGCACCTTTGTTAATCCTCATATCCATGAACTTTTTAAATATCGTGAGTAAAATGAAGTATTACACGGTGTTGAGAAAACAGAATGAAAAAGTTTCAATCGTGTTTGTAGTAATTTTTAGGAAAGATGAGGGCTTACGATTAAAGAAAACTTGTAGATATCTTGGTTTAAAGCTACAAGAAACTTGTCTGCAATGTGTCTCTGAAAATCCATTTTCTCCATTCTCATCTGGACTTCTTTCCGGACAACTGCGAAACTGTGAGTGATGAGCATGGCAAGGGATTTTATCAGGGTATCTCAGCAATGAAGAAAAGGTATCAAGGTAAGTGGAGCCCTTCCATGTTAGCAGACTGCTGTTGGACTGTCACCAGTGACTGTACATAGGTAGCCTACAAACGAGATGCAAAGCGAAAGAGCACAACATACGTTTAAACTACCTAGCATACGCCAGATAAATGTAAATGTTATTATTATGAGAAGGATATATTTAACTGAAACATACGCAAAATATGTTTTGGTAAATAGTTATGTTTAATTGGCATTTTTACCAACAAGTAAAGTTTCAATTTAATTTTCTGTAACTTAAATTCCACATTTATGATGTTATAATATAAACCATTTATTTCGTGAACTACAGCAAAGTTAATTTTTTTCCTGGNTTAAATTCCACATTTATGATGTTATAATATAAACCATTTATTTCGTGAACTACAGCAAAGTTAATTTTTTTCCTGGTCATATTTATTTTTACTACGTGTAAACAAATTTAAAAATTCAAAAATAAAATAGGATACAAATTATTGTAAAAAAATTATTGGTCAGCGTAATTTGTAATTACTCTAATCTGCATATGTTTTATGCAAATTTATAACATTGTCACTGAGGCTGCGTGTAGAGCAAGTATGTATTTGTCACGGNCATAGGTAGCCTACAAACGAGATGCAAAGCGAAAGAGCACAACATACGTTTAAACTACCTAGCATACGCCAGATATATGTAAATGTTATTATTATGAGAAGGATATATTTAACTGAAACATACGCAAAATATGTTTTGGTAAATAGTTATGTTTAATTGACATTTTTACCAACAAGTTAAGTTTCAATTTAATTTTCTGTAAATTAAATTCCACATTTATGATGTTATAATATAAACCATTTATTTCGTGAACTACAGCAAAGTTAATTTTTTTCCTGGTCATATTTATTTTTACTACGTGTAAACAAATTTAAAAATTCAAAAATAAAATAGGATACAAATTATTGTAAAAAAATTATTGGTCAGCGTAATTTGTAATTACTCCAATCTGCATATGTTTTATGCAAATTTATAACATTGTCACTGAGGCTGCGTGTAGAGCAAGTATGTATTTGTCACGGTAGGAGAGTTGGAAGATATTATAACAATAACATTAATAATATGTGTTTAATTACCACTTTGTCACATTGGC
>NQII01000377.1:619622-652873 GCA_002778355.1 Clitarchus hookeri
GCTAAGTACCGGAGATGCCGCAGACACAACGCGCAAATACTGCGTAATACAACACACTTCCCGCGCATAAGAAAGCGATAGTTGAGAATAGTGCACAAAGCAAATATCACATGGAAATACTCGTATACAAATGCCATAACAGAGCACTCTTCCCATTCAGAAGAAAACTATTTTCTAGAATAGCGTTCAAAGCACTTATCACCTGGAAATGCATACAAAAAAATGCAGGAGCTGAATTTATAGAATTCGGTTATCTCACTACCGGTTTCCTCACACCTCGCGCTGGAAAGGTGAAAACATGGAAATGAACCCCGCCAGTGAAGACACTTCCACTGGAATCAGAGGCAGGTTGACACTTCTGAACTCTCACTAGACGAGTCTCTGATTTCTCTTTTGAACAGTAGTTCGATCATTCCACTGTCGTGTCTACTGTAAACCGTCTTTTGATGACATTCGTAAAGAATTAAGAACAAATTGTCTGCCAATCTACGTGTAAAATGGAGAAGTTTAAATGTACCCTCATAATAGTCTTTTCTTATTACTCAACGCCCCCTCCTCTTACTCATAATCATGGGAGTGAACAGGCTGGTGTGTGAATTATAGTGCCTTCAGTCCCGTCGCTCACTGAACACAATATGTAAGCAGCGGAGGGTCAGACGATATACGGGAGAATCTGTAGAGCATGATTTAAAATGTTTTACGACACACTGTACGCAGCATGGGCTCAGTATGAGAAAGTCTGCAGCGCCTCTCTTTGTTCTTGGTTGAAGTACAGTTTACTTTTCCCTCCGTAACTACTTCGCGTATTTTTATTATTCCGTACNCCTCTCTTTGTTCTTGGTTGAAGTACAGTTTACTTTTCCCTCCGTAACTACTTCGCGTATTTTTATTATTCCGTACTAAACATAAACAGCAATCCTTACGGTCATCTCAGCCAGTCAGTTATACAAGGTCTAAATTTGTACGATCTATGTAATTCAGACTTTTTAGTGACTAAGGAGAAAAATAAGCAACGGGAAAAATTTGCTACCCCTACAGAATTTTTGGAACGGTAAATGTAAATACACACATTAAAGTTTTTCACCGCCGGGATTACTGAGTTACTCGGTTTCTCACAGCCCAAGAGAGAGTGTGGAATGTAAACACTCCCTGTCTTTACAGAATACCACGACTGTCACTCCGATGTCTTCGTAATGCCTCTACTGTCCGAGCGAAGCTCGTTCTTGAGCAACCAAATTACAGGTGGTGCCAAACTTTTTTGAGGTGTATATATTTTATTTGTAGTTACTGGAACCTATATTACTAAGATGTACTGATAATATGTCCAGCTATTATTTTCAGTACCTATTGTGTGGATATTTTAGGCCCCGCGTACGGCACCAAATGTAACGTTATTAAACTGTATTTTGTTGTGTTTAAAACGTATGGTGTGTTTTGCAGACTGACTGAATTGATAAAGTGTTTAGTACATCTGTATACAAGTGACATGAAGTGCGAATATAAGTGCTATAGCAATAGTATAGTAAATTGTCTGATTGTGAAAACAGTATCATTAAAATTAAATTGTGTAAATGTGTGCCAATCACAAAATATCTACATGAACATACTGTACTCCGGAAACACGGATCACATGAAATACACTGTAGTAATGGCAGATAATACATCTACTGCACAAACTACCAACCAGAAAACAGGCAAATGATTGAGGGACATTTAATTATTACTAATAAAATTTAGGGATCCAAAAAGAAAAACCTTAAAGACTCAGCATTCAGCATCTACAGCACAAATAAAATAAAAATCTCTACTGNTAGGGATCCAAAAAGAAAAACCTTAAAGACTCAGCATTCAGCATCTACAGCACAAATAAAATAAAAATCTCTACTCAGAAAATTATTAAAATGGTTGACATTTGGCGTCATAGTGAAGTGCTTTAATACAAGGGATAGTTTAATTCATTGTCTATTTTAAAATCTCTCTCACTTTAATATAGTTCACTTTATCAGTCAATCTGATTAGTACCTCGGGTTTGCTAAATGAATAAAGTTAATTGGTAGGTACATTGACCTCCGTTTCTGAGGGAAGTGTGGGCAAACTTCAAGGAAAGTTAAGTTAGGCACTAGTTATTCTAAGTCTTAAACAAATATTGCAGAAATGAAATAAAACCACTGCTATCGGTAACTTAGTACAGGCTTTACTTAGCTGTAAATTTGCCCTGCAGCTAGATTGGAACAAAAAGATAAAGTATATCGTCATAGCAACCTTATTGCTATACGCTGGGAGTTGCGTGATTCGAAAGTCCTTTTTTCACAAAAATACTGATCAAGGCTCTCTTATTTTGCACTACGCGCAAGCCGTCTGTCTTAATAAAAAGTTTAAAATCTTCTTGAAGCTAGGATACTCTTAATATCACCTTTATATTACATTCCAAATAAGCTAGATCAGCATTCCTGACTGACTAGCTTCCAGGATCCGATATGTCGCTGTTGAATGTTCGAAACATATAATTTTTACTACACGGTCGAATTTGAATTTACCAAAGCAATATAGGTATTAAAATTAAAACACTTTTAAAAATCGCTCTGGCATGTTGTGTTGTATACCATGCTGCCAACGATTGATTAATGTTTACATTTAAATAAATATCACATTATAATTTCTTTAAACTACTACTTTAAAATGCTGCATTTAAATTTACATTTAAATAGTTATCACATTAAAATTTTATTTTAATTACTACTTCAAAATGCTGAATTAAAATATTGCGTTAACAATATTTTAACAATTCTGAAAATATTTTAAACATTCGTCAATTAAAAATTAAACACTGCAACTAAAAGAAGTAAACAAGACAATAAACAAACATTTACCAAACATTACACTCACTTAGCGAGACTAAATAACAATGAATTGTGCCAATAGAACTGTCATGTAATCAGCATACATAAATATTTAAGAATATAATAAAAGAAAGTGTGCAGTTGAAGTTAAAAGAATAATAATTGTGCAAAATATAATATTGTTATACGACACAGTACTGATAACGGTTACACGCTAAGTATAAATTATTATACTTAGTATTTTATTTCAATCGGTCGTTACTTTAATTTATTAAACACATAAGNTATTGTTATACGACAGAGTACTGATAACGTTTACACGCTAAGTATAAATTATTATACTTAGTATTTTATTTCAATCGGTCGTTACTTTAATTTATTAAACACATAAGTACATATGTGTTCACAGAACTATGCACATAATCAAACTAATTTTAAATGGCGTAAAAATATTTTAGAATAACGAAATTTTGAAGCAAAATAAGAAGAGTACAGGTCAATACGTTGTCATCCAGTGTGGATCACGTTTTTTTTGTCTACACGCCCCGCGTGTTTTATCGTGGTTTGAACTTGATCCTGTAATCTACAAGGTGCTGGGATCTAAAATAAGTCAGATAAAAATGCAGAACTCCACGATGTTTTGTATTTGGCATGTCGAATGAAATGTTATTTTAAAATAAAAAGTTCGACATTTTTAGGTTAATTTTTTGTGGTGGAACTTTCGTAGAAAAACAGAAATGTACTACTACATCCCGTAACAGTTTTCAGTTAATTAATTTATGCCACTAAACAATGAAGTACCACTAAACAATGAAGTACCAAACCTGAGTTGAAAACCAAAATCTACCGAAACTTGCTTTTCCTCACACACCTTGTCATATGCACCACTGAACTCTGACTGCAGACTGGTTTCAAAGTTGCGGTGATGCGGCCGCCAGAGCGCTCTGAAACCGGTCTGCAGTCAGCTCTAATGTTGTAAATGACATGCCGTGTGAGGAAGAGCAATTTTAACGATGTGTAGATATAAAATTCGCCATAAGTATACTGATAATAGTGCGTTTAGTTCTGTTAAGACTTCACAGATCATTACTACCAGCTTGCTAATAAAAAGGACAAATTACTTTCTATTTGAAAATATACTACCTTTCTATAAGATATCAGCTTGTATAAGTAAAAATGTTATATTTATTTATGTACAGACTCATGTTTAGCTGAGAGGAGAATGTAAATACTTGTCGAACCATAACATACCTGTACCTCACGAAAAAGTTCCAGACAATAAGCGTTTGGGTTTCTGATTGAAATATTAATTTCGCCTTACTATTCTTTTGTGGAAATGAAACCCTGCAATAGAAATCCTTTAAAACAGTTGTGTGCATGAATCTTCCCAAGTAGCAACATTTTGCTGGGCCAACGTTGGCCAAACATTTGGCTCTAGCGTTGGGCAAACGTTGACATATTACTTTGGTCCAACGCCGAAATGTCACGCGAGACTACATTGGCCCAACATTACTTTTTTGTTGGTTGCAACCGGAAATACAATACTTGCCCAACATAATGTTATGGTTGTGTTAAAATTTTAAAATAATGTGTTTTACATTCAGGAAGGCATTAACACAGTCATTTACCTACCTAAACTTTACTAATGTGTTGACAAGATTTGTTATTCCACACATAATAATACAATAAATAAACAACGATCTGTCAACGTTGGTTACCAGTGTTTGAAATAAATTTTATCCAAAACTAAAAATAAAAAAAATAAAAAGTGTAAAGACTATTAGAATCATTCCCCCCTCCTCCCCTCAATTATATGGCCTGAATATTCGTTCGGTGGATGTTGGACTCGAATTCACGACCTCTAGGTTATCCGCCGGACGTATTAGCCACTACACCACGCTCACTAAATAAAACCTGTGAAGAAATAAGCAAATACAGTCCATTTACGTTTAGTTCCAATTTTTCTGAAGCCCTGCTAGAGTTTTACTTCCTCATTTTTCTCCGCCTCATGCAAAAAAAGCTTAACCGAGTCTAGAAAATTGCACCAGAGGGGCAACACGCTGCATTCGTGGACACTTGGTATAACAATGCTTTGCATAAGAACTACTCCTTACTAGGCATCACCAACACACCTATTTTCTCACTGTTTAAATTCATACTAACTGCAAATGTAATGTTATAATTTACACATTATATATAAATTACATTTTAATTTAACACAAAATAAGGTACTTTATGGTTAACGCAAGTATTAAACGCTTGTGATACATTATATATCTAGGAAACTACTAAATACGGCATACATGGTGTGATTTTTCAAAGGTTTGTTTCGAAGAGTGTGAAGACACCGCAAATAGACTATACAAAAATATTGAAATTCAGTGTACTGCGTGATATTTTCTACATATTCATATCAGATTTTACTACTTTGGAACTTCAGTTAAATATTATCCCATGACAAATAAACTGATGTAGTTAAGTTAACGCCTTACAAATTTTCTAATAAAATAATACATATAAATATTTATTTTTAAGCCTTGTGTTGAGTCAGACTCGTAATGTAAAAAAATATGACGAATGTCGATAGGTAATAATACTCTCTCACATAAGCGTGAAGCTGTAACGTTTGCTGGTGTGTATTAGCATATGCCAGTTTTTATTCCAATATTAACATGCATCCCACCATGCTAAGCTAACTTCACCTGTTAAAATAAAATTTCATTCTGCTATTAATTTCTCAGATTTCCACACCGCAGATGTTATTTACCTTAAAAGAAAGTTAAATTAATGCTAAAATTATTACTGTTTTCCAAAACATTGACCAAATATTTAGATTCCAACACAACATAATTCCAACCTTACCAACCAAAGTCAACCGTTGGAGGAGTTGGAGAAATGTACGAATGCCTACCAGTTACAACAGTGTATTATACAACTACAACCAGTAAAAAACCAACAACAGAGAGTTTATTTTTAAAGAATATCTGTGTTAATATATTCTGTAACATTAAATGAAAAAAATTAATTGCATGCATTCTTTAAGAAAATATTAACTACAGCCTATGTTGGCATAATGTCCACAACGGAACATTTACCCAATGTAACGAAATGTACCCATCACAAACTATTAAGTTCACAACATCGTCTAAACATATGAGAAACTAAACACAGTTTAAAGAAACATTTTATTATCAAAGTCTTCATATGTTATCAAAATACGTATTCTTTCATTCAAATCGATTGTTTTTTATTAGTGAAATTGGTTGTACAATAATGGCCCAACATATTTTTACCTACCAAATGCCGACAGCATCTGTTCTAACAAGTAACCGACACATCACCAACGAAATTAATTTGAAATAATACATGGTTTATGTGTTAAATTCGTTGCTTATAATTATACGAAAATATTATTGTTTAGTTTAATCAAAAATTTGGAAAACACCATTGTTGTCTCAAAGCTGGTTACACAATGTTGGCTCAACAAATAACATGCCAAGTGATCACAGTATGTTTTCCAAAAATTAATGAACACCCGACCAACGAAAACATTGTTCTTAAATAAACATACTAAATTAATGTTTTGTTTCATTATAAAAATGGTGATTACTATTTTTAGTGAAAAGTTTATTACTCAATGTTGGCACAACAAAAATTTACATACCAAATGCCAACAGTATGTTTTCTAGCAAGTACCTAACCAACACGTGACCAACGAAGTCAATTTTAGATAAAACATGGTTCGTATCTTAAAAACAGTGTTTTTAAACAATCATACAACATTATATTGTTATGTCATCATATGGTAATTACCCTTGTTGGCATAATGTGGGTTACACAATGTTGACCCAGGTATGGACCCATCTTAACGATTAGTAACAACCGCAAACCGATGTGTTCCTAATATTGACACAACATAAAAAATACTAAGTATATTTTAAAGAGAAATGCCCTCTAGGTCATGAAAAAACATTAAATTTTATAAAATACAAAAAAGTGGCATTGCTTCCATTCGAAAATGTTGTTCCATATTTTCACATTAAATGTTGGGTACCCAACGGTAGCCCAACGGTAATACACTCGCCTATTACCAACAGCACGTCTATCAGCTTACTACCAAACATTTAAAAAATATATATAAAATTCAAATGCGATAGGTCATGGCATTTTCTGGTTAAGTCACACCACTGTCTGGGGGTTCCTAAGTAATCTCATAACATTTTAGAGGTAGAAAATTTTCATTGACATTTTACTTTTGGCCAAGTTGTATAAAGGTGTATGCTCCAGCGCAACTTATGATCAACCATTCCAACCAAACGCCAAAGTTGAGGCAACGTAGGTTCCTACTGGGGTTGTGGGGTTGTCTGTGTTGCATTAGTTATTACGTGTTATTTTATACTGATTTCTCTCTTGATTTTATTATTTTCTAACGCGCGTGCTCTGAGATGCGGAACCCATGCATTCATTGGGTTCCAAGCACGTAGGCCTAAATGGCATGCATTTTCAGATAAAGACGTCAAATAATTTATTCACATCGTCAAGGATCTTATGGAAATTTCTATCAATGTGTTTGCTTTGCTATACAAATATGCCTCGTTTTAATCACGACTGTTTTCGGCCAAGACAAAAATTAAATTAAATTGTAGCGTGAATTCATAAAGATTATTTAAATCAATTTCTATAGTGAAAAACATAGTTTCAGAAAGAAATTGGTGAGTCCTTGCTTTTGGAAGTTAGTGAATTAAATTATAAATTTAATTTAAAGAACAATTTCCTTATTTTTAGTGATAATAATACGTAGCGTGAATGCCAGATTCCCATGCCACAAACATTATGTATTTTCTATTGCAACAAAAATGTATGTTTCAATTTCAAGAAAACATATTTAAGACTAACAATAAAACGTACTATTAATAACAAATCATCAAACTATAATTATCTCTATGCTTACTTAATAACTATAATTGTTAACTTTTTTATAAAGACATTAATCCATTTTACACAATAAGGACTAGAAATTATATTTTAAGGAATAACTCTAACAAAAATGTTTGGATAAAACTAGAATATTATTCGTTTCTTGCAGATATTACGACAATGCGGTAATAAGGAGACTAAATTTCTAAAATAGAAATTTTTCTCAACTTTTTACTATTACATTAGACATTTTAAATGGCACGGGATGCTTTGAGCAATTATAAGTAGTATCCCAATTATAAAGTAAATATTTCTTTGAAGAGTATGATCAAAAAGTACACTTAAAATACTATTCAATTTACTTTATGCTTATTTTAGCTACGTGTCAAAATTTAAAGTATTAATCAAACTATCTTACGCTGTAAAAAGGCTCTGCTAAATAGTGGAAAAGTTTGTATTTTATTATATGTGAAAGCATATTTTATGAAATTTAGGTTGTTCTAAAAACATTTCACTTTTATCATAAGAAAATATTTTTAATGAAGCTCGTAACTTTTACATTTATTCAAATATCAGACGTAGATAGTGGTTGTTTAAATCTGTACATCTAATTCAGGTAGAGAAAATTTTGCATTTTTTCTGAACGAAGAATATAAGCACATTTTGAAATTTCTTCCGAAGACTAATTTTTAATCCAGGTTATTTCTGAGGACCATTAGTACATTTAAAAGTGAGAAACTGAAATTTTTGGTCACAAACGTAATAGAGAATGCGAAGTTTACAATGTTGCTTGTAATTTCGAGAAATATGCGGGCGAACTGATTGTATGAGCATATTTAATAAATTTCTAAGTGTAAAATAATGTAACTTGAACGTGGTTGTGTTTCCCTTTATACGAAATAAAATATTTTTTTGTATAGTGGTACAAGTCGTAATGCGGATTTAAGAAAAAAAATCTGTCTTTTTTTTTTTTTGCAAAATAGAGAAAACTATTTTTTAAGCCGTCACTCCTATAAAAATTTGAGAAGAACTCAGATAAATGCCAAGTTCGCGCATAACATTAACATTTCCTTAAAATGGTACATTTCAAATACGTTGCTAAAAACAGGTTTCTATGAAACTTATAACACTATAAAAATTATTTTTATCAACATATATTGTTTAATATTTAATGCTTTAGCAGCTGCTGAGTTGCAAGTTATATAGATAAAATCTCTTCCAAAAATGTCATTCAACGAAAAATAAAACCAGGGACTTGTAAATTTCTGAAACGTTTATTGAAGTAACCAGTACACATTCCTTGATTATAGAAGAAGGTGCTGAGAATTTACCCGCAAAATAATACTCACCTGGTAACTTATTATTTAAAATAACACCGTGAACGTATAGACTGAAGCACTGAAAAATTCCTTAAAATTACAAAAAATTCGTTACAATTGATATACTGTATACTGTTATCGTGTCACCCAGGACCACAATGACTAGTCCAAAATACTGCCCGTAATAGTTTAGAGCACTTTCAATTACTTGTTGATTCCTTGCCGATATTAAATTTATTAAAAAGGGACCTAATAATAAATCGATACATTTTCTGCAGTCAACAAATTAGAAGTAGTTTACCTTCTTGACTTTCCAACCTCCCTTAACTATTATGGCTCTGGGCCATGTGCCCTGACTAAATCTTAATAACAAGAACGTTCTCCTATAAAAAATTCTGATGTGATGGCAACGGAATTTTAGAAATACCACAAAACACAACATCAAATAGAGACACCTGAAAACAAAAGTTATAATTCACAAGATTATTGTGATTATAAGAGCGTTTGAATACTGACATAATATCGTGCCCGGTATTGACAACAAATTATTTCAGTAACAAAGTCAACTGTGTTGAGTATACTATTGCAGAAAAGATTATCGTGAAGTTTTTCATTTGTTTGTTAAGGTTTACGTATCTGTTCTGCAACGCTAAAGAGTGGAGACAATTGGTCCAATATCCAGTGGTAGGGTCTATTTAAAGTTTTAACATGAACAATACACATAATTTAAAAATAAATGACACGACGTTTCTGGTGCAACTATATATATAATTGGATCTTTTTACGTGGAATATTTTAAATCCGAATATTAAATATTGGTAGACAAGTTTCACTCAAATTCCTACTAATAATATAAAAAATTTTAAATATTGGCGAAAATGAAAACGGTAATTTGCAATACACAACATTTACAATAAAATAGTTCTTAGGTTGTTCTCAAGTATATATTATTTGTTTTAGATATTTATTTCATGTAGGAATTAATAATTATTTAATATTTCATTATAGTAATGAGCACTAAAAAAATAATACCATGAACTATTTTATGAATTTACAATTATGACAAGCAGACGCATTGCAACCACACAGAAGTTAATGTTACCTCACAATTGCGTCTTGTTACAGAAACTTCCCAAAATAAAGTGTTTCTTTTTTACGAAAAAGGGGGTATTGTTGCAGGAAAGAAATTTCTAGTCTGAGAAGCAGCAAATAATTCAGTTTCTGGTCTGAAAGATTTTGTTTCCAATGCCTTGTTTGTATGCGACCGCTGATTCATTTTTTGAACTAACGAATAAGGCAACAGTATAACTCTAAAGATATTGGAAACTTAACTTCGTGGCCACGTGCTCTTGCAATGCGAGCTTGTCTCGTTAAGTGCACGCTGTAAAAAAAATACGTTTTTTTTACATAATTTTCTTTTGGAAACCAGTTACCAAGGTATTTTTGTGAAAATGCAAGTAAATTAGAACAAATTTTACAACGTGGTATTGTAAAACGTAAAAAAATTAATTTAAATTTTTTAACAAGCTATTACTTTATACATTAGTTCTACAAAAAAACTGGAGATGTACAAACAATTTTGCACGTATCATAAAATAATAAGTTGTATAGACATAATATTTCATTTGTACATTGAAGAACATGGGCGTAGAAGTCGTGTGGGTTATGAGGGTTCCAAACCCCGCTGCGATCATACAGATCCCCCCCCCCCTTAATAGAATTAGGCCTACCGACATGGAACCCTATCCATTCTTATACTGTAGTTCCTTGTTTACTGTAACTTTCGTTTTTTCTCTTAAAATAGTAATGATATCAGTTTATATTTTTACGTCTTCATCAATTCTGAGCGTGTTGTAAGGTGTGCATTTGGAATTTGGTGGTGCAAGAATAATATAAATTTCAACAAATTTCTATATTGAGTTCAAAAATAATTTTTTGAATTCAAGTTGTTAACTGACTCACTTTTTCCTTTCATTTTAATGCAACATTTTGAAAACAAGTTTCAAGTATATGATTTAATTTAAACGGAATGCTTTTTAAGATTTTACCATGTAGGATGATCTGTGGCCCTAATCAACAATTACTTCCTTCGCTCGCTAATAGGTGTGGACGTAGAACTTGAGGGGTATGGTAAAAAAAATAACATTATCTTAAAGATGGATCCCCACTGGAAAAATATGCTTTCTATGCCCTTGCTGAAGAAAATCAGCAGAGTCACAATGTTCTGTTAGTTCATTACAGTTCTCTTTGTTGCAGTAACAATCGAAATACTGCTAAAGATGTTAGACTGAAGTAACAGTATGTTCTATATCACGAATAGGTCACTGTTCTAGGAACTATGCGCATGGTTGCAGGTACAATCACAGGCACGACCACAAAAGACAGTTCTGTTGCTGTTACTATCTCGGTTGAAGAGAGATCTCATCCAGCTTTGAATTGTTTACAAGTATTAGTGATCAAAATTCATGATCAAACATAAATATCAGAGCTTGACTTAGCATAGAGGACTACTTACCAGAATTGTTTTAAGTTTGTAGGGTTCTATTCATAAACGTATTTCTTCATTTGCCACAAAAATTATTAAATAACTACGGACTGTTTGATTACAGTAACAAATGTTGAACGATTAACTGGGGAAAATGAGGTTATATTTTGAAATAACTGTTCAGGTGTACCTTGTGCTTTGACAAGCTTGCTTTTTAAAAGGTGGATCTGGCAATTAACATACATCCAAGTTTGTGCGGATCTCTCTTCCTTGACAGTATATCAACAGTAGGGGCCTGCAACAACTCACTTGATTGCAGTCCGTATACTGATGTCTACATGGGTTATTGCTAGAGAAATTTTGTTACCAACAACCATATTATTTTCTAAGTGTAGTTTTACAAGAAAAACGTTGTCAACTAAGTTTCCAAACAATGGTTTGTAAAACATAGAAAACATGTTGTTACAAGCCGTTCACGATTCATTGAGCACTTTTGAAATCAACCTTTGAAAAATGTCACTGCTACTGCGTGCATATATTATAACGAGGATCCACTGACGAGCACACGCTGAATAAAGTTGGTAACGACGGAGGTAGGGTAGTTCCGCGTCTTCAGTAAAGACGAGTGAACAGCGAATTAATTTCTTTTATTTTCAGTTTTTTTTAACGTTCATGAGCGTAAAAATAAGCAAATTTGTAGGATACATACTTTTGTAATAATTTCACAGTTTCACTTGACCGACGAGTAAATAAATTAAACATAACCGTGGTAATGTTAATTTTACATGTGGTGGAATGAATTTGTGAATTTGTGAACACTGTGAATTTAGTTAATTCACAGTTACTTCCAAATTTTTTGAAGACCTGCTAATTTTCTACTACCAGGATATTCTTCCGCCTCAAGCAAACAAAGCTTAACAGAGTCTAGAAAATTACACCAAAGGAACGACGCATCGCTTTTGCGCGCACTCGGTGTAATTATATTTTGCATGAGAACTATTTCTTACTAGGCCTTACCAACACACATATTTTTTCGCTGCTTCTATTCAAATTAATTATAATGGAAATATTATAATGTATAGTTAAGATATAAATAAAATTTAAATGTGACGAAAACCAAGATATTTGTATGTTATTTTATGTTAACACAAGTATAAAATGCTTGTGATGATAACATAATCAGGAAACATCCAGCTGCGTCACACATGGGGTGATTTTTCAAAGGTTTGATTCGAAAAGTGTGAAGAAACCGCGAATAGACTATACAAAGGGATTTTAGGCAGGGTTTTGAAAAGTGGTCAGTTGACCGTGCAGCACGTATACCGCGCAACGTTACTGGGCGTAAGGAGAGAGTTGCCGTGGCGTGCAGGTTGCCTGACGAGCCAGACCTGAGGGCGGCCATGCCACCAGGCCCCTCTCTCATCACTTAGCCGGCCAGCGCTGTTTATGGCCCACTAATTTCTACCTAACAAGCTCCGCCCAAATCGATTTTTTTTTTACTTCCCTCCTCGCTTGCCTCCTCTGTTGTTTTTTTTTTTTTACCCCCTCCCTCTGACACTGTCTCTCTGTTCCAGTGGACTGCGGGGCGTGTCCTAACAGTTGACCGGTAGGTGGGGCCTCCATCGCCGGTGTAATTTAATAAACGGCCCTGGTCTGGTTTGATCTTCCCCGCCGCGCACGTGTGTGTGTGTGTGCTTGAGAGCGCGCGCCTGTGTGTGTCTCAACACGGCTGGCAGGGAGAAGCTCTCTCTATTTCTCTCAGCTGTCGCAGCCTGTTCGCAATCGCGCTCTGCGAAGACACGCTGCCTTTGTGTGCGAGCCAGCATTTAAGGCGCGCGCGCTTCTACGCCTGTTCGTCGGTTCGAGCCTTGCGAGCGAGCGGCGCGAGAAATGGCTTATTTGGTGTTCCGATTACCGCTCCGTCTCGTAAATGAACGGGAATCACGATACACCAAGCAATGAGGGCATTTATTTCGACTGCAGNATACACCAAGCAATGAGGGCATTTATTTCGACTGCAGTATGTTTCCCCCACATTATTCCATTCATCCTGCCCAGCATAAATGATCAATTAATCCATCATCATAATTATATCAAATAAACACACTTATTTACAGAATGGGGTGGAATTCGACCATCAAACTTCGTGAGGAAATTTCTTACGGAAATTCAAATCTAAAATACGCAAGACACTTTTTACCTAAATTGAATATTAAATTATCTGTATTAGGCTGTTGTGCTCAATAAACCAGCATTAAAGTACATAACTCTTGACGGTGAAAGAGTTGTCTGCAATAAAAGGGTGGCCACCCCTGTGATTTTCATTAAAGCGGGAGGTAGTACTGAGATTTTGCTTTAAAGTTGAAGATCCCGATAACATAAAACAATGTTCGGAGAATTGTAANCGAGCGAGCGGCGCGAGAAATGGCTTATTTGGTGTTCCGATTACCGCTCCGTCTCGTAAATGAACGGGAATCACGGTACACCAAGCAATGAGGGCATTTATTTCGACTGCAGTATGTTTCCCCGCATTATTCCATTCATTCTGCCCAGCATAAATGATCAATAAATCCATTATCATCATTGTATCAAATAAAAACACTTCTTTACAGAATGGGGTGGAATTCGACCACCAAACTTCGTGAAGAAATTTCTTACAGAAATTCAAATCTAAAATACACAAGACACTTTTTACGTAAATTGAATATTACATTTTCTTTATAAGTCTGTTGTGCTCAATAAACCAGCATCAAAATACATAACTCTTGACGGTGAAAGAGTTGTCTGCAATAAAAGGGTGGCCACTCCTGTGGCCACGCCTTACAGCGGGAGGTAGTACTGAGATTTTGCTTTAAAGTTGAAGATCCCGATAACATAAAACAATGTTCGGAGAATTGTAANAGCGGGAGGTAGTACTGAGATTTTGCTTTAAAGTTGAAGATCCCGATAACATAAAACAATGTTCGGAGAATTGTAACTTAATTTCACTTCGTTTCCAATAGTTTGCAAAAATACTGTTTAAAATTTCAATTTTAGAGTTCTGATATCTCTCTTGGTATTCAGTTTAGGTAGAAAGTGCCCTGTACGTTTCCCACTTTATTCAGCATAGGGTGTCTTCTTACAAAGTTTGTTAGTTGAATTACGCCCCTCCCGTTATAATTTACGTAATTTAAATTAGAGTTGTTCCGATACCATGTTTTCCGACACCGATAGCGATACCGTGATACAAATGCCGATACCCCGATAGCAATGCCCTTCCCTCTTACTTGTTGTTCCACCTCACCATTATTGTGTATGATAAATAACCAAAATTAAAAAGGGAGATATTTTCCCAATTTATCTGCAGTATAAACACAACACAAGACAGTAACAATTAAACCAATTTCGGTTTTATAAAGACAGCAAGCAAAATTAAATCATCACCGGTTTTCAATATACATTACTTAAGATATTACAATATTTATTTTAAAAATACAAGCTTATTAACATGGTCAGTAAGTATGAGACTACGGTGATCTGTAACAATAAGTCCTCCCGTGAAAAAACTTGTTCAGAAAAGATTGAAANGTCAGTAAGTATGAGACTACGGTGATCTGTAACAATAAGTCCTCCCGTGAAAAAACTTGTTCAGAAAAGATTGAAACAGCTGGAACTGAGAGCCAGAACTTGCTCAGTCACTTTATATACTTGTGTAGTGAAGTGTTCCAGAAATCAGCTGGGGATGTATCGTAGCTGACAGGAGACGTGCTTAAGTAATCATCCAATTCACATTCAATACTTGTTTCACCAACTGCAAATCTTTTGTTTTTAGTTCTCTGGCTTAGCAGTCTTTTGGTTACCTAGTACACAATGAAATATCACAATTAAGTCAAATACACCTGCAATTTTTATTTTGAAAAAAAAAATCGTATTATCTTACTTGAAATATTAATCAGGATTATGCTTAGACAGTCAAATACGTTACGCATTTGCGAATGTTCCGTACTCAGTATTTTTTGCAGAGTCATGTCTGCTAGCGTCAAGCATTTAATGACCACAGATGCAGTCTTAATAAGTTTCCCCACTAGTCCATACAGACGGTAATTGCATACGCTGACTTTCAACTTTTATCAACTCTGTGTCTTTTCACTAGCTCGTTTTGTAGTAATTGTCCCTGTGATTTGTTTACGTTTTTATGCGCATCTTATTGCAGCACGCCGTCTGGAAGATAAATACTTTACAACATTTACAGGCTGCAATATTTATTTCCAGCAGTAAAAGTTATTTTTCAAATATTTTCAAACAGCTCACAATATGTTCGTTTAAGTATTAAGCATACATTTCAGTTTAGCATTGCTCCGTTTTTCATGGCAAACAATAATAATAATAGGCAACAAAGAAAAAAAAATCGAAGCATATACGCCCAAGATTAGAAAACATATTGGTAGTTACAGAATAGTTTTCAGTGCAGCCGCAAGACATCAACGTAAATATTCGAAATGGTATCGATTGTTGTTCGCAATATCGCCACCCAGAGCACAGCGAAATAAAAATTCTCCACTTGCAACAATAATATATAAAAAATGGTGACTTTTTGTTTTTCTCGATTAATATTTATTTATTTATCAATATCTATTTTGTCCCCTTCAAAGTTATCTTCCTCAGATATAATAAACTTGTGCCAGCACTTTTTCCAATCCTCGAAGCACTTCTGATATGCGCTTTTTGGCATGGCCTTGAGTTCTCCCAGAGATGCGGTCTTTATCCCCTCAATCGTGGCAAACCTCCGTCCTTTCATGGGTCTCTTCAGTTTTGGGAACAGGAAAAAGTCGCATGGGGCCACACTTGGTGAATACGGTGGCTGAGGCATGATTACGGTGTTGTTTTTGGCCAAAAATTCACGAACAAGCAACGATGTGTGAGCAGGTGCATTATCGTGATGCAAAAGCCATGAATTGTTTTGCCACAAATCCGGACGTTTTATTCGTATTTCTTCACGCAAACGGGGGAATACCTTCAAGGTAATATTCCTTATTGACCGTACGACCTTTTTGCAAGAACTCACTATGAACCACGCCACTGTAATTGAAGAAAAAAGTGAGCAAAACCTTTTAATTTGACCGAACTTGGCGTGCTTTCTTCGGGCTTGGCTCTTTTGGCCGCTTCCATTGGGATGATTGGGCTCTGGTTTCGACGT
Organism: Clitarchus hookeri; assembly: GCA_002778355.1. Lineage (NCBI taxonomy): Eukaryota > Metazoa > Arthropoda > Insecta > Phasmatodea > Phasmatidae > Clitarchus > Clitarchus hookeri. Next base: position 636,360 of record NQII01000377.1, read on the forward strand.
TATAACCATAAAACCATGTTTCGTCACCAGTTATGACCCTTTTGAGCAAATCTGGATCGTCGTTAGCGTCATTCAACAGCTCCTGAGCGATGCTCATGTGACGGTGCTTTTGTTAAAAATTTAGCAATTTTGGAACAAACTTCGCTGCCACACGTTTCATGCCCAAAACATCCAAAAAAATTGCATGGCATGAGCCACCCGTTATGCCGAGATCCTCAGCAACTTCTCTAATAGTGATTCGACGATTCTCCATAACAATGTTCTTCACTACTACAACGTATTCATAGGTTGTTGGCGTGCTAGGGCGTCCAGGGCGGGCATAGTCATTAACATCTTCTCGGCCTTCTGTGAAGAGCTTGTACCACTTACAAACATTTTCTTTGCTCAAAGTAGACTTGCCAAATGCCGCATTCAACATTTTATCTTTCACACAAAATTTAATACAAATTCTTTGATCCATTTTTCCGATAGCAAAAAATTGTCAAGCACAGCAAAACACGTCTAACCTTTATATCTGTCACAAACAAACTACAATGCAAAATGGCTGATAATGTCATCATAAGTTTGGGAAATGTGTACCAACATAACAAAAAAAAACAATCGATAATCGAATGTACGTAGCCCACGAACTTTGAAAAGTCACCTTTTTTTTAACGTACCTCGTACGTCTCTGAACCGCAGCCATTTATTTGTAAACAGATGTATGTGAGTCATGAGTATTGTGATAGAAAATCTATGATGTCCGCCTTTAAATCCAGGTATTTTGTTGGTTTAAAATTCCGTAAAAAATGGCAGGGCTGATTAATATTGTAAAATGTACAACCACACCATATAATGTTTGTGGCTAAAGAAAGTAATAACCTGATTTCACTGTCTATTACCGACGCTAATGTATCGGCCCGATACCATACCTGATACAGATACATTAAAAAAATTTTAAGTATTGGCCGATACCGATACCTGGTATCGGTATCGGAACAACTCTAATTTAAATTAAGCATAAGATTAATTATTATTGCCATAAATAGTTGTCATTAAAAAAAATACTCTGCTCATTCAACTCATTTACAAAAAGGATAGACTATGAAATGCTTAGTCGAAAACATAGAAGCTGGTATTTCTTTAAAATAAGGTTTTTTTTCAGTGATGACTTCTGTTTGCAGGCATGTTTTGCAAACAAAACAATCCTAGGTTTCTGAATAAAGTTCAGTTTATAATTTAGATCGTTTACATCACTAGTAGTTGTAACTCTACGACATGTTTTTAAATGAGCACCAGCTGAGTTACTGTGACACTGTAACTGAGGATTCTTGTGCCGGTNGATAATCGAATGTACGTAGCCCACGAACTTTGAAAAGTCACCTTTTTTTTAACGTACCTCGTACGTCTCTGAACCCCAGCCATTTATTTGTAAACAGATGTACGTGAGTCATGTGTAGTGTGATAGAAAATCTATGATGTCCGCCTTTAAATCCAGGTCTTCTGTTGGTTTAAAATTCCGTAAATAACGGCAGGGCTGATTAATATTGTAAAATGTACAACCCCACCATATAATGTTTGTGGCTAACGAAAGTAATAACCTGATTTCACTGTCTATTACCGACGCTAATGTATCGGCCCGATTACCATACCTGATACAGATACATTAAAAAAATTTTAAGTATTGGCCGATACCGATACCTGGTATCGGTATCGGAACAACTCTAATTTAAATTAAGCATAAGATTAATTATTATTGCCATAAATAGTTGTCATTAAAAAAAATACTCTGCTCATTCAACTCATTTACAAAAAGGATAGACTATGAAATGCTTAGTCGAAAACATAGAAGCTGGTATTTCTTTAAAATAAGGTTTTTTTTCTGTGATGACTTCTGTTTGCAGGCATGGTTTTGCGAACAAAACAATCCTAGGTTTCTGAATAAAGTTCAGTTTATAATTAAGATCGTTTACATCATTAGTAGTCGTAACTCTACGACATGTTTTTAAATGAGCACCAGCTGAGTTACTGTGACACTGTAACTGAGGATTCTTGTGCCGGTNGTAACTCTACGACATGTTTTTAAATGAGCACCAGCTGAGTTACTGTGACACTGTAACTGAGGATTCTTGTGCCGGTGTTTACAAGACAAACACATCTTACAAGTAGAGCACCAATCGAGTAATTTAAAAGTTGTGTGTTTTGTCTTTTTAGTAAAGACATTACAGAATTATCAGATAGTGCCACAAGTTAACATAAACTTGTCAAATATCAAGGATTATACCAACGGAGGTTTTATTTGACAAACTGTTGTGTACAGTATACCAAAGGTAAAATCATTTTTAACTGAATGTTCACCTGTGTTTCATGACAATATAGTCGAGTAAACTTTTTACTGAAGATAAGAAGACTCTCAGTTATGTACTATTCATAAAAGTTAAATTAAATTAAACATCAGTTTGGTTCGCAGTAAAGCTTAACCAATTGTTTTATTCGTTGATATAATATATAATTTTGCAATAGTAAATGATTGAAGATTATATCATAGGAAGCCAATTAAGTAACCAAATAGTAATGTGAAGTTGTATAAATAATGTATTTTGTCTGTTCAAGAAAGGATTTAATAATAAATTTTGCTGTAATGATTAATGCAATTCAGTAAGGACTAAAATAAATTAATTCTGGTTTCTAAAAATAACAGTTATATTTACATTGGGAACCTTCTCATTAACAGTAACAAATTTAATTGAGTCTTGTTTGTATAACAATATCTTTTCTTATTTGATTGAATTTTATACCTGAATTATGGGAAGTTCTNTTTAATTGAGTCTTGTTTGTATAACAATATCTTTTCTTATTTGATTGAATTTTATACCTGAATTATGGGAAGTTCTGCGGATGTTAAACGTACCTTCAATTAAGTAATGAAATTAATTTAATTAAGCTACGCTGTATTCAGAATAATATAACTTTGCCACTCAACGACTGTAAACAATGATTNATGAAATTAATTTAATTAAGCTACGCTGTATTCAGAATAATATAACTTTGCCACTCAACGACTGTAAACAATGATTCAAATTCTACAATATGTTATTTGAAGAAAACACTAAACAAAAAATCTATTCAAGAATACAAATATTTGGGTCATATTTATATACATGCATATTCCAACACGAATTTAAAACACTTTCTTCTTAACCGGATGGTAGTGGAAAAAAACTCCCTGAAACTACAGATAACGCAATCATAACAATAACTCAACATTTATATAGCTTGATAAACTGCGAAAATATATTATTTAACATTTCGTTTAAAGGGAATATTTTTTAATAGCCTACATATACAAGGTCAGAATTTTTTAAGTTTCCATGTTTCTTTTGAGGTGTCAAATTATAATTTCTAATACAGTTTATCGGCATTTTACTTATTAATACACGGCATCAACGTTACTAAAATATGCTCACAAAAAATATGCTCAAATTAATTACCTCACATATTATTAAACGCAAATACATCCTGTGAATGCGAGGAAATAAATATTAAGAGAACCATGCGCATATCATAGGTTGGATTAGGAAGTTGGTAAATTTGTTTAACTCATCATCACTGCGCACAAGATATACGTGAGATGACCAATTAAAATCCTTCAGCTCCCATCTACAGTTAAACATACTGTAAACCGATACACGACACTTCCCAGATACACCAAAAAATAATAAATTCAATACATTTTTATTAAATGGGTTAGAAATCAGGAACTACCTAACCATGGTGGGAAGAAAGAAANAAATAATAAATTCAATACATTTTTATTAAATGGGTTAGAAATCAGGAACTACCTAACCATGGTGGGAAGAAAGAACGGTGGAACCGTGCGTATGTACCTCCCCTCCTTCACCTACATCGTGACGTCAGCTTGGTTGCACGCGGCAAATGCCGCCGCAAAGCAAACAGTATTTAAGACACGTTTCATTTAACTTCGGCGTCAGATTTGTGTGTAAGTTTGGGAGAAATAGAATGCCAGACTGTGCTGTTTACAGTTGTAACAATCGTTACAAGAAAACAAAGTGGACAAGACGTCAAATACTTTTCATTTCCCGAAGAGAATGAAGTTGTTTGTCAAATGGATGGCTGCGTGCAAAGGAATAAATAAATTCTGCGTAAACAGAGGCAGAAAGATAAATTCTGCGTAAACAGAGGCATGTTCATCACACATGCAATTCAGTTTAAGGCGTTAGTTTTCAATTGTCAATATTTTGCAACAATCCTATGGAAATTTTATTGTAAACGAATAATGTGGAAGAAAACAAACAGCTTTCATATATTGCTTTACAAGCTACAGAAAAGCTAAAGTCGAGAATTTACCGTCAGTTACTATATTTATGCTTGTATATTGCACAAATAAAACCAAAATTTAACGTTTAATTCATCTCACTAGACATTGTGTAATAGCTGGCAGTGACAATAGTGGGTTAAGGTACACACACGAGCAAATACAAAAGTATCACACACACTTAACGATGTAACATACAAAAATTGTAAAAGAAACAGAAAAATATCAAAGTTCACTAAAAATATTCGATTTAATCGAGCGAGTTAAAAAAAAACATGTGTGCGCGTACCTATGTACGCGCGTTAGAAGTTATGCTTCTTTGGCGTGACTTAAATAACATTTTATTACGTATGCGAATATTTTATGTAAGTTGGAAAACAATAGAATGGCCGAAGAAAGACACGCACCAAAATAAGTATAACTTCAAAAACCTTAGTGTGAGAAATAATATCCTTAAGATCTGTTACTGGGCAAATATAACAATTTGTANAAGTATAACTTCAAAAACCTTAGTGTGAGAAATAATATCCTTAAGATCTGTTACTGGGCAAATATAACAATTTGTATTTCAGTGTTGGGTCATACCCCTACCACGTTCACTGTCGAATTTCGTTACACTGTGNAAATAATAAATTCAATACATTTTTATTAAATGGGTTAGAAATCAGGAACTACCTAACCATGGTGGGAAGAAAGAAAGGTGGAACCGTGCGTATGTACCTCCCCTCCTTCCCCTACATCGTGACGTCAGCTTGGTTGCACGCGGCAGATGACGCCGCAAAGCAAACAGTATTTAAGACACGTTTTATTTAACTTCGGCGTCAGTTTTGCGTGTAAGTTTGGGAGAAATAGAATGCCAGACTGTGCTGTTTACAGTTGTAACAACCGTTACAAGAAAACAAAGTGGACAAGACGTCAAATACTTTTCATTTCCCGAAGAGAATGAAGTTGTTTGTAAAATGGATGGCTGCGTGCAAAGGAATAAATAAATTCTGCGTAAACAGAGGCAGAAAGATAAATTCTGCGTAAACAGAGGCATGTTCATCACACATGCAATTCAGTTTAAGGCGTTAGTTTTCAATTGTCAATATTTTGCAACAATCCTATGGAAATTTTATTGTAAACGAATAATGTGGAAGAAAACAAACAGCTTTCATCTATTGCTTTACAAGCTACAGAAAAGCTAAAGTCGAGAATTTACCGTCAGTTAATATATTTATGCTTGTATATTGCACAAATAAAACCAAAATTTAACGTTTAATTCATCTCACTAGACATTGTGTAATAGCTGGCAGTGACAATAGTGGGTTAAGGTACACACACGAGCAAATACAAAAGTATCACACACACTTAACGATGTAACATACAAACATTATAAAAGAAACAGAAAAAATATCAAAGTTCACTAAAAATATTCGATTTAATCGAGCGAGTTAAAAAAAAACCATGTGTGCGTGTACCTATGTACGCGTGTTAGAAGTTATGCTTCTTTGGCGTGACTTAAATAAAATTTTATTACGTATGCGAATAATTTATGTAAGTAGGAAAACAATAGAATGACCGAAGAAAGACACGCGCCAAAAGAAGTATAACTTCAAAAACCTTAGTGTGAGAAATAATATCCTTAAGATCTGTTACTGGGCAAATATAACAATTTGTATTTCAGTGTTGGGTCATACCCCTACCACGTTCACTGTCGAATTTCGTTACACTGTGCGCGCGCAACTTCCGTTGCACACTAAACTTTTACCCTCACCGCGCCAAAAGAAGTATAACTTCAAAAATTATATACTAAGTGCAGCACATAATATATGATTAGCAGTGGCATTGTCNCGCGCCAAAAGAAGTATAACTTCAAAAATTATATACTAAGTGCAGCACATAATATATGATTAGCAGTGGCATTGTCGCATAGATTTTTAATACGCACAAACTGTAACAATGAACTTTCTCTTGCTAAACATCCCTGCACATTTTGTAAAAAAAATTCATACTGATAATCCTACAGTTAGCTATATCTTAGCGACCCTGCCTGACTTAAAATACAGGAGGAAACGCGAAGGATTTGTACATGGTGGTTAACAGCGAACACGAGTTCGACATTCTGTTTTGCAAGATTTCGGAATAAGAGTTTAACATCCCTCTCATATTAGGTTCTGCTTATGTAAACTGTTCTGGTTATTACACCCCAAACATACAATATTGTCACAGTAGCGCGNTCTCATATTAGGTTCTGCTTATGTAAACTGTTCTGGTTATTACACCCCAAACATACAATATTGTCACAGTAGCGCAATTAGCTTACTTGTATTCGTTAAAAAATTATTTGCTAACATATATGAGAGACGTAAATGTGTAAAATATTATAACATACCCATAAAGTTTTAATTAACTTGTAAATTGCTATGGATACATTAAATAATCATATGCAATGTAAATAACTGGATATAATTATTTATAAAACAATGATTCGAACGAAGAGGCAAATAAGGTACAATATGTATCTTTCTTTAGTTAAAATTTTTACAAGTGGGAATCGTGCCGGAAGATGCCGCTGGTCGGCGGTTTTTCTCGGGGATCNCTTTCTTTAGTTAAAATTTTTACAAGTGGGAATCGTGCCGGAAGATGCCGCTGGTCGGCGGTTTTTCTCGGGGATCTCCCGTTTCCCCCGCCCCTTCATTCCAGCGCTGCTTCATACTCACCTCATTTCACTCTCATCGGCTCTCAAGACCTCCCTGTGAAGAGCCGCCCAAATATCTTCACTTACGCACATTTTTTAGTTAAGTAATTATCAGAGCTGTATTCATTAGCTGTCATTAACTTTTAAGTGGCTGTTCAACATAACATGTATATAAATTCGCAATACAGTTATTGTATTGAATGTGAACATCTCCTGAGTAACTATTTATATATATATATATATATATATATATCGTAGTGCTTATTTTTAGGTGTATGTGTACTCAGTATATATAATATTACTCGTTAACATAGAGAGATGTCCACTTTACAGATGATTTGTACGAAAAAATCTCCAACAAAGACTTCATGACTTACCCTTAAGTGCCGAAAAATAAAATATGATGCTTTTCCCACCCTGAATATTTCGGGCGATATTCCATCTGTAATTAGTACACACAGTTAAATAGAAATAAAGGAGGAAAAACGTATTTCGAAAATTACCATCGGTTTCTCCCTTTCCTCCTTCAGTCGGGCCTTCACGTTTTAAAAACGGATCTGAAATTATTTCCTCAAAACTGAACATTTGTATTTCAGTATTTGAGAAGCCCCTGGCATCTGAAATGCTGGCTATATATGAGAACGAATTGGCTGTTTTAACATTTCAGAGTAAAATAACTTGAGGCAGAAAATGAACAGCGTAAACTTGAAACCGAAAAACTTATAGTTAAAAATAATTAGGTAATCCAAGAAAAACACTGCATTCAGAAAAATTAAAACCTTTGAAAACAACGGAAAAAAAAAACTTACACTAAATCAAAATTAATATGAAATTTTCTTTCGGTACTTAAGTACAGGTCAAGTAAAAATTATTCCTTAGGAATCAAAAAGAGTTCATTGTTCTTCTAAAGATATTGCAGCTGCTGTGTCTTGAAAAAGTGTCAGTGAAAGGCGTACAAGTGCTTAATTTAGGTCCCCTTAAATGTATGTAAGAACGATAAAAGTGATCCAATACTGTAACTAGTGTATTGAATTTTCTGTCTGATTTTCTGTAAACACTTCAAGAATTAGTTTTAGGCACATGACTAACGTAACTTACATTATTATGGTTAGATAGTCATACTAATTTGATTTATGTATCATAATTCTTGATACTATGCATTGTTGTAAATATTAATCATTTTTATTTATTTTAACTTTGAATACCTATTCTTTTCTTAATTTTGGACACGAGGCGGGAGGTATCATACATCCCTTTTAGTTAGGGGCTGATTTCATAGGAGACTGAAATACCTAATTCTAAATTTGAGTAATTTTGATTGTAATAATTATTCCTATTAAATTTAGTTTTTACATGTATGTTTACAGCTTGCACAAGTATTGCAATTAAAATGGTGGTTTATCAGTCTCTTACTTCTTGTAGTTGTTTTAATAATGCATTAAGTAGTACATAATAATAAATTTGACACGAGATTGTTTTATAAATTAGTTATTGCATGTAATGTATTATAAAATACTTCCGTAACTACACACACTTCCGAGTAACTCAAAACAAGTCACTGGCCATTTTTAAATAAATAGCTGAACGTGCCCAGTGTATAATTAAACAAGCNTCCGAGTAACTCAAAACAAGTCACTGGCCATTTTTAAATAAATAGCTGAACGTGCCCAGTGTATAATTAAACAAGCTGAGTTCAGTTGAGAGATTTGGGCTGCTCTTGACAACGAGGTCTTGAGAGCCGATATAATTAAACGAGAGTGATTTAAATTTACGATCGGTAGTGTTTTACGAGATAGCGATGACGGAAGATTTATAAAGGGAACTGTGCTCTGTTTGGTTTATAATCTAAATGTGGTTCTATATTGCTAATGTTGCGAACGAGAAGAAGAACGCGCGCGACGTACCTGCCTGTGTCGTCGCGGCGCGGTAGTACAGCAAGCATGCGAGGAGCACGGTGCGTGCGACCATGATGACGTCATGCGCAGTAGGCACGCGTTCTAGCCGACGGATAGTCCCACCTCACTTTACTTCCCACCTCGTACTGAACCATACCCAACAAATCCCCACGGCTAAATCTCACGTTGTTTTTAAACACTTTGCCGTTCAATTTTTCACCTACTTTTTCCGTTCAGGCTTCGTGTTTATTTTGATCTGCCTAGCCAAAGTTGCTAGCCTGAAGTCAAAATAAAGATAACGAGGCAATAAAATTATAACTTGCCCAGTCACATTCCAATAAAATCAAAGTGGCGCACTGAAAACAGTTTCGTGACACATTCCCGAAATAAAGCGAACTAAGTAGGCCTACGCTTATGTTACAGAGAACCGAACTACCGTTACGTAAAGACGATAGAAAATAAACATTATTTGTTAATTCGTCCCGTCTCTAATGACCTCGCTGTCGACGAGGCGTTAAGCTCAGCTGCCTACCTACTTACCTACCAATTAATACGTTTTGTTTTCCTCTAACAACAAATTTTTATACCGTCAAAAGACACGCCCACGGTGTGGGTATCAGAGAATTTGTGTTATTATAACGGTTGTTTCTAGTTTATAGTATCTGTTCCATCTCAAACGTTTGTACAAATTTTTAAATAGAGGTACATTGAATAATAAAAATATGAGTCCGTGGTTGGTTACAAATTAAAATGCTACGAATTAAATAACTAAAATTATTAGCTCTAATAACCATAAATCTAAAATTGATTTTACCTAAACAAACACACTGGTTCTCTCGTGACACTTTTTATTTTTTACTTTAAAGTGGGTTTACGTGTGGAATTGTAAGTAGGCCCTTGGTGGCGAAGAACATATCGCGAGGTATATCGCATGTATTTCTGTGGTTTTATGTAGTGTAATATACACTGGAGAGTAAAAAAAACTGGTATAGGCGCGCGTATGCAAATAACAGAGGTATGGAACCAATCGGAGTAACGTGATGCGGTCAGCAGCGCCTATATAAGACAACAAGCATCTGGCAAAGTTGCTAGATCTGTTACTGCTGCTACAATGGCAGGTTATCAAGATTTAAGTGAGTTTGAACGTGGTGTTATAGTCGGCGCACGAGAGATGGGCCATAGCATCTCCAAGGTAGCAACACAATTTGGATTTTTGCGTACGACCATTTCGCGAATGAACCGTGAATATCGGGAATCCGGTAAAACATCAAATCTTCGACATCGCTGCGGCCGAAAAAAGATCGTGAACGAACGGGACAAACGACGACTGACGAGAATCATTAAACGTGACAGACGTACAGCCGTTTCTCAAATTGGCGCAGATTTCAATGCTGTGGCGTCTACAAGTGCCAGTGTGCGAACTATTAAACGGACCATCATTGATATGGGCTTTCGGAGCCGAAGGCCCAATCGTGTACCGTTGTTGACTGCACGACACAAAGCTTTACGCCTCACCTGGGCCCGCCAACACCGCCATTGGACTGTTGATGACTACAAACATGTTGCCTGGTCTGACGAGTCTCGTTTCCAGGTGTTGTGGGCGGATGGACGTGTACGGGTATGGAGACATCCTCATGAATCCATGGACCTACATGTCAACAGGGGACGGTTCAAGCTGGTGGAGGCTCTGTCATGGTATGGGGCGTGTGCAGTTGGCGTGAAATGGGACATCTAATACGTCTAGGTACGACTCTGACAGGTGACAGATACGTAAGCATCCTGTCAGATCACCTGCGCCCATTCATGTCCAATCTGCATTCCGACGGACGTGGACAATTCTAGCAGGACAATGTGACACCCCACACGTCGAGAGTTGCTACCGAGTGGCTCCAGGAACACTATTCTGACTTTAGAAACTTCCATTGGCCACCTTAATCACCAGACATGAACATTATTGAGCATATCTGGGATGCCTTGCAACGTGCTGTCCAGAAGAGATCTCCACCGCCTCGCACTGCTATGGATTTGTGGTCTGCCCTGCAGGATTCATGGTGTGAATTGCCTCCTGCATACCTTCAGGCATTAGTCGAGTCCATGTCACGTCGTCTTGCGGCACTTCTACGTGCTCGCGGGGGCCCTACATGATATTAGGCAGGTGTACAAGTTTTTTTTTGGCTCTTCATTGTATTATAGACAAGACAGCTGATGACAAAGCTGCGATATTAAAATTACAAACTATGAAAAATTCAATTAACTCTATTTCAAGGAAGTTTAACTAATGTATTGAAATTTAAGTAATTTCCCTGTACCTGTAAGTAGTTACAGAACACGCTATAAGATTTACTACAAATTATTGAAAACAAGTATTTGTATCCTGGAGACTATTAAAGGCAAAAAATCTAACAAATTTATAAAACTGTCAAAATCACTGATAATGCAATCTGATTTTTACTATGTTTTCTTTTCTTCATCCAACAAATATGAAGTTATATGTTCCGCAACTATACCGCCACGGACAAACAATATAAGGCGGCGTTTCTGATTGAAATATAATATGAAAAAAATACAATTGCACGTTGGCGTATGCTTATTGTTCTACCTGCTAGACAGCATTGTCTTTTCGAACACAAAAAAATCAAATTATTATTTATTTATTTTTGATATAGAGAAAACTTGCATTACTTAAAAATAAATATTTGAACTGAGGCAACTAATCTGTAATGCTAAATAATAAATAACCAGTAAGTGTGACATAAATAACGGTATATTTAATTGGTATTTTAAACAATTAGATGATAGTTTATAAAATACGGTTGGCAGAAAATTATACATAACTAAACATTTATTCTGAACCATGATGCTCTATAAACCTGAAAAGGGAAGCTGGTTATGTATCTTTAATTGTTTTTCCATCGTGTTAATAAACAGAAACCGCACGACTGGCATTACAGAAATGATATGTGAAATGAGATTTAGAATAAATCATGTTATGTCGCTAAAATATTCTCAACTTTTTTACAAGATGAGAATTAATCTGCGGGATTGGCGGCGATGAAAGGACGGTATATAGAACCTTTCAAATAAGCCCATGTTAGCAGGGTCGCCAATACGGTCTAGGTGTAGTAACACATCACTAGAAAAGAAAGTGCACATATGCCGTTGCGGCGTTGGTGAGACATGTAGTTAGTTCGTGAAGCCAAGCGTGGAGTGTACTCATCACCAAGCCAGTATATGTGTAGAGCTCACTGTGTAAACAGTCTTCGATCGTAAAAGTTAATCCCCTGTCTTATGTGTAGAAAGAGGGAATCAGGGACATTATTTTCAAAACTGCGGACAAAACCGGCTCAAATCGCAAACTACAGGCTAGATAGATGTTAACACACGGAACTTCACAGTGACTGCAACATTTACATAGGAAAGAAAATTCTTAAATTTCACATCACTATGTAATATAATATATTTACAAGAATTTATCGTACATAGTTAATCCCGAATCTCAAAACTAGGTCATTACTTCAAAACGTTATTGCTAACACGAAGGAATATGTTATGCTAAATTTCTCCATCGCCAATAAATCGGAAGGGAGACATTATTAAACATTTAAAAAATGCAGTTACACACCTCATATGCTTAAAATAAGTTCTTCTCCCACAATACAACTCAGTGAAGAGATTTTGGTCGTTGTTAACATTGAGGTCTTGAGAGCCGATGAGGGTGAAGTAAGGTGGGTATGGAGCAACGCAGGAATGCAAGGACGGGGAAAACGAGAGATCTCCGAGAAAACCCATTGATCAGCGACATCGTCCGGTATGATTACCATGTGCGATAATCCTGAAATAACCCCGCCGGAAATCGAAACCATTTTGCCTTGGTGGAAGGCAAGCGCTATAACCGCTAATAACCACGGCCCCACGTACTCTGGAATCCACACATTGAAATTAATACAAAATGCTTTAATATTGTTTGGAAACTACTGATCAAGTAGCACTTCTTTACAGCCCACTAAAATTTCCTATAATTCATATTTAATCAATTTTCATTTCAGAATTTTATCTTTTACATTTGGCAGAAGAGTCGTACTGAAAAACAGTTTCCTCCGAAAAAAAAACGGTAAGTCATAACCTTTGCTTCAACTAAGTCATGAGTGATACGATAAGTATTATAATGAGCGTAATAAAGTAATTGCTTTTGGAACAGTTAAAAATACTACAATCGTGTGAACGTATAATACAAATCTTATGCTATATATATAGCATAAGATGTGTATATATATACATATATAGTTTACTTCTCAGAGTAACCTGTGTATTTAATAATCCCTCTGTATATGAATGTATTTTTACCAAAGCGATTGTATGTCACTTTTGTACAAACTCTTGAGCTAATATTGACGGTTCACTACTTACGCAGTATTGTCTCTGCGATTGACTAATGCCTCTTAGCCCTCCGTTCACGTGACCGTTATTTTGGCGAGTAGGAAGGGATGTTTTCCTCATAATCCTGGTCGCGTGTTCTTCGCAGATTCGACACCCCTCCCACCCTTATCAACGCAGCCCTCACGAGTGTGTTATTATTATGCAGATCAAATATTGATGCGGGATGAAAGAAGACGAAGAGTTCCAGATCAATAAGGGTGACTGGCTCACCCTTCACAACCCTGATATCGTCTCACCCCCACTTCGCCTTACTCTCGCTCGGATGGATATTAGCAAGTGGTAGAAATATTTTATGCAAATCTTGTAATATCTACTAAAGAAGATTGCAAAGTAATTTATGTGTGTTCGCGTATAGGGGGGAAGATGTCCCTTACACATAAAACGTCGTTCTTTATCCATAATGTCCGGGGTTATAAGCAATAATACCGGAAGAATGATGTGTGAAAGAAAAGCAAATAAAACTGGTGATGTATAAAATCTGAAACTTATACAGCAGGAAAAAGATTATTTTTCAGGCATTCCTGCCACTTAAAGTACGTGAGTGAATTCTTTATCAACAAAGCTCTATTCGGAATTTAAAAAGTAAATTAAATGGCCGTATAATATGTTTGTTCTATTTCAAAAATATATTTTTAACCTTGGTATATTATCGTACCATTTAAAATGATTTAAAAGTAACTTACTGCTATTTAAATTATTATACCCTTAGTTGCATTTATTAAGTATTACTGCCTGTTTACTGTTCAACCCCACATAATTTTGGAAAGTTAACAATAAAAATACTTATTTCGTCCTACTTTTAATTAGTTTTTGACGAGGAGTCAAAAAAAGGTTTTAAACTAAAAATTACGCATTTTTAAATGCCTTTTCACAAAAATAATGTTATAATGACTTATTTTAAGTAAAAATATGAGGAGAAATATATTTTGGAAATTTTCTCATGTGTCAGTCAATATTTGAAAGATTTTCACGCATGGAAGGACACATACTATACAATACAAACATGATAAAGGCCATTGATATGTACACATACATATAAGTATATATGATGAAGGTTGACGACTGATTATAGAAAGAAAATAAATAGTGCCATAAGGTTTTTTCATTTACCTGTAAAAATCTGGAAATCACATAAATGCAATATCATAAACTTAATGGGGACTACGTAGATGCTCTATTGTACTATCACACTGAAAAAATATCTTCTTTCTCGCCAGTTAGGGAGTTGGTAAAAATTGATCTGAAGACAGGTTTTCTATACCTTGTAGGTTTATAAATTGATGAGTTCAGTCAAGGGTTTGAACGAAAAAGACCGGGAAAATGTAAAGCATACATATGGGTATCCTTGCGAACAGTGATAAGCACGTACAAAATACAGTCGTTCGTGAAATTGCACAGGTAAGTCCCAAGTAGTTACAGTACTTATTTCTTGATTTGCCATGGGAAAACGCTAAGACCCAGCTGGCTTCCTCACTATAGGCAAACACTTGTAAAATTCCTTAAATCGAATACTCCTAGTTCTAATCCTTCGGGCTAATGTTTTGTTTCACCTTCTTGCGTATCAGGAAATTAGTAATATTATGGTTAATCCTTTAAAAATTAATGCAGATACTTAATTTAAAAAAAAAATATTGATAAATCGCGGTACATTTTCCCGTGATCCTATTGCATTTTTAGTTGCTTATTCTGGAAATGGCGTCACAAGAAGTCAAAACCTATGCAGATGAAGTTAAAGGGAGATTTCATAGAGGTAGTTCTGTATAACACGTAGTGATGTCGCTAATTCCTCTACCGTGTCAGAGTAAAAAGGGCTCCAAAAAAAGTTTCACATATATTTTTTTTTTACTGTGATATGCAAATTACTGCAACGGGAATAAACGGTTTCCAAATATCAAAGAGAGTTCTATGCTTTAAAAGGAAATTTTTTACTTTTATGGTTAGCTATGAGGGTAAGGAGTGTTTCGCTATAATGTATCTTCTGCAGAGTTTGCAAGAGGATTGTTTTGTCTACACTATGAAGAGCCAAAAAAACTGGCATAGGCGTGCGTATGCAAATAAAAGAGGTATGGAACCAATCAGAGTAACGCGATGCGGTCGGCAGCTAGATCGGTGTACCGTGAATATCAGGAATCCGGTAAAATATCACATCTTCGACATCGCTGCGGCCGGAAAAAAATTGTGACAGAACGGGACAAACGACGACTGACGAGAATAATTAAACGTGCCAGACGTGCAACCCTTTCTCAAATTGGCGCAGATTGGATTTGTACTGCCCTGCAAGATTCATGGTGTGAATTGCCCCCTGCATACCTTCAGACATTATTCGAGTCCATGCCACGTCGTCTTGCGGCACTTCTGCGTGCTAGGGGGGCCCTGCACGATATTAAGCAGGTGTACCAGTTTTTTTGGCTCTTCAGTGTTATTTATCAACCCCTAAAGTTTGGAGCCAAACTAGATGTTCAAACTGTCTTCAGACTTTCTACATCTTGTTATCTTGACTGCTGTAAATGACGAACTTGAGCCTGTGTTTGAATGAGTGAGTGAGTGAAAATATTTGGAAGGCTCTTAACATCGAGGTCTTGAGAGCCGATGTGGGTGAAGCGAGGTGAGCACTGATCAGCGCTGGAATGGAAGAGCGGGGGAAATGGGATATCCCAGAGGAAACCCGTCGACCAGCAGCATAGTCCGGTACGACTCCCACATGTGAAAATCCGGGATCGACTCCGCCGGGAATCGAACCCGGTTCGCCTAGGTGGGAGGCGAGTAGTCTAACCACTACACCACCACGGCACCGCTCTTTGAAGACGATGGGAAATTGAAGGGGGAGAGTGGTTTGTCACAATGTTTTTGTATAGAGTGTTCGCAGTGACTGCTTGGTGCTGTACGCAGCGAGCCGGATCGTTTTATACGAGTCCGACCTGTAGCTGCAGATGCCTCCTTGACTCAACCCAAATCAATTTATTCGCAAGGGGTACAGGGGGAGCGCGAGGGGCGGACAGTAAAGGAATAGGGTCTGGAGAAGGACGACGAGGGTTGGTCTGGTTGAAGGGGGTGGCAAAAGACCGGCACAATCAAATTGACTCATCCCGTTTAATGCTGCTCGCTAGCTGCCTGCCGACTTTATTTCCCTCCTCCCCTTTAACACCCTCCCGGACCGAAACTGTCCTGCTGGTGCGCCAACCCCCTG
>NQII01000377.1:653054-670502 GCA_002778355.1 Clitarchus hookeri
CTTTTAATCAAGTTGGATTGGGTTACGCCTCTTGGGCGCCCCGGACCCCTCTAGCTGTTGTGCGCAGAGGAGAAAGGAACCATGTCGCTGCTGTGTCGGCGGCGTGTAGAACAACCTGTCTGCCGTCTTCTCGCGGCCCCATTAAACCTACGTCCTCATATGCGCACACCTCTATGCATACTAGCTGTTCCTGCTTCCCGGTGACGGAGACACTCGTGTTGCTTAGTTGTATGTGAGAGAAGTCTATATAGCCCAGTCACGCTTACTTCCAACATTTCTGAAGCCCTGCTAAAGTTATACTAATAGTGTAGTCCTCCGTCTCATGCAAAGAAAGCTTAACGGTGTCTAGAAAATTGCATCAACGGATTTACACGCCGCATTCGTGCGCACCAAGTTAAAAAATATTTTTCATAACAACTATTTATTACTAGCCACTACGAACACACCGGTTTTCTCACTGTTTTATCATGTTAACTATAGGTAAAATATTACTTATAGAAAAAATGTACGCAAAAGAATAATATAATAAAAAATAACGCATTTTTACGTTAACAGACATATAAAAAACTTGGGATGGATGGAATATTTACGAAATAATTAAACATCTTATAGGAAGGGTGAGCTTTCAAAATTTAGATACAAAAAGTGTGAAGAAACCGCGAATAGACTATACTTGCTGTTTTCACTGGCGCTTCTCATGTTGGGATAAAATGCAGTACAGTCTGTTCACGGAATAAGAACACTTTTTCTATCAACCTTTTGAAAGAAGAAATCACTGGCCTTAAAAGAAAATTGTTTTAAATTTTTACGTATTGCAAGTGTAATGCTCGAATTTATTGGAAATGAAGGGATTTTTTTTTTCTGCCTTACACAAATTAGAGTACAATTTTATATATTAATACCACATTTAGGTCACTAATAGTTTCACGTTTTCACATGACTAAAGACGCTGCCACACTGACAAATTTTTCATTAAAACTGCTTCCAATACGTTTGATCAAATAAAGTTGGACAATGACGTCATCGAAACGTCATAAACGCCACAATATTTGTCTGGAAAAGTTGGATGGTTTCAGTTTCCCTCAAACATTTGAAGACAGAATCGATTCTATAATTTATTTGATGTTTGACGGTCTTAGCCAATCAGAATCGTGCACGACAAAAATTGACGTCAAGAACCTTTAAAATAACGAACAACTGCTGGAAACGAAGTAGGGTATGAAGATAATTAATTTATGTAGAAGCTGTCCGTGCATGAATGTTATTTTATTTTAATATTTTACATAATATTACGAACTCGGAAGCATTAAATTTCATTGTGCATGAAGCAAATCTGATAAATAAAATTTGAATTTATCAAAGAAGCTAAAATAAACTACAACAATTCCTTATATTTATTTATTGTAATTGAGTGCATGGAAAAATGAAATCAAAATCTCACTATGAAAATAATTTTTAAATAACAATTGAAATTAGATTCTCCCAGTAAAAAAATTTGACAGTGTGACACATTTTAAAACACTTTCAGTATAATTTGATAAAATTTGCTGTAAGGAAAAATTTTATGGCCGTACTTTGCTTCCCATTATATTTTCAAATATAGTTGAAGGCGAAAATTTGACAGTGTGACAAGGGCCCAACGGAAGATAAAGTCGTTTGAGCCGTGGCAATGTAGATTTTACAAATGTGCATAATTAGGAGAAAGAAAACTTCAATCAGAGCTTTTGAAGGTGATCAGTCAATACCGAAGAGCTTTTTGTAGGAATATTAAACACTGGTTTTACTATCATAACTTTATCGCGCCTCTGGTGGCAAGTTTTGTATTCTAGGATCCTTGAGAATACGACAAAACCTATGTATTGTAAGCAAAGTACAGTGAAATTATGCGAATGNGAATACGACAAAACCTATGTATTGTAAGCAAAGTACAGTGAAATTATGCGAATGGTTCTTAATCCCAGGTATATTAAAAAAATCAAATTCTCTCAAAAAGTAATCTCAGGAAAGGCTTATTTAATGTAGGCCTACATGTGACAAAGGAAAAATTGTATAAATAAAATTCCAAATTAAATAACTTACCAATATTGTAACAGCCATTATATGATATGTTCCTGTATCCAAAGTATTTAACTTTTAAGATATTAAAATAACATTAGTACATGCGTTTATTAAAGTCGTCATACTTCACTGTGGGATGCTATGAACATTTTCTGTTGTAAAAGTGAAAATTTTTCCAGTTATATAATCTTTCGGCTAATTTTTAGTACTGTATAGTATATTGCCTTTTTAAACATTTTGCTTACTTTTAAGTTGCTGCAGCCTATCCATAGGTTGCAGCAGGTATATTTTTTAATGGCAAATTAAGAATAATATACTTATTTTGCATGGGATTCCCAAATTATACCTTATAGATGAAAGACTATAAATTTAAAGATGTGTGATAAAGTAAAATAATTTAGAAAATTTAATCAATTTTATGTTTATAAAAAATCAATTAAATGACTTTTCTCGTATGCAGATTCGTAATGTAGAATGAAGAACATGGTATTACACTATTCAGTCCTAGATGTATGTATTCCAAAGTCTTAGCTAACGGAATATGCTCGGCGAGTTCAAGTTACAGCTTATATGTGCATTTGCATGTTGTTGATTCGTCTTGTCCTGTAAATCAAAGCATTCTTAATGATTTCATTGGGTTTATCAAAGCTTCGTATTATGCAGGAATGCTTATTAACAGAGACCTGAAGAACTAGGGCCAGAATAGCGTTCAGAAACTCGTACACTTGTGTTAGGTTAGGAATTGGTCAGCGCGTTTACACTTTCTGGCAGCAGGAGCCAAAAATTGAATTTAAAAAAATGCCAGCCAGTCATTGCTCGCCTTCCACTGTCAAAGTAAGTAATAAATTAACAGTTTTCATCTCCACTGTGGTGTATAAGACTACGAAATCTAGCTACAGGTCACTAAACTCGCTAGTTTTCCGGATCTATGCTTATTAATTAATTGCCGTAGAACATAATATCGAGAATATAATTTGAACTACTAAATATATTTAGATGATGTTATATCTAATGGAAAGATATTTAACGCTGGTAGCAACCATGCAAAACCATACTTTATATACTCTACAGTTTTAGATTAAAAAATTGTTAGCTTATGCGAAAAATTAGGGATATAAACCACAAAATCAGTAAATATGTCAAAATAATTATCTTAAAACTATCAAAATATTATCTTTAACTATATGATATAAAAAGTGATATATTTTGAAATAAAACAATTTAAAACGAAAATATTTAATACGATAAAAATTCTGTTATAATTGAAAAAAGCCTTTTTAGATAATTGATTATTTTATACTGTTCTACTTAAAAAATTTTATAAACTAAAAAAAATTTACTTTAATACAAGTGTACTTATCTCGTAATTCAATATGTTAATATTAAAGAAACAGTCAACAATTTTTATTTGAAAACTATTCCTTGTATAAACTACTGTTGTATGTCATAGCTTAGTTAATTAAAATTTATATAGTTAATAATATAAATATTATAGAAATCTACGGTATTAAG
Organism: Clitarchus hookeri; assembly: GCA_002778355.1. Classification (NCBI taxonomy): domain Eukaryota; kingdom Metazoa; phylum Arthropoda; class Insecta; order Phasmatodea; family Phasmatidae; genus Clitarchus; species Clitarchus hookeri. Next base: position 656,625 of record NQII01000377.1, read on the forward strand.
TACCTGAAATTATGTTCTTGTTTTGATTTTTCAGGGATTGGTGCACTGCGAGACATTTCGATAGTCGTTAATGGCCGGCCAACAACTAAAGTATTTGAAACTTAAGTGTTAGGTTAGGCGTACCGATAGCCTACCCGGGATGCAAACTTTGAACGTTGAATTCCAAAGTTACACGCCAGCCAGATTGCCCGCGTACACAAAAACNAATTGTTAGCTTATGCGAAAAATTAGGGATATAAACCACAAAATCAGTAAATATGTCAAAATAATTATCTTAAAATTATCAAAATATTATCTTTAACTATATTATATAAAAAGTGATATATTTTGAAATAAAACAATTTAAAACGAAAATATTTAATACGATAAAAATTCTGTTATAATTGAAAAAAGCCTTTTTAGATAATTGATTATTTTATACTGTTCTACTTAAAAAATTTTATAAACTAAAAAAAATTTACTTTAATACAATTCAATATGTTAATATTAAAGAAACAGTCAACACTTTTTATTTGAAAACTATTCCTTGTATAAACTACTGTTGTATGTCATGGCTTAGTTAATTAAAATTTATATAGTTAATAATATAAATATTATAGAAATCTACGGTATTAAGTACCTGAAATTATGTTCTTGTTTTGATTTTTCAGGGATTGGTGCACTGCGAGACATTTCGATAGTCGTTAATGGCCGGCCCACAACTAAAGTATTAGAAACTTAAGTGTTAGGCGTACCGATGGCCTACCCGGGATGCAAACTTTGAACGTTGAATTCCAAAGTTACACGCCAGCCAGATTGCCCGCGTACACAAAAACATAAATAAAGCAGTGTCCTTTTACACAGCATCATGGGGACGATGCTCGTGCATTAAAAATTTCAGTAGGTTATAACGACACTATAGATATTAATCAGTGATTTCAATCAATATACTAAGTTTACTGTATCTTCAGTTGATGAGCTGTTTTCTACTGGCGAATAAGTGGAATGCACTGAGGTTTCACTGCCAGGTTTGTGCAATTTACCAGGGATCAGTAGAAATCGCTGTTTAATGAACTAATACCAGCAACTAAAATCATCAGTAGAATTTTACTGATTCGAATTAAGCAGTTTCAACAGACGTGCAGTAAAATTCGCTGGTTTGTAGCAGTCGTGACCGTTTCTAAATTAAGGGGCTGAACCCCAGAAATTTTGCGAATTTTAAATAGGTAAAATTAAACTCAGACCACATGTACATCTGAGTCTCTGATTTCACAAGAGAGCAGTTTTTTAGGCACGCCCTGGACGACTTTCAACTAATACCGAACATGCAAGGAATAAAAGTACCGAATCTCGTTCTTCGTATTCTGGCATTAAACTGGAGCAGCAGCCAGCATACAACCAGCTGAAGCTTGAACACACAAAGGATTGTGCAGTCTAGCTTGTTGGAAAANAATCTTGTTGGCAAATGAATCAGCAAAATGCCCGAGACTCTAATAGCCAACATTCAATTGGCCTAAATGCTGTTCACGGTAAAGTGAGCACTTTTAAAATAAACCTTAGGAAAAAAGGACTGCCTGTAACCACTTCCTGATATGGTAAAATACAAACTGGCATACAGGCTCCCAAATAAGTTGGAATCAAGTTAATTAAAATAGTTCTGACTTTTGGCGTTGTTTCAGGAGTCTATTGTTTAAATTTCTGGCTATTGAAGTCAGTATTTCTTGTTGCATAGCGTATGGTATTCGCAATCACCGAATTTGTTAATTCGTAGAAATATTTACCCTCGATGCGGCCTTGGTACTTATAAACGTCCACTACGCATTCTGTGCAATTATTTCGGCCGGNAGGCCTTGGTACTAATAAACGTCCACTACGCATTCTGTGCAATTATTTCGGCCGGCCATCGAGCATTTGAAACTACTCACTACGTGTTGTGGCAATTGCACTTTGCTCAATAGCAGAAATACTATTGCTGTTAGCTTTGTGGCAACTAACTATAAATTACCCACAACGTGATGTGAGTATTGAGATGGAAAGCAGATAATAAGTAGGGCTTTCAAAAGAGATCAAATCACAGTGAACAACTTATACCATGATGTGTTAGGTCTTCAATATTATCTTTCAGTTAATTCACTTGAATAAAGACGCATTTTTAAGTGTAAAATTCACACGGAAAAAATTTGAGGAACACGGAAAAAAATGTAATGTTCTTGCAACAAAAAAAATGCTATAGAGGCATTTCTTTAAACGTTTGTGTTGTAGACAAAAATTAATAATGTCGTGACATTGTTAATAATGTTAACCAATCACAAAGTTTTATATTACTATAATGCAAATATACGGTTGAAATATTAATGTTAATAAAGCCTCTAAGCAATGTTGCCGCAACCAAATGTTGTATTACGCAAAAATAACTAAAATAACAAAATATTTTGTGTGACTACGACAAGTACTATCCAACCAACCCAAGTTTACACTGACATGGCGTTGTAAAATGGCGGATATAAGTGTACAGCGATAACCTCTTAAAATGAAACCACTGCATTAAATTTTTTAAGCATAGCATTACAATTAAATGTAGGCTAGACCAGCTCTCAAGTCTTGCAGGGCAGTTTACGAACTCTATGCCAATTTTTCATACAGGATGATTCATGAGTAGTTACCTCCACTCACAGGGTCTATTCCTTAGATCATTTTGAGCAAAATATGTCATACATGTGGTTCCTATTCCCATTGTTTACAGAGTAATTAGAAACATTTGAAAAATAACTAAGAAAATAATAACCATTTGAGAAGTAAATACAGTGATGTATTATCAGACAGTATTGTTTACAGTTGAGCATCNACTAAGAAAATAATAACCATTTGAGAAGTAAATACAGTGATGTATTATCAGACAGTATTGTTTACAGTTGAGCATCCCAATTGCGTCTAACAACTTACAAAATATGTTCACAAATGTTTCCGTCTACTTCCATACACTTGGCCGCACGCTTATGAACCGCACATGTTGCTCTACGTAGCTGCACACTACTGGCTTTGATTTCTGTAGCTGCATGCAAGATACGCGCAAGTAGTTCCTCACGTATTTGTGCAGTCCTTTGGTAAACCATATCATTCATCTATCCCCATACGCAATCATCGAGTGGTGATAGATCTGGCGATCGAGGAGGCCAAGGGTGAAAACCGCGTCGTCCTATCCATCCCTCAGGGAAATGCTCATTTAAGTGTTCAACCACAGCACGGTGGGAGTGAGGAGGTACGCTATCATGCTGGAAGATCATACGACGTCTCACTGCTAACGGAATATCCTCAAGTAACAGCGGCAGTTCTTCTTGCAAAAATTGCAGATACACCACACTAGTCAAGGGTCCTGGGAAAATGAATAGCCCAATCAGCTGATCGTGTAGGACACCACTCCACACATTGGTGCTGAAACGGTGTTGAAAACTCCTTTCCATGGTAGGGTAGATATGCTGATTTTCGAATTACTCTGTAAATATTGGGAACGGCACCCACATTTATATGACACATTTTGCTTCAAATTATGTAAGGAATAAGCCCTGTGAGTGGCGGTAACTCCTCGTGAATCATCCTGTGAATTTATTGAGCATAGGGTATTTCCATACAACGAAAGAGAACCGCAGTTTTTCATTATATTGTACTGAATACCAACAATATGAAACACAGTCAGACAGGCTAAAATAAGGCATGTGGTAAGACATCAAGCACTCGAGGCACGGGTTCGACTCCTCTCACGGCCGTTAGTTTATTTTTCTGTTAGTAATATTTTTTTTCTGACAAAATAATTAAAATTAATTTATTTTAGAACGAAATTTTTTTTATTTAAACACATTCGTTTTTTATTACAAATATTAACATCAAGTCAACACAAAATATGTTTTGCCACAACATAAACAACACCTTGATGTTGACGAAACAGTATGGAGGTAAAGTTGTTACAGAAGCACTAAATGTTACATTAACATTAATATCTTAACATTGCATTACAATAACAGCAACGTCATTTACTGACGGCTCACAGATAACAAAAAACTACTGTTTTAGTAACATTAACACTGTTGGCATATTCTAATATGCATTTTTCTGTGCATGGTCCGGAATAAAAACGGACAATTTCTATGTACCAATTTTTTTAGCAATCAGCAAATACGAGGGAAAAAATAGTTATTAGAATTTAACTTAATTTCAATTCAGTTCGCACGTGTAGAATCTTTGTATGTTACCCGCTGGCTGAAGGGGCCCCGGTCACTTTGGAGAAAGNATATTCTAATATGCATTTTTCTGTGCATGGTCCGGAATAAAAACGGACAATTTCTATGTACCAATTTTTTTAGCAATCAGCAAATACGAGGGAAAAAATAGTTATTAGAATTTAACTTAATTTCAATTCAGTTNAAAAAATAGTTATTAGAATTTAACTTAAATTCAATTCAGTTCGCACGTGTAGAATCTTTGTATGTTACCCGCTGGCTGAAGGGGCCCCGGTCACTTTGGAGAAAGACTTGCGCGGTTGTTGCACGCAACCCATCCGGGTGGTAATGGACTGCTTGCACAAACTGCAGTGTGGTAATAGCCACGCACTTCTTTCGGCAATCCGCAGGGATATTCGCAGGTTAGCCAGCCCTGCCGTTTATTGTGCGGAGGGGCATTAACTTAGGCAAACAAACATGGCGGCCGCGTGGCAGAGGTGGTGCCCCCACAATGGTTGTTCAGTAACGGAAAGAGGAGGGGGGTGGAGGTAATGTCTTCAGCACCTTTACGGGCTCCCGAGACAAATGGTTCGGCAACCCCACTCTCCTGAAGCGTAGGACTGCCGACATCAGCACCGGTAACGCGCGCCTCACAATGGAGATGTTCACTTCGGGACACGCCTTGCCTGTTATGGAAGAGGATGTAAAAGCGCTCCTCATATTTGTCTTCTTGATAATCTCTCACGTTCAACAATAATCGTATATAACTGTTCAATACTGTTAACCTGGTCATGTGAAATGGTATCACGTGTTTCCAAAAGTTTTTTTTACCCTTTTTTTTTGTACCAAAATACAAAACGCATGTTTTCGTGCGTTGATTTATTTTAACTCAGCATATGTGTTTTATTTTTAGAAATAATTTTTTACGACGGAAAGGCCTAAATATATATATATATTTCCAAATATTAAAAAAAATTATTCACGGAGATGTCAAATAATTAAGAAACTGATTACGTTCCACAGCAAATGAATTATACGTTTTATAGTTTATAGCTCAGAACATTTCGCATTTAATGTCACTAGCATATTTATCGACGATGGGTCTTGCCACGCGTAAACAAATAAATTGGAAAATCGTATTAAACACCGTGCCAACAAAATAAAACGACTGAATGATGATGTTAGCCGTCTTCATCCCCTATGACAAAGGTTTTTTGCTATTTTGTATAGCCCTAAGAAAGAATAGCTTGAATAAGCAAAACAAGATAAACCGAATATTAAGAAAGAAAATAACATGATAAAAATAACCTTTACATTATTCAGTTGGAATAAAAAATTTCGAAAATTTCAGATATTGAATAAAGAATCTATAAGTTTAAATATATAAACATTTTCTGTATTTTTATATTAACAGATTTACACATCGGACAGTCTCAGTGAAAAATGTAAATGGATATTGAGATGCTTGGGTTATATATGACTTAAGATGTGTACATTTTTCATATAAAAATACAGAAATATTTTACATAGCCTACCTTCTTAACTGCTAGGCCATCAATGGGTTCTATTCCAAGTACATGTAAATGAAAAATACACTAGAAATAGATCGAAAATCTCTTAACATTTGTTTATACATTTTAGGATTCCGACAGTCTCAATGAAAAATTGTNCACTAGAAATAGATCGAAAATCTCTTAACATTTGTTTATACATTTTAGGATTCCGACAGTCTAAATGAAAATTTTTAATATATATTGCGTTACTTTGGCTATATATAACTTAAGATGTGTACATCTTATAATATACAAATACAGAAATTTTGTATGAGATTTGTCCGTTATGATCCAGTACTACTTACCTCAACGTTGTGATGTTAATTGGACGTCTGTGCTTGCTAGGAAATTTCGATTGTTACGGACTTAACACAGTCATCACTGTTGTTCTGCTGCCAAAAGTTTTCTGCTCTGCAGTGCTCGCTTCCGTTCGGGAATTCCAACCGCCAATACACTAGTTAGTAAAAACACTGTATCTGTTCAATTTTAAAATAATATTCTGGTAGAATGCATACTTTTGCAATTCGCTTCGAGTAATGAAATGCCGAACACAATATTTACTCACAAAACATGTCGAGTACTTCGTTTAAAATATAATATTTCTAAGCACTGAATGCAATACTGGTATAAAAAAAGCGGTTAGGTTACCTAGGTGACGTATTATTTATTCTGTGTGGTTCTATAACAGTTCGTGGGTGTCATATACGCTCGAAATTTCAGTTGATTTAACTTAAAACAGCAAAACAGAGGAGTAGCTAGGGATACACGCATTGTAAAACGGATTATTCTCCATCCGTTATAGTATATCAAAATGGCAGATGATTGTCATGAAGTGACATCAACTCATATTCAGCTTAATTATATTATAAAACGTAGAGACAGCGATATTTTTATGTCAGTTTATCTCCTCTTTTGTCTGTGATCACATTTTCCACTATGCCCCCAGGATACTTTTAACATAATACACACAATTGTATAATGCTAAACACATAAATTATACAAGCACGATCGCTTTGCTTCAAATTATGTAATATATATTTTGTACCTGAGAATTTAATGCTTTTTTAAAGCGGCTAGTATGTTTTCATCAAATAATTATAATATACATAACTTTGATATTTTTTTTCAATTTAAAACTGATCTTAATTTTGATTGTTGTCGTAACTTCAAAACATATATATCAAAACTTTAGTGGTTGCGATGCTNTTTTTTTTGTACCAAAATACAAAACGCATGTTTTCGTGCGTTGATTTATTTTAACTCAGCATATGTGTTTTATTTTTAGAAATAATTTTTTACGACGGAAAGGCCTAAATATATATATATATTTCCAAATATTAAAAAAAATTATTCACGGAGATGTCAAATAATTAAGAAACTGATTACGTTCCACAGCAAATGAATTATACGTTTTATAGTTTATAGCTCAGAACATTTCGCATTTAGTGTCACTAGCATATTTATCGGCGATAGGTCTTGCCACGCGTAAACAAATAAATTGGTAAATCGTATTAAACACCGTGCCAGCAAAATAAAAGGACTGAATGATGAAGTAAGCCGTCTTCATCCCCTATGACAAAGGGTTTTTGCGATTTTGTATAGCCCTAAGAAAGAATAGTTTGAATAAGCAAAACAAGATAAACCGAATGTTAAGAAAGACAAGAACATAATAAAAATTACCTTTACTTTATTCAGTTGGAATAAAAAATTTCCAAAATTTCAGATAATGAAAAAAGAATCCATAAGTTTAAATACATAAAAATTTTCTGTATTTTTATATTATCAAATTTACACATCGGACAGTCTCAGTGAAAAATGTAAATGGATATTGAGATGCTTTGGTTATATATGACTTAAGATGTGTACATTTTTCATATAAAAATACAGAAATATTTTTGTATAGCCTACCTTCTTAACTACTAGGCCATCAATGGGTTCTATTCCAAGTACATGTAAATGAAAAATACACTAGAAATAGATCGAAAATCTCTTAACATTTGTTTATACATTTTAGGATTCCGACAGTCTAAATGAAAATTTTTAATATATATTGCGTTACTTTGGCTATATATAACTTAAGATGTGTACATCTTATAATATACAAATACAGAAATTTTGTATGAGATTTGTCCGTTATGATCCAGTACTACTTATCTCAACATTGTGATGTTAATTGGACGTCTGTGCTTGCTAGGAAATTTCGATTGTTACGGACTTAACACAGTCATCACTGTTGTTCTGCTGCCAATAGTTTTCTGCTCTGCAGTGCTCGCTTCCGTTCGGGAATTCCAACCGCCAATACACTAGTTAGTAAAAACACTGTATCTGTTCAATTTTAAAATAATATTCTGGTAGAATGCATACTTTTGCAATTCGCTTCGAGTAATGAAATGCCGAACACAATATTTACTCACAAAACATGTCGAGTACTTCGTTTAAAATATAATATTTCTAAGCACTGAATGCAATACTGGTATAAAAAAAGCGGTTAGGTTACCTAGGTGACGTATTATTTATTCTGTGTGGTTCTATAACAGTTCGTGGGTGTCATATACGCTCGAAATTTCAGTTGATTTAACTTAAAACAGCAAAACAGAGGAGTAGCTAGGGATACACGCATTGTAAAACGGATTATTCTCCATCCGTTATAGTATATCAAAATGGCAGATGATTGTCATGAAGTGACATCAACTCATATTCAGCTGAATTATATTATAAAACGTAGAGACAGCGCTATTTTTATGTCAGTTTATCTCCTCTTTTGTCTGTGATCACATTTTCCACTATGCCCCCAGGATACTTTTAACATANTATTTTTATGTCAGTTTATCTCCTCTTTTGTCTGTGATCACATTTTCCACTATGCCCCCAGGATACTTTTAACATAATACACACAATTGTATAATGCTAAACACATAAATTATACAAGCACGATCGCTTTGCTTCAAATTATGTAATATATATTTTGTACCTGAGAAATTAATGCTTTTTTAAAGCGGCTAGTATGTTTTCATCAAATAATTATAATATACATAACTTTGATATTTTTTTTTCAATTTTAAAACTGATCTTAATTTTGATTGTTGTCGTAACTTCAAAACATATATATCAAAACTTTAGTGGTTGCGATGCTCGATAAATAAACAAAATCAAGCCATTGTGAATATAATAAGGCCAGTATGTTCTCCTTCATAATTATTAAACAAGTTTCTAATTTGCTAAAGTAGTAAAGCGTTCAGGGCTTCTGACTTATTAACTCNTCGATAAATAAACAAAATCAAGCCTTTGTGAATATAATAAGGCCAGTATGTTCTCCTTCATAATTATTAAACAAGTTTCTAATTTGCTATAGTAGTAAAGCGTTCAGGGCTTCTGACTTATTAACTCCAACTCACTGCATTAGCAATAAGCAAACAAAACTAAACTTAACTGAAATATATTTACTAGTATTATGCTTAAGAAAATTCTTATCGCTATGCGCCATTTTAGCTTTCGTATTGCTTTACTTGATATCCAACTCATATATTACACTGACTGACGAAAAAAAAGTGAAGTGCTCAGATGTAGCGGAACAAATTGGACGTTATTTGATACACGGGCATACCACAGCCAGGTGTGTAAAAGATAAGATTTGCACAGATATTTGACGTATAGAAAGGTTATCAGAGAACATTAGTAGTTCCATCACGACTATATTATAGCGATAGTGATATAAGGCGTGAAGGGAGCGTAAAATAGACAACACAGTAAGGGAAGATCATTGAACGTAGTGTATTCCTCGTAGATGCATTATACTGTATAACCAGCACTATAAGGAGTTTGATAAGTACCGCATTGTGGGTCTGCACGAGGCCAGGTGGACGAATAGTGCAATTGCCAGGCCATGTGGGGCATTTGAATGTCACAGTGACCCGATGTTAGAACCGATGGGCACGTGAGGGTACCCACACACATGTCGTGAATGATCCGATTTGCCAAGACTGACTATATCCAGGGCGGATCACCGTATTGTGCACCAAGCATTACGATACCCCATGACATCGGCGTCTGACAACCGAACAGAGTTACCGAACACTCTTCAATACCCCGTGTCATCCTGCAACATGTCTAAGCGACTGGCGTCAGCCAGATTACGGGTTCACCATTTCAATGTGTAAGCTGACTTTAAAACCAGAGAAGAGACGGTGGTGTTTGGAGTAGTGCCATAACCGGGAGACATGAAGTGACGAGTGGCGTCGCATCGTGTTCAACGATGAAAGTCTTTTCTGCATTACTATGAATGACTGTCGTATGCAAGTATGGTGACGCCGAGAGGAGAGGGCAAATCCTGCCTATGCTGTGGAGAGACAAACCGGTAATACACCTTTTGTTATGGTTTAGGGATCCATAGTGTATTGCTTCATGTCACCTCTGGTAGCGGTTTGGGGAAACATGAACTCACTGAGGTACATCAGTGACATCCTGCGTCTTCATGTGTTTCCTATCGTAAGAGAGAACTATTGTGCATTATTTCAAGAACGCTCCCATCCATCCCTTGCAAATGTGTCTATAGAGTACGTGCGTAATGTTTAGGTACCCTCACGGCAAGCAAGTTCCATGTATCTGCCTCAATAGAACTTGTGTGGAATCAGCTCGGATATCAACTCCGACCCGGTGCTCATCTGCAGGATGTCGAGTTACAACAGTAGTGGGCCAACGTTTCTTTGGAGAGGACAAAACGGCTGTACGGCATCCTTCCAAACAGAATCGTCCCATGTATCCATCCCAAGAGGTGCTACATCTAACTGATTTGTGACTAGCAGTATGTCAGTACTGCCTAACTTGTTGTTTGCATGATGCGATTTGTAAAAATTGCAGTAGAGTCACATGACAATTCAGGACGTGTATTTTCATTTCCACCACTCATTCTAAGTGCTTAATTTTTTTGTTCGTGTGTACTCTGTTAGTTTTGTGAAATTATTATATGGGTTGAGCCGTGAGTATTTGTCACGCTCTATAATATAAATGAATACAGTATTATATGCAAAAAAAAAGAATAATGAATGATACCTGGACGTTATACAAAATAAACACCAACTTTCCCGAGTGCAAGATAAAAAGATTAAAATATTTTCTACTTTGCTGTGACTGAAGTAATTCTGTTTANGATTAAAATATTTTCTACTTTGCTGTGACTGAAGTAATTCTGTTTATATGATGTATATTTATAAGTACTTATTTGTTTTACACTTTGGGAACATTAAATTTAGCAAAGAAAATATATTTGTCCAAACGTTGCCAAAGAAACCATTGCTCTGTCCGAACTTCTCCTGTAGAACGCTATACTACCACAAACAAGAAGTTCGTGGACTGGTGCCCCGAGTGTAGGCAACCACGCCACACGGTGTCAGCGAACTTATTGACTGTACTACGTATAACCGAAGGCACAAACCCTTCAATGCAGTATTCCCGTTTGCTGTTATAATAAGTCAATGGCGTGAGTTGTGTGCGTTTGAAAGGGGCATAATGATATATGATGGCGCATAATTTCGGGCACTCTGCCAGAGGCATTGATCAGCTATTTAAAACGTGCCTCGGTCTACTATTAGCGCTGTTATTGTCAAATGAAAAATTCATGGAAACACTGCTTCCAGAAACTGCTTTAGCGAGTCCAAGAAACCTACTCTTCAAGACCACCGAACTCTGAGGCGAAATTGCACGGGCCAATCTTCAGTTATGTCAAAGATTAGACACAACATCCGGCGCAGCTCAAGTACAGAGACCAGTGACAGGAATGTCCACCGGTAGGTGATAGCACTTGGTTTCCATGCTCGTGCAGTTATTAGGAAGCCTATAATACTCCTGCCTATAAATTGAGTTCAGAGATTTGGGTGGCTCTTATCAACAAGGTCTTGAAAGATTATGAGGGTAAAATGAGGTGAGAATAGAGCAGCGCTGGAATGAAGGGTGGGGAAAACGGTAGATCCCTGAGAAAACCCGCCGACCAGCGGCATCGTCCGGCACGATCCCTATTTGCGAAAATTTGGGAGTGACCCGGCCGGGGATTCAACCAGGTTCGATATGGTGGAAGGCGAGCAGTCTAACCGCTCAGCTACCGCGAACCCTCTTGTCCACTAAACTAGGTACATTTCGTTGCGGTTGCAAATAACCAAGCAGAGCTGCTTAACTGTCCCGCTCAAAACAACAAAAAAATATTTCAATTGAAACTTTGAAATGTAAGATGTTCAAACAATGTTTGCTTTGTCAAGACGTTTATATTTCAATAATGCTTCATGCAAGCCGTTTAATTGAATTGTATATTTATTAAATTTTATTAATGAATTGCACGATATGATTTTTATCAGCAAACCGTAATCATAAGGGCGAAAAAAAAATATTTGCTTAAATTCTAGTAATGTGACTTATACTACTGGAATTACAACCAACCAATACATACGTACATCAGTGTTAATACTTTTGTTGTACACTGCACATGTGTCAAAGTGATTATTGCAGTTTTTAGAAGTCTCAAGTCTTTAATTGTGAAATTCCTCGGCTTTGTTCGGGAGATGTCATATCTCTGCTTGTAATTTACCTAGCCTAATAATAGGTTATTCACTAAATTTGCAAAATTGCTACATGGATGCAGGCGGAAAGACAAGGTGAATTATAAATCTCATACCTATTAGGGAAACTGTACCCTTCCACTCTTCTTTCCACACAAGGCTATCATCAGTATTAAGCAAATATTTTTTATCAGATGAAGTGCGATTAATCATATAATGACTGCATAATAATGGCTTGAAGTTCATTTAATTCTTCTATAAACCGTGTTTAGTTTCTTATTTTAGCGGATTGTCTACCATTTAACTACGTGTAAGAATTAACAGCTCCATGAAACTAGTGACCAGAATACATTTACGTTAGTGGGACACTACGAAATGTTTAGAAGCATAATCAGATACTACTAATGTACTTAAATTATTATTTTGATATGAATAAAAAGAGTAACAATTCTGTTGTCAAAAAAAATTTACACTTCTGGAAAAATGAACATATGTAAAAATGTAATTTTATTGTACACGGCTAAAGTAACTGTTAGAAATCAGGTCATCTATTAATGCATTAAATTATGCTGTTAGGAGGGATTTTTTCTGTGCAGTTTGAAGTCGGGAGTGTTTATTTAATTGCTACCTAACTACATTTTAAATTGTCATTCAAATCGGCTAATGTTAAATTCAACGTTTTGTTGTCATGGTACGCATTTATAATGGGCAAATATATATAAAGTAACTTATTAACACACCGATATGTACGCAGTAACAGGGGATACATTGTACTGCATCTCTCCGAATTTTGTGAATGGGTACAGCATTTTATCTACAAACCCTTCCCCCCCAAAAAAATTTAATTAGTGCCCCACAAATTAGTTCTCTTGTCAATTATGTAGCTATAACAATCTCAGTTATAGATAGAGCCACGAGTATTTCGCGAATTCATTCGGAGGCGAGGTAGACTCCAAACACTTGTTCTTTTTTCCTACTGTTGTGATTGGATGACAGTTCTTTAGACACGCCCCGTTTAACTGTGAGCCAGTAATAAACAGGAATCAGTAGTGTGAGTGAGTGTTTAACAGTCCTGTACAGAGACCTCGCTTGATCACTGCAACGAATAAGCAAACGATAATGTGTCGAGTGGATAGAGGGCTGTTTAACCTAGCTTGCTGCCAACTCAATCCGCGAATTACTCGGGGCTCTAGTTATAGCACAATTTAATGACGTGTTGCAGCACAAAATTGTTGTTGTTTACCTTTAACTGACAAATGAAAAATACCCAAATAACGTAATTTCAATTATTTTAATTTCAAACTGTTACTGATGGAAATTTCTCTAATTTGCTTTCCTTTTCGTTGCCAATTTCCAGCAGTCTTTACAATTTTGACTTTATTCTCAACATTTACACTCTTCCCTCTAATCACCCCGATAAAAAAACTGTTCCAGCGGCACTAAACACTGATATTGAAAATGCAGTATTGTACAACAAGGGCAAGAAAACCACAAGAGAGGAAACATATACTTGTTTCAGCGAGTGTACGGCGCGCGCAGAGCTTCAGTAATCATGGCGTGGCGAGGGATAGGGCGGAAATACATTTT